>LPNX010560729.1:137042-155731 GCA_001517045.1 Pseudotsuga menziesii
ACAAAGAAGTAAAATGACTCATCCTTCCTTTCTAAAGGAATGAAGGAAACTCGTATTTTTATGTTGCTCCTGCAACGACACAAAGTTTCCAAGGTGATTCACATAAAATCTTAATAAATCTAGATACCATTCATGGTTAAGATCTCATTTCCTTTACATTCGACATCTTCTCACATGCTCTATTTATATATTAATATATTTGTAGGCATGGTTAGGGAAGGAAACGAAACTTCCAAAGGCTGAACAGATTATTTTATTTATTAAATAAATTCTTCAACAATTATAAATAAGTCATAATGTGATTATAAATCTAAGTAGGTGCATTTTTGTCTACAAAGTTTACAAAGCTTCCATGAAATGGGTAATGATTTAAGACCTTCTCGTAATACATGAATTGATAATACACTTTCCAACATTACATGTGGACAAAGTTTGAAGCACAAACATTTTAAAGCAATGTATGAATTAATGGATCACCCCTTGATAACCACAAGCTCTGGTGAAGTCACTAAGCTTGAAGAGGGATTGTGTACATAACACAACAGAGCATCTTTAAGTTAGTATAGATAAAGTGGATTACTAAGAGCTAAAATACATCATCGATACTACAATTGGTATTCTGAAATAGAATGGAGGTATCTAAGACTCATGCGTATAGCTTGGAGGTATCTAAGACTCGTGCATAGGATCTAATCAATAGCTTGTGTGTGGGTTTGTGACTTAGTTGCAATGATAGGTGGAATATTAAATAGAGGCATTGCCATTTGAAAATCCTCCATAGATCTTGAGATTGATTTAGTTGATGATAAATACTTATCATATAGTTGTATACTTTGCATATCATATGAGCACAACATTTTACTTCAAAAAACATATAGATGCAAAAATGACTTTCCTAGTGACGCATTTTAACTCTAGATGCCCCATGTTAGTTTAAAAATGGTAGGACCAAAAAGTATGATGAGGGGAGCTACATCAGTGAAACAATATGTCTAGTGTCGCATTTTCCCCTTGGAGGCTTCGTGGGACAATGCCATGAGTAAAATATGGAATAGCAGCCAAAACACATTAGTGAGATAGCTACAACAAGAAAACAAATGAAACGTTATGTGTTTTTGTTATGCAACCAAGTCCCAGAAATAACATAAAAAGAGAATAAATAGACAACAAGAGAGTAATCCACGCCTTAACAATGAAGAACAAATATAATTAGCAATCCTCTTCAATGGAGGAACCTCCTTACATATTGTACTTGAAGCAACCGTATCTGGTTGGAGTGTTAATAGTCGAATATGACTTTCATTTTGAATGATAAATAAGAATAATATATTATATGATGATATAAATTTACAATAAGCTTGCCTTTATACAGCTTGAGCAAGCATAGTGAAGGGTTACGCCCTTTCACTAGTAACCTAATAATCTATTTATTTATAATTAATAATATTAATTAAATATTCACAACATTGCCTTCCCCTTGGGAAAAGATTTGTCCTAAAATCTTAAGTATTTTCCTAATGTTGTCCTTCATTCTGATTTGGTGTCGGTATTAGAATCGGAAGAGATTTATTGTGCAGAGACTTGCACTTCCTTTCCATTGGTGATTCTGTAGTGTATTCTCTAATTGTTCCTACATCTATGGCCAATTTGTTTCCTACCACAAACTTGTTTCCTACCAAGTATTGTCATAATTTGTCCAAGGCATGCATGATGGCCAACATCTCTTTGTCATTTATGGAGTAAATATTTTCATGAGGCTGCAACTTTCTGCTCTCAAAGGCTATAGGGTGATGGCCTTGCTTTAGGACAGCCCCTACTCCTCCACCCGAGGCATCACATTCAGCAACAAAAGGATTAGAAAAATTAGGTAATGCAAGCATGGGACAACTACTCATTACCTCTTTCATTTTTTAGAAGGCCTTTTCAGCCTCTTCATTCCACTTGAAAGCATAATTCTTAGTCAAATCAGCGAGTGGAGAAGTCAACTCGGAGAACCCTTTCACAAACTTCCTGTAGTATGTACATATTCCAATGAAGCCTCTTAATTCGGTGATGGCCAGTCTAAGATAGCCCTGATATTTTCCATGTGCACTTTCACTCCATCTTACCCAATAATGTGCCCAAGATATAATAGTTCTTTCATCCCAAATTCACATTTAGACATCTTAGCATACAAAGACTGTTCTTGCAAAGTTTTCAACACAATCTCTAGGTGTTGCAAGTGCTCTTCCCAAGTTTTACTGTAAATGAGAATATCATCAAAGAAGACTAAACCAAACCTTCTAAGCTGCTTGCAAAAGTTTCTATTCATACATGCTTGAAATGTAGTTGGAGCATTAGTCAACCCAAATGGCATAACAAGAATCTCAAAGAGACCATAATGACATTGAAAAGCAATCTTTTACACATCTTCCTCCTTCATCCGAATTTGATGATAACCAGATCTAAGGTCAATTTTGGAAAATTAATTAGCTCCAAATAGCTCATCCATGATCTCATCAATCCTAGGAATAAGATATCTATTCTTGATGGTATTCTTGTTCAAAGCTCTAAAGTCTATACACATCCTCAAAGTTCCATCTTTTTTCTTTACCAACACTACTTAAGAAGCATAAGGGCTAGAGCTTGGTCTAATGATTCCCAACTCTAAGAGTTCTTGAATGGCCTTATCAATCTCATCTCTGAACTTCTTGGGATGTCTATAAGGTGGTATCTGAATGGGTGAAGTACCCTCCTCCAAAACAATGTTATGCTCAACCCCCCTATCTCTATCTCCTTTGGGTGTTTAACAACTTTGATTTTTGGCTTGGAAGAGGTGATATAACATTCAGCAGCACATTCTATATCACCATGTCTCAATATAGATCTCATACTATTGAAATTTACTACATGTTTTGGGTAAGTGTGCTGCTCTCTCACAACCCTTAGTACACCTGTTGAGTCTTGAAATTTCATTTCAAGAATTTGATAATTTATTGAATGCTCTCCTATAGAATACAACCATTGCACTCCCAAGACTACATTAGTATCAGCAACATTAACCACATAAAAACTATCAACAAAAGTATAGTTACCTATGGTGACTTGCAGCTTTAGAACCCATGTGTTGCATTGCATTGTGTTGTGACCTGGAATGACAACTGTGAAGACATCGAATGGTTCACTTGGTATATTTCTTTTCTCCACCATATTTGAATCAATTAAATTATGTGTAGCTCCTCCATCTACCAAAACTGAATCTCTTTGTCCCAATACCACACCCTTGCATCGAATAGTGTGATAGCGAGGCACTGCTGAAAGTACTGTCATTCTTGCTTTGTCCGGTCAAGGCTGATTTTCTTCTTATTTTTCTGCTTCAGTTGTTGTCTCATATGCCTCCTCTTGATATGAAATGTTCCCTTCTTCATCCATACCCTCTCCATACTCATCATTATCAGAAAACACTTCTATGTATTGAGCTTTACCTTTAGCACATTTATGCCCCGATGTCCATGGTTGGAAGCATGTGAAGCATGATTTTTTCCTTCGAAGTTCATCCCTATTTTGTCCTTTTTCTTATTCTTTTCAAATGTATCTCCTTGCAAAAAATTCCTATCAGGTGCATCCTTTTTCCAAGGCTTTCTTTCAAATCTGAAGTTAGGCTTGGGATGAAATTTTGTTCTAGGAAGCACATTTTGAAGATCTCTAGTCAAGCTCATTGCATCATTTAAGTTAGTAAGATTATGGGCTTTGACCAAACCTTTTAAGGGCTCTGCCAAACCTTCAGTGAATAGAAATAATAACCATCCTATAGATACATTAGCCACCTTAATTGATAATCTTTGGAATTCCAACATATACTCAATAGGAGTCCCTACCTGCTTCAATTATGCTAGTTCTTTGAAAGACAATTCTGGATCTTTTTGCTCAAACCTTTCTAATACCCTGTCAACAAATTCCACATATGTTTTAACCTGATCATGACCCAAGGTTTTCAGGCCATGGAACCACCATTCATTGACATCTCCATCCAAGCGCAAAATATCCATTTTTAAAGCATATTCTTCCACCATTGGATTCGGTTGATAATACACATTTTAAAGCATTGTATCGTTAATTTTCATCTCTTCCTTCAAGTTTTTTTGGTTAGCGACAAGGGACTTGATGTCCTTCTATGATTTTTTCGATTTTCTCTTTCAGTTCCGCCATGGTCTTGGACCTTGTATGCGGAGGTGTGTACTTTGACGTTATTTTGGCTTGTGATGGTGGAAAAACTATTTTTACTAAGGATGGTGAGATTTTAAGGATAATAATTAATGATTATATTAATTATTATATAATTATTTATTTATTTTATTATTTGTTTTAATATAATAAAACAAATTTGAAATATTATAAATATATTATATTATAATAAATTTGAANTGAGAAGGGTGAAGGAGCAGCAATGTGGAGGGAGGGCATAGGAGGGGAGGTGGGAGCGATAACGTGTGTCGTGGTTCACGATGCAATGGCGTGGAAGGGAGGCAATGGGAGTGTGTGCAGTGTGAAGGGGTTCATGATGAAGCGTGTGCAGGGGTGGATAAGATGTGTGAGTTCAAGGGAGAAGTGAGGGATGAGTGAGGAGTTAAGGGACAGTCCAGGAGTGAAGTCGTGGGTAGGAAGGAGTAGTGTAGGCACATGGATGTAGAGAGATAGGCGTGAAGGAAAGGGAAGTTGGATGGAGTTAAGGGAGGTAGAATGATGGTATGGAGAATGAAGGATGAGGGATGAGCAGTGGAAGGTGAGAAGGTGGTGGAAGAGAGGAATCCGAGCTCAGGCCGAAGGAGTGAATCCACTTTGATACCACTTGAAGCAACTATATCCATTTGGAGTGTTAATAGTTGAATCCGACTTTCATTTTGAATGATAAATAAGAATAATATAGTAGATGATGATATACATTTACAATAAGCTCGCCTTTATACAACTTGAGCAAGCATAGTGAAGGGTTATGCCCTTTCACTAGTAACCTAATAATCTATTTATTTATAATTAATAATATTAATTAAATATTCAAAACAGTACTATGTACAAAAGACATGATACAATGATGATTAAAATGAAAATATATCCTTCATATATATAGGAGACCAAGGTGTACAATAACAACTAATAGACCCAAGCAGACATGAATAATATGTAATACCCCACAAGATAGGGGATAATGTGTCACCCTATAGGGGAGAATGTGTCCCACATTTAGGGATTAACATGCTCCTCCCATTCAAACATGTGTTTTTCTAAATGCTTGGATGCATTTGTATGAAGGATTCGTCTTCCCATGTTGAATCTGCAGCTGGTAAGTTCTTCCACGTGATGAGGTACTCAATTTCTTAATAAGGATATGAATTTTGATAAGTTCTCTGAAATTGTACAGTATAAGGATATGAATTTAGGATTGGAGAATTTTCGACCTATTTTAGAAGTGGGTTTTTAACCTCGATCTTTGAATCCTTGTAGAAAAAAAATTGTAGCAAAAATTCCAAGATTTCTGGTTTTGCAGAAGCCAATCCTCAAGAAAGAGCTCTGATACCAAATGTTATGCAATCGAGTCCCATAAATAGCATAAAAAGAGCAGAAATAGAAAAGAAGAGAGTAATCCATACCTTAACAATGAAGAACATATATAATTAGCAATCCTCTTCGAGGAAGGAACCTACTTACACAATGTACTGAGTACACAGGACACGATACAATGATGATTAAAATGAAAATATTTCCTTCATATATATATATAGGAGACCAAGGTGTACAATAACAACTAATAGACCCAAGCCGACATGAATAATATGTAATACACCACAACATAGGGGGTAATGCACCACCCTATAGAAGGGAATGTGCCCAACATTTAAGGCTAAACAATTTTTCACTTAGGGGACTTGTGGTCCCTGTCACAAATGAAAAAATGTACCAAAGAGAAAAATACAATAGTTTGGAAAGTGAAGAAGTGAAGACAAATAAGCCAATAATGCATTTTTTCCCTTTGGGGCTTTGTTGAACCATTCCACAAGCTAAAAAAACATGTGGGAGGATTAAAAAATGCACTAGCTAAGTAGTTGAAGAAGGGAGTTCAGGACACAAGCAATGCATTTTTCCTTGAGGAAGCCTCATCGGGCCTAAGCAAACCAAAAAAGATATGAGAGGTGAAAACTCATTAATTCAGAAATTTTAGCAATAAAGCAATGGCGTAACTAATGTGTTTGGATTGGAGGGATATTTTCTAATTTGCTTGTGTTATGATTTCCTCTCTAAGTGAGCTTGGGTGCCAAAACCTTACCTATAGAACTTAAATCACAAGTGTTTAATCTTAGAGGTAATGAATTTCCATTATTATTATTATAAGCATATGTTGTGCACGATGATTTACAAGTTTATTTTTATGTGATCATATAATTATACTTAGCTTTATATAAAAGAGAGTTGTTGGAGTTGGCACAAAACAATGGGTGATCGTTGGAAAAAATGTGAGCTTGTAATCATGTTGATCATGCTCAATCACCTATAAATTGATCAGTTGCAATGTATACTCAATAGCCAATTCATGGTTGTTGCATTTTATTTAAAGTTGACAAGAACTTTAATATAAAATGGGATTTTTAATCAGTAAAAATCCCAGACAAAATAATTCATTGTTATTGTATAGTTTCCATAAATCAAATCGAAGTTTGAAACCCTTTTCTAGTATTCAAATACCCCCAAATCGGCCTCATATTTCATTGTTTCCTTGGTTATTAATTATTGACGAGAATTTAAAATTAAAAAATGTTAACTTACGGGAAATATTAATTGATGAACTGAGCATCATTTCTCTCACCACAAACAAAATAATTTTTTCATGATACATTATGCATTTGTGAGAGAGAAATCATCCCCGCATCTCTATTATTAATGAATTTTGTATATGTTCCATTAATAAAGTTTTTATTTTCCTAATAATTAATGTTGTGTGTTTTGTTGTTTTTAATTCAATTAACAAGTTATCAACACTGCTAAGGTAATGTATCTAATTATTGTAGTTGGAGCATGCATTTATGCTATTATCTTATGTTTACAAAATATTTTGTATGCATAGAGTTGAGTGAAGAAAAAAGGTCCATGAGAAAAGGTAAGGGAAGATGAGCATAGTATCAAATAGACAATGTAGCATCACTTAAGTGTGATAAGTGACAAGGCAGTCCAAACTAGCACAAACAAGGAGGGATGCAAAGTTCTTTTCCCAACATAAGAGAAGAATCATTGGTCAAGCAAGCTGCATGACCAAAGAAGAATGAATAAAAGAATATGACAAATAATGTTCCTAGCTAAGCAACGAATGTGGAGACAACGCCATTTCTATCCAAATGCAAAAGCAAGGCATGCTTGAGAATCAATGCGTTGTAAGTATTTCAAAAGGAATGAGGAAGTGACATATGCATGGTTGGATTGACTGATTTGAATTAATGTTTATCCTTAAAACTCTCACAAAAGTGAACAAAATATCACGATTTTTCAATTTCATTTAAGTTTGTTCTCAAAAACTATTTGAATAGTCAAACTGAGAATATGACGAAAAAATGTAGTGAGTTTAAAGGTTGAGAAGATCAAAGATATCTAGGATAGCTCAATATTCGAGAATTCGAATGGTTAAGAGACATGCATTGTACTAATAGATAGAACCATTTCCTTTAAGCAGAGGGTTCTATTTTTGGCATTGTCAGCTATCTTCCTATGCTAATAAAGGGACTATTGTTAGTCAATGTGGTTATGCTCTTATAGAGCTATGTTTGGTTTGGGACTATTCTTTGATTGCCTCGTTCTATTGGTGCTTGTGGACATTTGTATTATGATTTGTGGACTTTTGTAGTTTTATGATGTTACTCTCACTTATCTTATGCTTGTTAAAACCTAACATGAAACAAAGAGCTTCACATTAACATGTTGTTATTCATAGTTGCTAAAAATATTTGGTTATTCATGTATTTAGATAGTGGACCATTCTCCCTATCTCTTTGCATTTCATTTTAGCTTGATTACTAACTGGTTTTATGATTGGATCGTTTCACTTTGAGAGAGAGTTGGATGGTCCAATTCAAGTACGTTTATAAAAAAAGAGGTGGGTTATTCTCCTTGTTATTGATTGCATTTATTGATCTTGATCTTTTCCCCTTTAATTAGGATTTATTTTGTTTCATTTTTAATAGAAGCATATTTCATTTGTTGCATTCATTTCCCATATTCACACCATCCTCATTTACATTCATCATTTATATTAGATAGATAGAATAGAGAGTTTAGAAAGAAAAAAATTCATTGCAATCAAAAGTCAAGTCATAACCAAAGGGGTTGCAATTCAACGGTGGGAGGGATTAGGCCCTTTATATAGTTAATAATGTAGATTAATCAGGGATCAAAATCCCACATCAAAATGGCTTAGATCAATAAACAACATTCACTTCCATGAATATGGTTGTCATAAAAAGGACATCAAACAATTCAAGTGGGTATTATGACACAATTTCTCATCTTTGAAGGGATTTGTGTATTATAGGAAGCATCATTTACTAACATGAATGTTTCATCCCTTATTCAATGAACCAATGGTGTATGGTCGACGATGTTGCATCATTCAAAATGTCATCTTCTAGACACCCTCTACTAATTTCAAGGCATTAGAATTGTCAATGTCAAGAATGAAATGTAGTGATGTACCCTCCACCCACATCTCTAAGTGGAAGTGGCGCTCACCTTCCTCTAATCCACCTCTAGTTCCTCTCATTGAACCTTTATTGTAGTGATAATATCATTAAGTCTCATGTTAACGACTTGTTTTCCCCAATCCATGTAATCTTGTGGCATCAAAGATGATGCATTTAGCATGGCCAATAACCACTCTCTAATATGACATTTATCATTTTAATACCAAGAAATTTTGTGGGTGTCATACCACTTCCTTATCTCCTTTGACTTTTTTCTTCTTCTTTTGTGTGGATTTCACTAGTTGTATTGAAGCTAGTTACCTTTTCTCCAAGAGTTAGGATCAGCTTTACCCTTATTTTGATGTGGTTGTTTTATGACCTCAAACACTTTCTGACACTTATGTTTAAATTTTTGCTCAATCTTGATGGCATAATGGTAAGTGACGAGGTGCCCAAAAACTACATTTCTATTTGGAAGTATCTATGTAGGTCATTTCAATATTTTAGAACCAAGTGTTGCTCAAATTCCCTAATATGTAAATTTTGTATGCAAGGTATGAAAGGTGTTGGTGCACACAAACACAATATGGTTTTTACCTTCAGAAAAGGTTGTCCATCTTATGAATTGGTCTTCATAGTTTCCAAAAGATAAATAATCCTCCTTGATGGAATTGACAAAACACCCCACATGTCTTATTTTCCATATAGTTCATAATTATCTCAAGCATGTTTCACACAATAAGTATCCCACTTCAAGAGTGTGAAGGTATTATTCTCATCGTTGGAAAAATTGTCAATAGAGAAATAAACCTCTAGTAGAGTTATCTTTCTCTCCAAATCCTTTGCATCTATCCCACCTTCAAACAAATGGATGTACAAATTAACTTCTACCTTGAAGGGTGTCATCCCTTCAAACTCACTACTTGTCAAAGGTACCTCCATCATTCTTGGAGGTTGCTAAAAAAATTCCACAAAATGGTCCATCATCTTGTTCCTTTGTCAATCAAAGGATTCTTGGAGAAACAACGCAATAGGAAATCCTGCTTCTAGATTTTTTTTTTTTACTTTTTCCACTATGGGAGGTTGCCTAAATTGATCATTCAGGCTTAAAAATATCAATTAGTTCAAGGCCCTATTGGGGAATCAAAGGATTAGGTAGATTAGAGAGCTAGTATTCCAAGAGAGAGGTGGTGTTACAGACACCATTACAACTCTTAAGAAAAAATGAGCATAGCTCAACATACATATAAATGTAATAAACCAAAAGGATTCATTACATAACAATTATCACACATATTGTTCTTACTCCTTGATTGAGTCATAAATCCATCTTTTATAGCACCAATATGTAACCAAATCCCTTAAAATGGGGATGGAAAAATCCACATATATTGGTGAGGTAACATAACAAACTCCTTAATTTTTTTCTTGTTGTACACACCAGTTGACTGCTTTGTACTAACTATTCGAATGCCTAGTGAACCATCCAATCGGCTCCTTGGTTGAACACTCAATTGATCGCTCAACCAACTCTCCTAGTTGATTGTTGATTGATTGTCTCTAGAATATCCAAAAGTGTAATGAACCTATCTGCACAGTCTATTGTTCTAAAAGAAACCCACTAACACAATGCTCTAGATACTTAGGAGGTGAAATTGCTTTTGTACACCCCCCCCAATAATTGCAACGTCTTGGATCCCAAGCATAGCCTAAAGTTTCACAAACTTAGCTTTTGAGAGAGGCTTCAAAAATATATTAGCAATTTGATCATATGTTTGCAATAAATAAGATTCATGATATTTTCTTATATTAATCATCTTAAATAATGATCATGAAAAATCATAAGTTTCATTTTGCTTTGTACAACAGAATCATCTACAACCTTTATCACACTTTGATTATCAAAATATACCACAATGAATTTCTCGACTGAAAAAACAAGTTTTCCCATGAGATGTCAAAATCACACTAAATATGTGTTAGCATGCACTTCACCATGATATTCTAATTATGTGGTCGAAAGATAATCCACCTTCTAGTTTTTACAAGACTAGACAATGAGTCCAAAGCCAAGTCATATTACATAGCCATATGTAGACTTCATGGCGTCACCATCTATAGCCCATTTTGGAACAATGTAATTGATTAACTGGCTCACTTTGTCACTACAATACTTTATACCAAGTTGGTAAACATCCTTCATATAACAAACAATTATCTTTTCAACTTGAAGGTGACATTTTCATGAACCCTAAATAAATCGAGAAACCACATTGACAATGAAGGAAATATTAGGTCAAATTGAGTGAAATAGTTACGGCTACTGACAAGTTGTGGATAGAGTGCAACATTGATTTTTTTTAAATCACACTCCTTGATTAGCACAAGGCTTACATTCTTCCATTTTGAACTTCTATAAGAGATTCAACACATATTTAGGCTAAGAAATAAAGACACCTTCATCCATTTATAAGACTTGGATGCCTAAAATAGAAATGTAATAGACCAAGGTCATCATCTCCAATGTATTTGCTAATTGTTTGTTCAAACCCAAAACTGATTTAACATTGCTTCCAATCATGACTAGATCATCTATGTACAATGCACCAATTAGTGTTTATTGTTTACCTTCAATACATAGATATTGTGATTTGATTTGTGGCATTTAACACGAATATTGAGGAAAAATAAGCAATTCTTCTCATACCATGACCTGGGAGTCCATTTCAAAGCATACAATTATTTCTTCAGTTGGCACACAACTTAACCATCCTTCTCAAACTTGGGCGTTGCTCCATCTAAATATTTTCAAAGAGATCACCATGCAGAAAATCATTGATAGGAAACAAGGGGGGGAATATATGGGGTTAAATGTATATTTGACACATTTACAATGAGATCACCATGTATAAAATCATTTTCGACACCCATCTAATGTACTCCCATCCAAACTAAGCAACAAATGAAAAAATTAGCGGATCATAGTTCATATTTGAAACTGGGGAAAAGGTTAGAGTGTAGTTCATGCATTCTTGCTGAGAAAATACCCTAGCCACCTAATAAGATTTATGTCTTTCAATAGTGCCTTCATATGTGAATTTGGTCTCTATATACACATTGAAATTTCACTACATTGTTTCCTTATGTTCAAGGAACTAAATCCCATGTGCCATTCTTCATCAAGGAATGATACATATAAATGATAGTAGTCTCCCATTCAGGTCAATCATGTGCCTTTAAATATGTCTCACGCATGTAGTGCACGTGTCATTAGAGAAACACTACCATGTTTTTTTTCTAGTTCTATTTTTATTGAGTCGTCAATATCTCCCACATCGTCTCCTATGGCTTCAAATGTATTAGTCACCCATCTAGCAAGGAAAACCCCCTTTGTTGAAGAATTTCATGTACAAAGAGCATAATATCTATACTAACCAAGGGTCCTAAATATTTTTGTCAATTTTTTGTGTGGAAGCTAGATTGTATATTGATTTAAGAAATGAGTTCAACTAAGCAATGCACTATATTCTTAATTAGTTGGTTGATCTAGAATTCCCTACAATTTTCAAAGCATCACTACTCAATGAGCCATAAGATAAACTCAATAGAGTGATACCCAAGGAATTTTCATCAAATACAATATATCTTCTACATATAATCTCAAGTTTGATAGTGCTAAACATCATGTAGGAATTCAATTATTCAAAGTAGCCCATCATGATACAAGCATGACTTTTTGCATTCATTGTCTTCCTTATATCAATTGGAATGTGAGTTCACGCTATGCATCCAAATGTTCTAAGATCTCTCATTGGGAATTTTCGTCCACCCCATTTTTTAATTGGAGGCACATCTCGTACAACTTTAGTCAGAATCATATTTAACAAATACTTTAATAAATAGACATCCTGTGCCCAAAACTATACAACGAACCTTTGGCCTGAAGTAAGCAATTTGATATGTCTACCAAAGTCTTGTCCTTTATGTTAGGAACACCATTCTATTGAGGTGTGTAAGGTTTATATATCCACTAAGATATACCATTTTGTGAAATTACTTTTCAAAATCATTGTCTACATGTTCTCGTCCATTGTCTAATCTTAAAAACTTCATAGGTTGACTGCATCGAATTTGAGTTAACGCCCTAAATTTTTTTAACTTTTCAAATACATGACTCTTATTTTTCAATAAATATACCAAATTATAACTATAATATCCATCAATTAAGGCCAATACATACCTTACACCATATAATCATGGTTTATTCAAGGAACAAATCCCTTATGCACAAGTTCCAACTAGGTATTTGAATAACCCATAAGGCCATCCTTTTTATAGCACCAAGATGTAATTGAAGTGGGGAAAGCAAGGACCACATATATTGGTGAGGACGCATAACAAAATCTTTAATTTGTGTTATTCTACACCCCATTTGACTACTTATTTCTAATTGTCTAACCAATTGAATGCCTAGTTGAACATTTAATCAATCCCTCAGTCAACCACTAAGTGGATTGCTTATTTGACTCTCCTAATAAACTAGTGATTGATCATATCTAAAATATCCAAAGATGTGATAATCCTACATAGATTATTGTTCTGACATGCTCAGCCCCTTGTGCCTTGAACTCATCAAATACATGCAAAAAAATAAGAAGGTACATTGCTCTAACACCATTAATCTAGATTGAATTGAGAAGAAAGTGTAACAAGTAAACATTGTAGTGGGATCACAAGATACAGTGTTGGAAGTAGAGTATCATAGGGAAAAGCAAATTATATTAATGCATCAAATGGTTAAAAGCATTGCAATGCACATAGCCATGCATAGTGACTAGAATGGCGGTATCATATCTCAAAGAAGAAATGTGATGATGATGCTTATTTGCAAATAATCCCATAACTAGAGGTTGACACTACATATTGTAATAATGTCAAAAACCCTAATATGCAAGAACTTAACCCCACTGTGAAGTTAGCATGGAACAAAAATGTTGCACTGGATAAATTTGAGCTATTCAAATACAAGAGAGTTTGTTGAAGGCGTAACTTTTTGCCCAATGTTTTGTTTTGGGACTTCATTACCTCAGTGGAAACAACATTAGTAGATAAAGCCAGTTCCATGACTGTTAGGTTTCAAAATCATGAAAAATGCATGGAAAGGACCAAAGAAATACAAGTATCAATATTGTCTAAGATATCAAGGATCACATGCATTGGTTTAGACGTAACCTATTAGGACAACTATTAATCATGAGTCACCAATAAACACCTTCGAAAAAATTTGAAAGTTATCTACGAAGGAAAGGGGTTTATTAATCCATTTGTCAAGGTATTTATTTCCGTTCTCTAGACCAACAATTTCAAGAGATCTTTTCATGAGGGATAAAAGGAAAATAGGATGCCCAATTACTTGAAAATTTGGCCCCACTAGATTCAAGTCTAGTTTAATAATGCTAACCAATCAATGATCCAAGGTTAGCTTCATACTTAACATTCTATTTTGGCCCACAAGATATTTGACCTTAGTATCTAGGAATTCCAAGGTATTTCCTCAAGAGTCTTAGTATTCTAGAATAGTCACGAAAGATTCATCAATGAAGTACCCATTGACCCATTTCCCGATATCTTGTTCAAGTAAAAAAAATGTCTTTAAATTAACCAAAACCAATTTTTTCAAATGGAAGATATTCTAGTGTTTTCGTGGCCAAAGCAAATTGATTTGGAGCCAAAGGAAAACCTTGTAATGCTAAATGAAAAAGGACAACCTCCTCATACTTGTTACAATTAATGGAAGGGCATGTTATGGCCTTTGCAATGAGGATTTCGTCACTATCGATTAAGGTGGGATCAAAACCAAGGGCCTTGAGCATTGCAGGCATTCCACCTAGTCAAATGTTGTCGCGAAGTCTATCTTAGTGAATAATGCATCAAATTAGGTAGAGTGGGATTGTTCCATGCCTTCCTAGATTAAAATGAAATAGTTCATAATATAATTCCCACAAATAAAATGAAAATGTTATGATGATTATCTTAGAAATAATATTTTTTATGCATAAATATAACTCTTTGGCATGTATATTAAAGGAGGTGATCAACAAAGTTATAGGTTGCCAACTTATGATCAACATTAGGTGTCTAACCTTGGGAATTAACTTAATGTGCCCATGATTTTTTTTAGTGCTTCAATATACCCTTGTAGAAAATTTAGTGCAAGGAACTCCCATATGGCCTTGTAAAACTTACAATGAAATCCAACAAGATCGAGTGAATTATCATTTACCATCTTATGCAACACTGTAGAGAAAACATCAAGTGAAATGGCATGTTTGTGTGCCCTCCAATGTTCTTCAAGAACTTTGGTCAACATCACATCCAAAAAAAATCCCCTCACCTCATGTTTTTTCTCTGTGGGCCCCTACATCTAGAAAACTATTTTGTAAGGAATACAAATTATATTTAAGTCTCTCCTTGGTTGGTAATTCCCATGCACTCATTTGCCTCCCCACTGGTAATTTTATTAAGAAGGCCTTAGTGGGCCTATCCACATATATCAATAAGTCTAGTCACACTCACAATTAAGCACCTTTTTCTCAATAAACCTCATCTACTTGACATATATAGCACATCTTAGCAACACAACTTTGTTTCTTTTCATCGTGTAAGATACATCATAGACCTTTACTGATTTATCTAAACTCCTCATGGATACTTTTTTTTTACGATCTCAAATGTTCACAATTTTATTTCCATGACACCACTAAGAAGTCATAGTTTTGTAGATTTCATCTTCCCACTACACAATTCTCCTCTTGAGGTCTAGTGAAAATGTTCATAATATTCCTTACATGAGGTGTGCACATTTTCTAAGAACCCCCATGAGATAGAGAATCAAATGGATGTTGATTACTGAGAGTGCTCATGTTGACCAAATGCAATGTTCACCCTCCATCAAAGTCAAAGATAAGACAGTTTTGTTCTCACAATATGGATTTTTCATGTTTCTACTAAATTATTTTTTATACCATTTTGAAGTTCGTCCCAATTACCATAACTTTGCAGGTCCCTAGCACCAATAGTAATTGGGATCATAGAATCCATTCTAGACATTAATACAATACCAAACTTGGTATTCCCTAGGTGCTAGACAAAGAAAAAGTGCCTCCTCCTTATCTTCATGGATTTCAACTATATTAAAGTCTCCATAGACCACCAAAAGGGTGTCCAACAATGCATTACGCCTCCACTAGAAGAATTTTATTTCTCCCATGTCATTTGAAGCATATGAGTTGGCCACACCCAAGATCCCATTGTCTAGTTAAGATCCAAACTAGTATTTGTATCTAATTTGTTCTACACATCCACAAAGGTAGAAAGCTTAGGGGAGGCCAATGTAACTACGCTACCTTTTTCGATGTAGCAAAAATCATAGATAAGGTCATACTCGGAAAAAACCTTGCAATTTTTTACTTCTTGCATACATAACATATCCACCCTAACATTAAATTTAACATTTGGTAAGGGATATGTTAAATATAGGGGGCACTTAAGCCAACATTCCATGATGTGACTTTCATTGAAAACTCATTGCATTGTGCACCTTTATATCGTTATATCAAAGGTAATCAAGAGTACCAAAAGGGTTGTCCGTTTACACATGGAATATATTTGGAATCAATTAGAAACCAAAGGAACAATGCCAATGGCAGTTAGGGTAGCCATAATGTCAACAATTATATCTCTCTCATGAGAAAAAAAATGGCAAAGGAGAGTGAGATCAATGACTTTTCCTACATTGCTACACTACAATAGTGACTTGTTTATTGGTCGAACAAACTGCACCCGACTAGGACCAACCATGAAAGGGGCCTTGGGGGTGAGATATTTAAGGGTTAGGGCATTACCTTGCAAAAATCCTTTGTTAGTTTGGAATACCTAATACCAACCACCTTCACTATCATATATTATCTAAGAATCATTTGACTCTTTGGGCGGGGGGGATTGAGTGGGAAACACCACTGAAAGGGAGTAACACCTTATTTTTAACTGTTGATGTATATGTAACTTCGGAATGTATTCATCTATGTATCTTATGTATTGTAACTCGATGTTTATTCCGGGATGTTTCTATTATGTATTTGAGTCATGTTGTCTTGCCCTGATGTTTCGATCGGGAGGATCAATAATGTAAACAAGTCATGTCAAGTCATTGTTAAAGTCCCCACAGTTTCGGGGCACTAGGGTTATTATACACTCATAGAGATGTAGGCTCTAGTAAGTAATTGTTAAGTTAGGCCGACATGATTGAGTGCACTTCAAGTGAACGAAAGAATACAAATAGAGAGTGAGACTCTCTATTTATCACACACATCATTCACTCACTCAAGTGTGGTGCATTAGTGGGGAAGGAAATATACTAGGACTAGACAGAAGAAGAAGATTATTGCTGTTGGGAGATCTCTTACTATTTTGGTGCTGATTCTATCTCTAAGGAAGTTGCGGGGTTTTCTCCTTTATGGTTTCATCGAGGAAAATCTCTTTGTGTCTCTTATCTCTTGTGATGTGCTTATGTTTTATTGCTGTGCTTGTTATTCTCTCAATGAAAAGATCCTAAGATCATAATGCTAGCTTATATGATGAAAAACTAACATGGTATCAGAGCTAACCTGAGAAGAAGACATTGTGCAGCTATGGGAACTAGGGCTTCCTAGTTTGTGGACCTTCATCCACAGATTTTCAGCAAAAGTAAGGTGGAACAACTCTCCTCCTTAGGGCGCATCTTTCTGTCGAAACATAATCCAATTCTGAGGTTTTTCAGTTTTGGACCTGTCACTAGGGTCAGAAATTAGGGCTTTTTACAGAAGAGGAATTTTTCAGTGAGCCCAGGCCTGGATTGATCTCCTCCCCAAAATCGAAGTTAGGGACAAATTTCAAGGCATTTGGGTGGACAGAACTCTGGAAAAGCAAAACCCTAATTTGCTCCTGAACCAGCTCTGCAGGATTTCAGCTCAAGTTTCAGATCCGACATATTGAACCTGGTAAGATCTAAAATCCTTTGTATTTCCATTTGAGGTTCTCATTTAAAGATGTCTCATCATACCAAGCTTGATGAAAAGCTTGAGGGAGCTGAAAACTTCCGAGATTGGAAGTATAGGATCTCCCTGGTCCTGGAAGAGAATGAATTAGAATCCTATATCAATGAGGAGGTTCCAGTCCCAGAGGGAGATGAGGCTAAAGCCTTGCATAAGAAAAAGATGGTTATGGAAAAGAGAATCATTGCTGATTCTATCAAGGATCATCTCATACCACAGGTATCATCTCTTAAGACACCTAAAGCTATGTTTGATGCCCTAACCAAATTGTTTGAAGGGAAGAACATTAACAGGAAGATGACCTTGAGAAACCAATTGAAGAATGTGAAGATCCAGAATGCTGAGACTATTCAGTCTTACTTTACAAGGGTTTATCGGATCAAGAAACAATTAGAAGTTGTTGATGAAGAAGTGGAAGATGCAGAGATTGTGATGACTACTTTGAATGGCCTTCCTAGGTCATGGGATGCTTTCATCCAAGGAATCTGTGCTAGAAAGAAGTTAGTCAAATTCAGCAGACTATGGGAAGATTGTTCTCAAGAAGAAGCACGGATAGCAGCTCGAGAAGAGAAGATGGGAAGTGAAGACCAAACCCTTACATCCCACTCCAAGAAAAGCAGAAGAAGACCTCATTACTCCAAAGGTAAGGATTCTCATCTCAGGAAAGACATATCAAAATTAAGATGTTATACATGTGATGAGGTGGGACACTTTGCAAAATAATGTCCTAAGAACAAGAGCCACTCTCATAAGAAGAAGGGAAACAAAAGAAGACATCATGCTCATGCTGCAGAGGATAATGAACCATCCAAGAAGAGATCCAGATATGAAAGTGAAGATTCTTCAAGCGAGGATGAATATGTTCTGATATCAGCTCTCACAGGTAACATTACTCATG
>LPNX010560729.1:159210-185541 GCA_001517045.1 Pseudotsuga menziesii
ACGCATCTAGTTTGAAAAAGGACTAGCTATGTGTAGATGCCTCATCTAGTTTGAAAAAGGACTAGCTCTGTGTAGTTGCCTCATCTGGTATGAAAAAGGACCCGCTCTGAGATGATACATCCAATATGAAAAAGGACTGGCTCTGTAGAACTGCCTGTGACGAGAAGAATCATGAGATAGCACCAGTGATGATCCAGATCGAGTGATGATCCAGATCCAGTAATGATGATCCAGCAGTAATGATCCAGATCGAGAGATGATCTAGATCTAGTGATCATAGCCAGTGATGATCCAGATCCAGTGATGATGTTCTATGATGATCCAGATCGAGAGATGATCCAGATCCGATAATGAAGATGACTTGAGGACGAAGATGACTTGAAGACGAAGATGACTTGAAGACAAAGATGATCTAGTTGATACAAAGAAGAAGACCAGTGCTGAAAATTGTGTCGAAAGAATACCTTCCTAGTTAAGAGAGAGTGTTGATGTATATGTGACTTCAGAATGTATTCATCTATGTATCTTATGTATTGTAACCCGATGTTTATTCCAGGATGTTTCTATTATGTATTTGAGTCATGTTGTCTTGCCCCGATGTTCCGATCGGGAGGATCAATAATGTAAACAAGTCATGTCAAGTCATTGTTAAAGTCCCCACAATTTCGGGGCACTAGGGTTATTATACACTCATAGAGATGTAGGCTCTAGTAAGTAATTGTTAAGTTAGGCCGACATGATTGAGTGCACTTCAAGTGAACGAAAGAATATAAATAGAGAGTGAGACTCTCTATTTATCACACACATCATTCACTCACTCAAGTGTGGTGCATTAGTGAGGAAGGAAATATACTGGGACTAGACAGAAGAAGAAGATTACTGCTGTTGGGAGATCTCTTACTATTTTGGTGCTGATTCTATCTCTAAGGAAGTTGCGGGGTTTTCTCCTTTATGGTTTCTTCGAGGAAAATCTCTTTGTGTCTCTTGTCTCTTGTGATGTGCTTATGTTTTATTGTTGTGCTTGTTATTCTCTCAGGGAAAAGATCCTAAGATCATAATGCTAGCTTATATGATGAAAAACTAACATTTACCCCAATATGTAATGATGTAATTATGTAAATATTGATGAAATGGCTAGAAGTCGGACATGAATGGTCTAGTGTGACAAAGATGATATACTTATTTACATTTGGCGTTTAATATAAAAACCACAAATGTCACGAACAAAAAAAGATGAAGAAGAGATGGGGAAGTATGATTTCACAAGACAGAAAGTGAGAAAAGGATTTCATGGGGGATGAGCATGACTTAGAACTTATGTCATTATCCGTGTTATTACTTTTTATCCTAAGTTTTATAAATCCTATATAAATAAATTGAATTAGCCTTAACTTGAGTTAATTATCCTAAACTTGGTTTTAGTTATGAAAAAGAGGAACTCCCCATGAGTGTCATTTGTCTAGTTCTCATCACCCCTGCATACCACTTGGCTAGTTATGAACATGCATACAATTTTTTTAGAACTAGTTCATTCATGAGCATTTTGCGACCAGTCATCCATCATATCCTATCATCTCTAAGCTACCATTTAGTACCATAGCCTACAATTGTACTTTAGATGTGAGTATCAAGCAAATTGGGTATTCCTGGTGAGATAACATGTCATGCAGTTGAGTCCCTTGGATTCTCGACATAGAAGTCCCTGGTCAGCCTGTGTTGGAGCCCTGGAAGGGAATTGGAGAAGGGAACCTTCCTTGAGTTGTGCAGCCTCATGGTGGACAAGTGCTAGCGAAATTAGGACAATTGTAGAGTGAGGTTCATTACCTTCTCATGGATCGATAGCCCCAAGTTGGGGGTGGCCTCTATTACAGAGAGAATTGGTATAAATGAGTTCCTATGGTTGGGAGGAACATCCTTAGTTTGAAACTAGTTGGAGGATTTAAGATAAGTTTATATATGTGTATGAAATGCCATGTATCTAAATTATGTTATACATACTATTTAATCATTGATATATATGTATATATATATATATATATATATATGAAAAACTAAATTGAGTGTCATAGGTGATTTTGTTCAATAATTTGAGTATCTTATGGCCCCAAAGGCATGGTGTGGTCACTGAGGTCCATATTTGAATTTTACAGGTAGAGCTTCATGTTGCATAGGAAGTGCTTGATGAAATGTATCAATGAAAAAGTTTGGGGAAAATGGGTTTTGGTCCTCTATTGTTTAAATTTGGGGCTTTAATCAACATATAGATGGTTGTTTTATTGATTGTACAAGATGTGGAGAGGAACCTCAATGAAATCTTGTCATTTTAATTGTTTTTTGACAACTGGAGAAAATTACAATTTACAAACAAACTATTTGAAAAATTCCATGTATAAATTATTGGTTTGAAGTGCTCAAATTTGGTTTTTAGAATTAGCTTGGAAGCTAGTAATAAGTATAATCATGAATGGAAGAATTTCAGTCTTCAAAATTTGGGCATAGTTTTGTATCAGTGTAAAAAAACATAGTTATATTAACTGACAGAAATTTACCAGCATGAAGAAAGAGCAAGGAGTGCTTAGTTATGTTGGTTGACAGAATAATTTCCCTTCTTGGGAAAGGCCACTTGTGAATTTGGGTTGGACACCTGTTTGTGGAGAAATGCAAGCTGTAACTTTTCTAGTGCCAACCATTTGAAAATTCAAATTTTAGAAATTTTGAAAAAAAAATATGTGGGCCAACAAGTGCGATGTGGACATTATGGCATGGAGGTTCCATTTGGTTCCAGGATGATGTGCAACTACCACTTGTAGGAAGTATGTAGCGTGTACCAGCCATATCATCCTAATGCTAACTTACAAGCTAAGTGTTAAAAATATGAGTGTCCAAACACTCGAACCCAAATACATGGGATTATAAGAGATGGCACCTTAACACTAGACCCAATGAACCATGTAGTGATTAGGGCGTGAGAACCAAAGGATAAGAAAAATGGGCTAAATGTCATCGACAGGCATGATCGGTCGGAGGCGCCCATAATTAATGACGTGGTTCATAATGTGCTAGAAAGTTGCACGAGCTTTAAGCATGGGCAGCCAATGCGTTATGAAAATAATGTGGTTACAATTGGCAGATTTTTCTTCGTAATTCCTTGGGCTAGTGGGCTTACAAAACCACTTTTTTAACAAGGCAATACCACTTTGCGTAGTGGGGTATAGTTGGTGTATTTCCACCTAAGGGAAGGTAGTATGAATACCTAGAGGATGACACATAGGACCTGTATGACACATCAATAACATGTGTCATCGCACATTAGCACCCTACCATGTCAACGTCATGCCACATTAGTAGAAAATTATAAAGGTCAAAAAAAGTCTTGAGTCAAAAACTTGTTATGGACATAACATGAGCATTTTCACTTAGAAATTGGTAAGACATGCACCATTTCGATGTCATTTATGGAGGCTATAGTATTTCCGGTGAGGAGCCTAGACCCATTCTACTCCAGTTATACAAAAAAATGATTTAATGGGTTTTAAAGGTGCATAAATAGATGAAGGACAAGGGCCTTGTTGAGGCCCAAATTGTTATGGTGCAATCTTTATCCAAGAACACAGATAAATATAGATCCTTGTGGCCAAATTTAAAAAGGTGTGCGATCCAAGATGCAAGAGAATACCAAAATCCACCATTTGGGTGCGTGCAAGGTTGATCTTTGAAAACTTGGAGGCAAAAGTGACCCAAGAACTCATAACAAAAAAATATTACGATTTCAACATTTGGCCTACTCATCGATCTAGAGAACTTTGATAAAAGGATATTTTTCTAGAAATGCTTAGTTTGTGAAATAACTATTTTTAGTGAAAATTACAAGTTTGGAAGAATTGCAAAAATTAAAAGTTGGTGATTCCAGAATTTTATAAAATTTGATGGGAGCGTCAGATTTAAATGATGAAAGGGCATGGGTATTTAAAATCATATGGGATATCAACTCTGAACATAATATATATATATATATATATATATATTCCTTACATATTTTCTTCTATAGGTCTTAGAAGTTGGTCTTTGAGATAAAGTGTAGTTACAAGAACGAGGTAAAATTCGGAAAAATGGTGATTTTTAGAGATGCAACTTTCAAGTATGAAATCATAAATGAACATGGGTATAGTCATTGGACATAGTATCAGTATGATATTAATCACAATGAACCATATTATGAATCAATACTTATTTTCCATAAATTTAACAAAAAAGGAGCAAGTAGCCTAATTTGACAAAAAACTGTCAAATAACTATTTTCCAAAAAAAATCAGTATACGTGAAAATTTCTATAAAAAATTTGGACAAGGCTTTTGCTAACAAATTTGATGTAGGAATCGATTGTTGATATCAGGTACAAGTCTCGGGAGTAGGTATTTTGAGATTCAAAGCAACGATGGGAATGAGTCATTATTGGACAAAAGTGCTAGCTTTCTGGAATTGTAATTTTAGCTCAGAACCCTGAATTAAAAATATCTACAGACGTTGGAAAGGTAATATGAAGGAGAGTATAACCAATAGATACTGTTTTTGAAATAAGTTTCTATTTATTTGAGAAAACGCACAAACAAATCCTCTTGGATTAATTAGACAAGGAACAATGCAAATTGGAAGAATTTACAAATTTTGGAGGAATGCATTTTGTAGTAAGCTCATAATCGGGTGTGACTATAGCCATTAAAAATTTGATATTGAGAAGAATATAATGGGGGGATTCTAAATTTGAAATATGCATCTCATTGTTTTAAAACGCAAGGAGAATATATTATTGGCTAACTAGCAAAGATGCAAGTTTAAATGAAGTAGAGTTCTGTGTTTGGCATAGGGAGTATTGAGTGATGAGCAATGTAAAACATGTCTTATTAATAAGGAATAAAAGTTATCAATAAAATTTGTTGGTTTATTGAATAATAATGCATTATAGGCATTGGTTGGGATTACTATGAACAATTTGAACTCCAAGGCAGATCCAATGGAGCTTGTATTGACTGGAGTGGTATGGTATGCCATGTTGGAAGACATTAAAAAGGTATTAAAGTTGCATGTAGGTAAAAAACATAAAGGGAGATTCATGACCCTTATAGTGGGTTGTTATGTTCAAATAATGGCACCATTGAACATATCAATAGGTAAGGAACAAGGAACGTATCATTAGGTAAAAGGAAATGCATCTCATAAAGGAGATAAGTGAATTACCCATGTGGATAAGCATAAACAAGAGATTTATAGCATATGGACCAGCAATTTACGCATAAAGAATAAGAAGATGTCATAAACCTCCACTCAAATAGAAACAACTAATTTTATGGAATAAGACACTCAATTGGGTGGTTCTGTCATGTGGTTCATAATTGTGGTGAGAACTTTGATGGAAACATGAATGAATACTCCATAACTAAATGGAACCTAAAGACTAATGACGAGGTCATACAAATGAAAAGTGAAATTGAACTTGGTATGGCTTGGAAAAAGAGAGTGGGATTTTAAAGGATTCCAAATAGAAATGGAATGAAACTTTTTCAGCGTTGTGGAAGGGTAGATAAGTAATTGTTGGGGCAAGACTAGCCAGGGAGGGAAATAAAAAATGAATCCATAAATGTTGATATGGATTGGAAAGTAGGAATCCTCAAGATGGGTTTGGCTATAATGGGTCGGGATGAGTTGAGTAGCAAGGAAATCTGAGCAGAATGCACAAAAAACTCAAATTTGAAGAAAGGTAATTAAATATTTGAAGGAGCTAAAGAGAGTTGAGGACAACAAAAGAAACTACTATAGTGTTAAAGGAATAGGCATAAGGAAAGAAGTATTGTTGTAGTAGCAAATGGTGAAGGTGGACAATAGGGAATCAAGAAATGAGAGAGATTGGATCACTCATATACATATGTGTTAGTAGGCATACTAAAATAGAACGCATAATGCATGTGAATATGCTTGTGCATACATATGATATTGCTTATTGGTAAAAGTAGTATGATTCTGCATATGCAATGAGTCAATAACGATAATTAATGTGCTTGATGATGATTGTATTACCGGAGATATTTGAGGTATAGTTGAAGATGTTGATGATGTCATTGGATATGACATGTAATCATGAGAAAAAAAAGTAAAACAATAAATCTAAGATCAAAATGTTGGTGAAAGGATGGTTCAAATATTAGCAAGCAGCCAAGTGATTAGGTAATCTCAAAGGTGTTGAAGGTATCCATGTAGGTAATGGATTTATTTTTTCCAAACGCATAAGTGTCGAAAAAGGAATTAGATAAGAATTCCTTCAACCATATTTAAATATCATGAGTGGGTATGAATATGCTATTTAATTGCATTCGATTAAATGTTATTCCACCAAGTATGGTATGGTACAGGTAGGAATCCGTATACCTATATGACTATTTGGAATTTAGAATGTGTGAAATTAAATAGCATTCCATTTTTGTGTTGGTTTTGAGTAATTAATTAAGGAAAATCAAAGTTTGTGAACTTGAGATGGTGTTCATGAATAAATGTAAGGATGCCCTAAGTGTGTGTGAATTATTAGATTGCATAAATCTTGTAGTTATACACACATGTATGTGGGCATGTATGTTGAATGTGTTATGTGAATGCATGTTAAGTCATATTTCATTGCATAATTTCTTTACAGCTGAAATGATGAAATCATGGTATAATTCTAAGAATATTTTATGAGTTGTTGCGAATGTAGTGAAAGAAATGCATGAAAAAATAGTCACATTGGATGGACTACAAGAATGCTCTATCACGAGAACAAAGTTGTGTAAGAGAAAGAGATGTCTTGGATTTGGCAATAAAATTGAGTCATAACGAAGATCAAAATTATTGCTCACACCATAAATCTAAGTATTATGTGTGGAACTTGTGTTGTTACCAAGAATTTAATTGTTGTAATAATGATTTTCAATATTTTTTGATTGAAAAAAGTAACTTTCATAGTAAATGTATGCTTATGTTTATAACATAGGTGGATGGTGAATCTACCTCCACCTACCTACAATGAACCCATGATTACAGCTATAATTTGGAAAGATTAATAACAAGGCCACTGCAAGGACACGAGAACCCTATAAGTTGTGCTCTCATTGTTCAAGAAAACCTTAGCGAATGATGGACTACCCGAGGGACTATTAACTCAGAGAAGGGGATGCCTAAGCCTAGAGGGCGAGTGACTATAGAAAAGAGGAAACTTTAATGAATATGTTATGAATGATTCATGATATCTTTAGAGTCCCACCATGGAGATTCCCTAACCACTCCATGTTGGAGCACTGGAAGGGAATCAAAATAACCTAAAGGACTGCATGCAGAGAAGGGGTCCCATTCCTTTCGTTGTGCAGGTTGATGGGGCGGGAGTGCTATGGATTGGTCCAAATATAGAGGATGTGCCAAGAGGGGTAGTGAGTTGGATTCTTTGTTGTGGCAACCTTGTGAAATGAAAGAAATATGCATGCAGCTAAATATTGGATAGAGATTTGATACTTATTTGATAAATGAATATGTGTGCTTGCCTTTTGGTATTGCAAATTGATATGGCCATTATGAATATTTCATAAGAATTATTATAACATGCATATTTCTTATTAATGAATGTTAGGTATATGTGGATACACCAAGCCTCGGAAGGAAACTAGAAAGTGGATGATCAATGTTGGTGCATTGTGTATGGGATGGCCAACAACTATACCAGATTGCAAGGACCAAGAACACTATGACAAATGCAATTGAGGAAACAAATTCGGATCTAACGGATGTTGTGTAGAGGCATATTGTACTTGTATATGGCATGTTAAATTATGTCGTGATATATAGTGTTGATGATGCACCAAGTACATTGCATCAATTAAGTGGGAGAGGTAAGTAACATCTCATTTTTTACCCCAATATGTAATGATGTAATTATGTAAATATCGATGAAATGGCTAAAGGCCGGAAATAAATGATCTAGTGTGACCAAGATGATATAATTATGTACATTCTACATTTAATATAAAAACCACGACTGTTGCAAACAAAGAAGGATGAAGAAGAGATGGGGGCTATGATTCCACAAGAGGGAAAGTGAGAAGTGGGTTTAAGGGGCTAAAGAACCTAGTGACTTATAATAATTCATTATCCTTATTATTATTATTTTATCCTAAGTTTTATAATTAATATTTATTTAAAGTGCAATAGACTTAACTTGAGTTAATTATCTTAGACTTGGTTTTTCGTTGGGAAAAAGGAGGAAGTCCACATGAGTGTCATGTGTCTAGTTCTCATCACCTTTGCATGCCACTTGGTACCATTAAATTTGTCTAATTCAAATAAATAATATTATTTATTATTTATCTAATAATAATAAATAATAATTGTCTAGTTCAAGTTTTATAATATTATTTTTTATTTTAACTATTTTTTTTCCTCAGTATGCCCATTTTAGACCTCAAATTTCCTTTATTGCATCCCAACTATAGTAACTACTCGTGTTGGGCGCACTTCCACTAAATTCCACCGACCACTTGGGCACTTTCACCCCTCCAATCCAATCGATGAGGATGCACTCTTGTCAAGTGTTGCAATGCCTCAGGTGTCTTTACCTATCCGCACCTCCAACACCGAAAGTATATGTTTGTTGGTTTCTTCATACTTGCTCAAGTTGTCTCAGTGTTAGCGTCTCAGGAACTGGCCAGTGTGTGATCTATCAATACATCAGGTGTTCTTCGAATGTTCTATTGCTGAAGGTCACTCCCAAATCACAGTGTCTTTGCGCCTGCTAAAACCCTCCCAACACTCTTTTGAACCAAATCCATCAATCTGATTGCACTTCACCCTTGCAAGACTGCGGCCAAATGTTCCCTACCTCATGGCACTTCATTGACAATGGTTTCACTCTGTGTTCACTTGAAAACGTGTTGAGCACACCATACACAGTGTTTCCTCCTATCAATTCACCTGGCGTCTTCTAGTTGCTCCCTAATTGCGACAAACCTTGGAAACAATATCTGTCTCAATGAAGAGCTTAACTCAGAGCACCATTGGAAATAGTGTGAAAATGGGTGAATCAGGAAGACATAACTAAAGTGCACGACATATCCACAGTGTTTTTGGTAGCGTTGATGGTCGTCTCATGGCCATGAGACAGATAGGATGATGTTCTAGGATGACCAAGTATGTCTAATCGAGTAAGATGAGACAAACTGAAAAGGCATTGCTTAGAAATCTCATCAGAGGATGTCACAATTGCCAATGTAATGTACAGTGTGTCAACCGAGCTAGCACAATAACGTGGATGGATGCAGTGAATATATGTGGTCGAATGGAGCCAAGACAAGACCTTCAGGAACCATCCAATATTCAAACTATATGGGTGGTATCATCATCATATGTTGGGCACTAGATAGTTCAAGTGTTGTTGGCTTGGGGCAAGCAATGGTGTAGCATTTTCTAAGGTTGGGTGGCAATGGTGCAACATCGCCTCCGATGAAAAGAGAACTTGGCATTTCACATACTCTAAGGTTCCTAGCTTGGGTTTAATCAAGAGGTTTTGGCGAGGCATACTTTGGATGATACTTGTGATTGATGGTCATGCCCAACTAGCAAATCACATCGATGTCGCACGACGACTAGGATTTTGGATGATATCAAACGTTAATGAGGAAAAATAGTTCTAGTCCCATGAAATACGATATCAAAGCCATGTTTAATTATGGCATAAACATAAGTGTCTCTTCACCACCAACGCCAATTTCATTGGATGTGTTGATGGAACCGCATTAACGAGGATGTCAATATCTTTAAATGAGTGAGATTGTAACGACCGTATGTTGAGCACCATTGGCAATGGCATGATGGAGGGTGCACTAGGAAGACATGACTAAGGGTGCACGGAAAGTCCATAGGATTTTGGTAGCCTTGGTGGCCAGCTCATGTGTGATGGCCATGAAATAAACATGATGGTGTACTAGAGTGCAAGCTAGGAGAATGTAACAAACAAAATATATAATAAATACGCATTAATAAATATTAATAACATTGATAAAATAAATAAATAATTAAATCTAAATGTAAATGAAGAGGCACCTTATGAAATGTGGTGTCTCGTCACCTTGCATGGGTATTTATACAAGCATCATTACTCATGTAAATCATCAATCATATATATATTTACTCTTATATAATTATCCAACATGGAACTATTTTCTATTGGACTATTCAATTGAGGTATCTTTCAAGAATATCCAGATACAGATATTGCATTGGTATCTGAGTGATCCCGCATGTTAGCACCCAGTAATTTTCCTATGGTTGTTGTAGGAAGTCACAGGGGTAACCATTTCAACCATCCTTTAGACTGCTTTCTATCCAAGGCAGTCAGAGAGGGCTCTCTCTTGTCACAGTAACCTTCATATACACATTTAACTTTAAAGAGCACGCAGAAGGCTAGCTTTTTGCTAGTAACGGAATAGTTACAAAATAAGACGGGTTGGAAGACAAACAAATATTAAAACCATTGGGAAATGGAGTTAAAGTCTGAAACATGTAAGGACTTTACAGCAACAAATAAACAATGATTTTTCCTTTGTACTATGAGGCAAAGTAAGTGCAACATTCCACGAAATATCTTTAAGCGGTGATGACACGGGGTCTTCACTTAGTGAAACCATGACATAGCGCCTTCGTTCATGGGATATTAAAGAATACCCCTAATTTCACTAGATATTGATAATTACTTACAAAAATCCATTTGTTCGCCCCCCCTCCAAATACATATTTCCAATTTAAAAACCCTTATTTTTACAATATATTCCTTTTTTTACTAAAAACCCCTATTTTTACAATATATTCCTTTTTTTACTAAAAACCCCTTTTCATNGAACGTGATAAGATATTTCTCAACAAGGTGAATCCCTCGTGGGTGATGAGAAGAAACATGTGAAAATCCTAGCACGACAAGGGGCACCTATCGATGGATGAATCCCTTGCAACACCTTTAGCTGAATAACATATTGATAGAAATAGCAGAGGTGGAGCATCTAACAGAGGATGAATTCCAAAACCACCATAACAAACACATAACTAATGCTTGATCTGACAAAAAGAGCGCTTAACAAAGAGCGAATTATTTTCATACAACTAGAAAGCATTTTTGCAGGAAATACACATATGGAAATGAATTAAACGGGTAGCACACACTGAACACAAACACCATGATGAATCTCATATTAGGAGAATAAATGTATTCATTAAAGCTCCCAAAAATTGTTTGAAGAACTACAAAACCAACGCTGAGACCTCAAACATGAACATCACTCCAACCTCTTATCCTCTTGTGAGGAGGTTCTATTTATAATGTAGACTACCCTCGAGATATGTCCCGAAACAGGGTATCAAATGGTTACAAAATGTGGGATTAACCCAGAGTATTCACGCCAAAATTCCTAACAAATTGCATTACGTGGTAGACATCTCTGTTTATTACCAAAATAGGAAATGTGCTATGACGTGTAAGTTGGGAGGGATGGTACTATGGCATCTGAATGCAGGCTCGCTTGTTTTGACGGCGATGTGTCGGCGTTAACAGTTTTGCTCTCTTCGCGCACTTCCCCTTATGCAGCTTCTAAGGTAGACACAAAGTAACCATTCCTACGTTTGGCCTTTGTGTTTTCCCCGTGGTCCTGGAACATGTTTTGCCTGAGCCCGCAACGGGTGAGAGGGGGGGGGGGATTTTATGTTCCTTTTGTGTTTGCCCCCTTTCTTGTCACCCTACTTCCCAGTAGTACTAGGATTTGCGCAGACCCGGAGAAGATATCCCTACCATTGGAGACCCTGCATATTTAGCAAGCCTGAGTGTCATGTCAGTTTCTTCTACTGAGGGCAGCTACTCTCTACGCGACATATCAATGTAGCGCTTCGGGAAACTTGTCATCATCCTAAATTGGCAATAAGAGCCTAAGGCATAGATGACGAAATCTTTCAGTCCTATTCTCCTAGGTCTTAGCATTCTTTCAAACTGACCACCCCTAGCAATGGATACTATGTACAATGGTAAAGGGGCTCGTGGCCTTATCTGTAGGCTTTGGTGGAACGCTCCTCAGATCAAAGAGCTCTAGTACTTCTATTGAAGTGGCGTTGCGACCTGTTAAGACGACATGGCCTACCTCTTCATCAAAAAAACATTCTAGCGCGGCGTACATATTCACCTCGATGGCTAGAGAGATCGATGGGTAGAGACTCGAAGGGGATTGGGCTTCCAAACATCGCCTGTGAACCAACAAGGCTCCCCGGACAATGAGCATATTTCACATAGAAGGCATGGTTGCTCTCCTGCTAGAGGTTCCCAAGGCCCAGAGTACTGTCATTTTGAACCACCTCTCCTCATCATCGTTCATACCCTGCATATCTTTGAATGACTCTACTCATGGCATTAATCTTGAGCTTAAAACGTTAGGATTCAAGGTGTGCCAATATTCTCTTCTGATCCCTCCTTGTCGAGTGGTATGATGACAACACGGGTAACCGTGTGAACTTTCGATCCAATCCCCCTATACAAAGATTCCAAATGAGCCTCCTGCAAGGTTCTGACTTTCTTCACATGCCGAAGAGACCCTTGTCTTACTCGTAATTACCTTAGGATATCTCATGGGAGGCGGATTTGGCATTTGTCACCTTGTTTCCCCATCAGCCAGCCTAGATTTCTAGGCCTTGCACCTCTAAAATACGACATGTACGGTCGCTTGCGTCTCCTGTCAACTAACCAATTTGGTGCCCATCCTTATTACGCGTGTCGAGAAATGAACCACGAGGACCCAGGACATAATTCGTTTCATGGATGTTGTCTATCTTATCCTCACTGGATGGCCCCTACCACACTTCGTGCTTCATCTATTGATTAACCTTCGCGCATGTCCCTATCGTGACGCAGATCAAAGACATTGGCTCATCAATTTGTTGAATCTCTGCCATCGGAGGCGAGGAGCCCTACGTGGTTTCGTGTCGCCCCTCTCCCTTATCCTTCTTGTGCCTTCTCGTTGCAACCTCAATTCGGGTCGTCGATCAGAATCTCACTCGATCACCACCGTCCAAACACGGAGGACCTTTCTCCTTTCGCGTAATTTTGAGCGACGAAAGAGTTTTTTGCGGTAGATTTGAATGGCAACGCATCCCGGCCGCTGGAAAATCATGCAATCCATGGATTTCGTGCGCTTTCATGGCTTAGTTCTCTACGTGCCTCCTTCGTTGTGAAATCCTCTCTCTATGTTGCTCTACGCTGCCTGTTCCTGCGGTAGCCATTCTCGAAAATCATCAAGTTCAAAAAAAATTCTGCCTATACCCTCTCACGCCAGCCTATTATTGCCGATGTCTATCCAAAATTTAGCATGAGTGCTAACAGAGGCTCCAACTCGGGGATGCTATCCTCCCTGTGAGGTAGCAAAGAACCTACGTAGACCATGAGCCTCATCCATCGAGTCGGCTTGTGATTATCTCCTAGAAGCTTACCAACGTGCTCTGAAAAAAAAGGCAATAGAGATAAAAATTGCAGAAATAAAATGCTCGTCATGCTAAGCTTATTTGGTCCTACCTACCCTACTTTATATGAGCATTATCGCCCAGTCAAGTGACCTCCGACTTCCAGTGAAACCAATCAAGCAGGTGATTGCGCTTGAAAGCTCCTCTTTCATGCTTGATCTAGGGCAATAATGTGAAGCGAAATGATCGGAGGTTATTCTTGAACCTCTGGTTCTTGTTGTGCATGATTGTCCTATCATTTCCCCCGTACAACTTCTCCATAGGTGTGGCCATTGGGTCTTGACAACCCTTCATAAATTATTCTATACACTTTCCATGACCAAGCTGCTCCACGTACTTGGCAACCGGATCGTAAAGTCCATGACCGTCCTAACCCTCCCCCAACTTTGGTTGTCTCCATGGTTCCTGCTCCAAAGGCACCTTCCCCTACACACTGCCCAGCTATTCTTTGAAATACTTGCGCAAGGGGAGCCCATAACCATCTGTTACTGAGACCTCAGCTACCCCATCCCAAATGCCAGAAACCTCGCCATGTTCTTCCTTGTGTGTTTCATAGGGAATGTTTTCAATGAAACCCTGCCAATTTCGCTCTCCTTGACCTGGGTATTCTGAACTGGAAGAGCAGGAAGAAATGTCCCATTTAGGACCCTCATCTTCTGAGAATCTATCCCCATATTCATCGTACAAGGGAGGTCTGAAAACCTTCTCAAGGTCCCCACAGTCAGGGCTTGCGACAGGTAGAATATCTCCTTTATCAAACAAGTTGTGATATTCCTCTCTTTCGGGCCTGGACTACTCACCTGTGTGTTCATAAAAAGGAAAACTAGGATGCGTTGTAGGCTTTGTTTATTCACCCTCCCCATCAGTCCTTCTAAAGAATGCCATGACCTCATCCCTAGCCTCCATTTTTCGTGCCTGATTAAAGGATTTTGACCTTTGTTTCAGGAAATCAAATGAGGCAAATCATATGGGTAGGTAATTACCTTCCTCCTGCTAACTATATTCCTTAAGTGAGGCAAGATTAGGGGGTGAAGGGAGCTCCGGTGGCTTGTCCTTTTCCTCTTCCATTAGAGGAGGCTCAATGTGTTCCTGTAGGTCCTTCGGGGTAGTTTGAGTTGGATCAATATGCATGGGTCCTCTGTCTTCTTGACTGCTTATGGGACAGGGGTTGTGGTCCATCATAAAAACCTCCACCCACCTTTCTACGGCCTCCATTACCTCCTCCATTCTGGCTTTCGGTGTGGTAGAGGGAGAAAACTGGGATAGCTCTTCGTTCATTTTTATTTCAACTTCTTTTGTTCCCCTCTCCCTCGATGTGGTCAGGTTCATTTCCACCTCTACAGCATTTTTTAGCATGTCTGCCAGAGAGGTTGACCTTCTTTCGTTGAGCCACAAAGAAAATTCGCTATCAAAGGCCTCAATGTACTATAGTTGGGAAACACCAGGAGGTGGTCTGGACTCAGAAGGGATAATATTATATACTTCCATAAACCTTCCAGAGAATTCCTGGACAGATTCACTCTCATCCCTTCTGATGGCATAAAACTGAGATAAGCACCTCTAGGGGTCTTTCTTCTCTGCCCAGCTTTCTTTTAAGGCGTCCTCCAAGGCTTGATAACTTAGGATGGACCTATCTGGAAGGCTAGTGAACCATCTCTTTGCCTCTCCATCAAGACTTTGGGAAAACAACCTGACCTTAATATCTTCATGGTCCACTTCTTCAAGGTCAATACAGTCTGCAAACCATCCCAAATGTTCCTCAACTGAATACCCCTTTCCACCAAAAAATTGTTTTTCTCTGGGCGTCTCCATGGGGAAGTTCGTGGGGGATTGCAGGGAATGGTATGGGGGTGAATCGTTTAGCTCTTGCTAGGGTTATGGCAGAGCTTTCAAGAGGGGCTAAGGCTTTGAATGACGGAGGCTCTATAGATTTTGAATGGAGGGGAGGCAATGTTGCAACAGTGAGTGGTCCTTTGACCATGGAGTCGAATGAGCCATGTCTCGAGGAGGGCCCAGGATCCGTAGCAGCATCTCGAGCCTCATGGGGATCGAATGGAGGGGTTTGTTATGAGATATATATACAGGGATATGAGGATCTCTCGCTCTTTAAAGAGGGATATAAAAGGGTGGGTCTAGAGTCTTTCCCTAAGCGTGATGGATTTTGGAATACCATTCTAACCAGCCCAGGGAAGGACGGGACATCTTGGAGAAAGGCGATAGAATCCCTCATCTTTCACCGTGCCCTTCCAGGCTCTGCTATATTGGGCTCATTTTCCCCAGTGGAGCCTCCATGGAACCTTTGAAAAACTTTGCAGCTTCTAGGTGTTCAAGGTTCCTAGTAGTCGCCTTCAAAGGCCATGAGTGGAGTCGCCAGAGCATATACAACCAATATGTGTCTAAGACCGCCTGCTCAACCAGGTCAAATATCTGAGCAATGTCATTTTACCCAGGGATGATTTTCTCATTTGGTCCTCGGCAACGGCGGCAAGATGTTAGCACCCTGTAATTTTCCTATGGTTGTTGTAGGAAGTCACGGGGGTAACCTTTTCAAACAACCTTTAGACTACCTTCTAGCAAAGGCAGTCAGAGAGGGCTCTCTCTTGTCACAGTAACCTTCACATACACATTTAACTTTCAAGAGCATGAAAAAGGCTAGATTTGTGCTAGTAACATAATAGTTACAAAATAAGATGGGTTGGAAGACAAACAAATATTAAAACCATTGGGCGATGGAGTCAAAGTCTAAAACATTTAAGGATGTTACAACAGCAAATAAACAATGATTTCTCCCATGTACTATGAGGCAAAGTAAGCAAAATATCCTTAAGTGGTGATGAGAAGAAACAGGTGAAAATCCCAGCATGACAAGGGGCACCTATCGATGGATGAATCCCTTGCAACACCTTTAGCAAAAGAACATATTGAGAGAAATAGCAAAGGTAAAGCGTCTAACGGAGGACGAATTCCAAAACCACCATAAATAACACAGAAATAATGCTTGATCTAACAAAAAGAGCACTTAACGAAGAGAGAATTCTTTCCGTACAACTAGAAAGAATTTTTGCAAGAAATACACATATGGAAATGAATTAAACGGGAAGCACACACTAAACACTAACACCATGATGAATCTCATATCAGCAGAAGAAATATATTCATTAAAGCTCCCAAAAATTGTTTGCAGAACTACAAAACCAGCGCTGAGGCCTCAAACATGAACATCAATCCAACCTCTTATCCTCCTATGAGGAGGTTCTATTTATAATGCAGACTACCATCGGGATATGTCCTGAAACAGGGTATCAAACGGTTACAAAATCTAGGATTAAACCAGAATATTCATGCCAAAATTCCTAACAAACTGCATTAGGTGGCAAATGTCTTCGTTTATTACCAAAATAGGAAATGTGTTATGACGTGTACGTTAGGCGGGATCGTACTACAGCACCTGAATGCAGGCTTGCTTGTTTTGACGGAAACATGTCGATGTTAACATTTTTGCTCTCTTCGTGTGATTCCCCTTATGCGGATTCTAAGGTAGACACGAAGTAACCCTTCCTGCGTTTGGTCTTTGTGTTATCCCTGTGGTCCTGGAACATGTTCTGCCTGAGCCCGTAGTGGGTGAGACGAGGGGGGATTTTACGCTCATTTTGTGTTTTTCCCCTTTCCTGTCACCCCGCTTCCTGGTAGTATTAGGCTTTGTGTATACCCGGAAAACATAGCCCTACCATTGGAGACCCTGCATATTTAGCGGGCCCGAGTGTCATGTCAGTTTCTTCTAACGAGGGAAGCTACTCTCTGCGTGGCATATCAGTGTAGCGCTTCACGAAACTTGTCATCATCCTAGATGAAATTGGAAATAAGAGCCTAAGTCATCGATGACGAAATATTCTAGTCCTATTCTCCTAGGTCCGAGCATTATTTCAAACCGACCACCCCTAACAATGGATACTATGTACCATGGTAAAGGGGCTTGTGGCATTATCTGGAGGCTCTGGTGGAACACTCCTAGGATCAAAGAGCTCCGGTACTTCTATCGAAGTGGCGTTGCAACCTGTTAAGACGACATGGCCTACCTTTGCGTCAAAAAAACCTTCTAGTGTGGCGAACGTCTTCACCTTGACGGTTGGAGAGATCGATGAGTAGAGACTCGACGGGGATCAAGATTCCAAACATCGCCCACGAACCAACAGGGTGCCCCGGACAATGAGCATATTTCGCATAGAAGGCATGGTCGCTCTCCTGCTGGAGGTTCCTAGGTTCCAGAGTACTGTTATTTTGGACGACCTCTCCTCATCAGCGTTCATACCCTGCATATATTTGAATGACTCTTCTCATGGCATTAATCTTGAGCTTAAAACGTTAGGCTTCAAGGCGTGCCAATCTGGTCTTGCTACGCCTCCTCATCGAGTGGTATGATGACAACACGGGTGACCATGTGAACTTTCAATCCAATCCCCTTATACAAAGATGCCAAATGAGCTGCCATCAAGGTTTTGACTTTCTTCAAATGCCGAAGAGACTCTATTCTTACTCGAAATCGCCTTAGGATATCTCATGGGAGGCGGATTTGACGTTTGTCACCTTACTACTCCATCACTCGGCCTGGATTTCTGAGCCTTGCACCTCCGAAATACGGCGTGCACGGTTGCTCGCATCTCCTGTCAACTGACCGATTTGGCTCTCGTCCTTATTACATGTGTCAGGAAATGAACCATGAGGACCCGGGACATAATTCATGTCGTCCATGTCGTCTATCTTATCCTAACTGGAAGGCCCCTACCACACTTCGCGCTTCGTTTGTTGATTAACCTCCACACATGTCCCTATCGTGACGTAGATCAAAGTCGTTGGTTGATCACTTTGTTGAATCTGCGTCGTCGGAGGCGATGATCCCAACGTGGTTTCGCATTGCCCCTCTCCCTTATCATTCATGCACCTTCTCGTCGCGACCTCAATTCGAGTCATTGATCAAACCCTCGCTCGATCAACACCGTCCAAACACGCGGGACCTGTTATCTCTATTGTTGTTTTTCATATTTATCTTAGGGTTTTTATTTTTATTTTTCTTAGTGTTTCCATTTGGGTTCATAATCTTAGTTTTACCCTACCCTTTACCCTTTATCCTAGTTTCACCTTAGTTTTTTATGATTTTTGCTATGTTTTTCTTTTTAAACCATAATAAAGCTCAAATCATTTATCATTCAAAGGTTATTGGTTTGTATTAAAGCAAGGGATATTATGAAATTAAGCATAACCTTGGTTAAAAACTGGCAAGATATATAAAGATGAAAACAGTGCAGTGCTGCCAGTTTGACTTGATTCATGATATGAGATTAAAGCTTTTGTTAGTGTAATGATTGAGTAAAGGCACATGGCAAGAGTTGTACACAGGTGGAAATGGTTTCATTAGACATATGCTAAACCCCACATTTCATCATAATGACAGTTTGTTGATGCAGTACTGTATCCATACACATAGGGTTTGTGAAATGAAGCCCATTTTCAATGTTAATACGTGTTTTGGAATAGGACTTTGTTCGGTGCGTAGGAGTATTTTCCAGGTTCACAAAATATGACCAAAAACAAGAGACCTAGAGGATTTTTGTGCAGAATAGAACCTGATAATTTATAGTGGGTTCATGAATACCCTAGGTCGGAGAAGATGATGTGTGATGCTGGTTGGTTTCCATTTTGTGAGAGGTTTCAGGGTTACAATGAACAGGTAACTAGGGCATTTATAAATAATTATAATGATGAAGTTGTTTGGTTTGAGGATTTGCAGATAATGGTGAATGAAGAAGTTATAGCAGAAGCTATTAGTGTACCTTTTGAGGGAGAAAAGTGGTTCAAACAGCAATCATTTGAGGCTGATTACAGCAAATTTCTTTTGCCAAGGTTCGAAAAAATAGATTGGAAGAATGGTATACATGTTACTAAGCTTAAGCCTATGTGGAAAACACCATTGGAAATGATCCAAAATTATGTAACCTGTGAAGGCCGTTATGACAGGGTTTTGAGGTGTCATTTACGTTTTCTAATGCATCTCAGCGGAGATAAGAAAATGAACTTGCCCTATTATCCATTGAAGAGTATGCAGAAAATTATTTCAAGGGTTCACAGTCATCAGGAACATACAGTGCGTTCCATTTTCCATCAAGGGTTAATCAAATTATTAATCGTTTTTCATTTGAAGAAAAAGGGAAAAACGTGGGAGGAGTTTCTCTTTGAATTTGGATTCGATGCAGAGAAGCAAAAGGGAGAAAAGAAAGAAAGTAAAGATGATGCAGCGGACAACAAAAGAGAGCAAGAGGAAACCCTAGATGCAGAGGATAATGAGTTAGCAGAGAAATGGTCACAGGTGAACGATGAATTGTCAGAAGCATGTGCTGTTAAAAATGATGATAAAGGGATAGAATCAAAAGACATTACAGGGGTTAAGCCAGTCGAAAGTTTGAAGGGTAAAGCTGTGGATTCGAGTGCCAAACCTAGAACTCGATTAAGAAGAAAACTTGAAATTAAAGCAGGCCCAAATCTTACAGAAGACAGTGAACTGGTTGTTATAGAAAAATCAATGAGCAATGATAAGGTTCAGCGAATAAATGAAGAGCAGGTTTCAGAAGCTAAAAAATTTGTGGAATTGCAAGGAATGGTTGAACATATTCCTAAATTGTTTTGCACAAATAAGCAAAATTACGTTGAAAAGGAAATTGATTCAGATTTAAAGTCTGTACATAAAGAAGAAATCATGGTGGATACAAATGAAGTGGATGTAATTCCAGAATTGGTACAAATCAAGAAATTCATGGTGTCTTATAAAGAGAAAAATAAGTATTTGCAGGATTTTAATGAGAATTTGATGCTTGCAAATAAGAGATTGTGAGAGGATTTAGAAGAGAAAGAGGCCAATTATCAAAAGTTGGTTTGTATTTCTAAGGACATGCTAAAGAAGAAAAGGGCATTACAGGAGCAATATAAGCAAGTTTTGGATCATAATAGGAAATTACAGAACAAGGAGCTGAACAAGGATGCTGAATATTCTAGGCTACAAAAGAGATCTCAAGTTCTTCATGATATGACTTTGTTAGCTGAGGTTTCTAAAATCCTTTGATGAAAAATCTAGATTAGTGTTGAGCCAGTAGAATCGATAGATAGGAGATAAGGTTGTTAAGTTTAGTCCACATGGTAGTTTAATTTAATTTTTGAAGTTAAATTCTACTTTAAACAGATTTACTATTTTTGGTTATTAGAGATGGCATAATTTGAGGATCTAGAAACCTTTTCGATTTTTGAAATTAGTTGTATATATTTGAGAAATGAAACAGAAAAGAGTGTTGGAATCATAGATGGGAATCAAGTTTTGGTTATGAACTGTAAGACATACTCTTTTGCATCTTTAATACAGAACATTACTTTGAAATGATTATGATCATGAGCCTTTTCTGCTTTTATTTATGAATTGCATTTTATTATGATTTTATCCTCTTTATGGTCTTGTTAATCCATTACAAGATTCTTGTGATGAAGGGCAGTTATCTTTAAGTGCTTAGTCGCAGAACCAGATTCATTTGTGTAAATTCATGCTCGTAATATCTTCTATTATTGAACTTTGTATTTTATTATGTGTCATGCAGTTTTTTATTATTATTTTATTTTGATTTCCCAACACCTTTGATTACATACCGTCCTTGTCTAAATTTGATTTTATCGGTTTGATATAACTTCAAGATTTCTTTGAGCTTGAAATCCAGTAGTCTAGGTTCAACTTTAGGGATAAAAGGACCTTTCTCCTTTTCCAGCCACCTCCTACCTTATCTATTGCGTAATTTTGAGCAGCGAAAGGATTTTCTGCCATAAATCTGATCGGCGACGCATCTCGGTCGCTGGCAAATCGTGTGAGCCATGGATTTCACACACCTTCATGGCTTAGTTCTTTGTTCGCCTCCTCCGTCGTGAAATCCTCTCCCTCTATTGCTCTATGCTGCCTGTTCCTGCGGTGTCCATTCTTGAAAATCATCAAGTCCGAAAAAATTTCTGCCTATACCCTCTCACGCTTGCCTATTGTCGCCGATGTCTATCCAAAATTTAGCACGAGTGCTAACACGGCCCTTTGCCATTATTTACACTTTGTGTAATTTGGTTTTTAACCGTTATCCTAGGGTTTCTCTAAAATTGTGGTCTTTCACCAATAAGTAAGAAGAAGAAGAAAAGGGAGAAAAAAACAACAACCCATTGTATTATGAAACCACACTTGTTCTTTTTTATTAAATACCATTACATTAATAAAAATGGGTCTTATGATAAAGGAAAAATAATTAAATTATAGAGTGAAAGATCAATCGTATTTTTAGATTGACAAAGATTATAAGGGTGAGTCCTAAGGCTTAATGTTTTTTTTATAAAAGTTAATCCCCAAGATTTGAACTTGAGTGGAGAGGGTAACGTTCGTCCTTCCCAACCACCAAGTCTACACAGTGCACAAAAAAGTTTTAAGAAGAAAAGAAGTCGAAGTTAAAAGAAGAATTCCTTCCAAGGAAACTATATTAGGGGTTCTTACGCCCTACATTCTACCTCTTATCAAAGGAGTCAAAGACAAATTATCAACAAAAGAGGCAAGTCAAAGACAAATTATCGACAAAAGAGTTGAATACCAAGTTGTTGACAAAGCATCATAATCAAGGAGAATCTAACATTTTCATAAGAATACAAGTCCAGTCGTACCCATGGTTTATGGTTCATATATTCAGATAAAAAAATTAGAAGATGAATCAGTCTGTTGTCAAAATGAAAATTAAGATTACAAACAATAATCGACTTACAGAATCTTCGAAAGGAGTTTAAAGGAAAGAGATATTCAGACCAAGAAATTTAAATGGAAAAATTGTTCGCGCAGATTGAGGAATTAAAGCATCTCAATCAAAAATCACAAAACCAAGGTATCAAGAAAAAAGTTGACGACACTAAGGCAAAAGAAGAACTGACACGTTTGAACAGGCTCCTGAACGACAATGATGAAGAAATTGTGAAAGTCCAAAGAAAGTCGGAAAGTCAAGAATCTGAGATATATCAACATCAACAACAGATGAAATAATTCCAACAGAAATATGAAAACATTAGAATAACACACAAGTTAGAAATTACAAAAAGCAATAATGCATTAAGAAGGAAGACTGAAGAAATATTTTGACTAAAGAACAAATTAATGAAGACTTCGAAGGAAAAATAATAGAGAAGCAAGAAGAAAATCATCGCCTGAAAAATCTTAATCACGAACTAGAAGAGCAAATCAACGAGTTAAGAGAGGACAAAAAGCTGCAAGTAGAAAGGTTCGAAAAGATTCAAAGTAATAACACTATTAGAAAACAAATTAGAGCAAATCCAGAAGGAAGTTTCCAAACTCTCGGGGAAATAAATTCGAGTTAAGGAACAAGAAGTCACTCCCGTAATAAAAATATAATAAAATAAAATAAAAAAAACTCCTTAACACCCAAACCATAAAAATCAATTTGACCAACGACAAAGTCAAAATGAAAATAAATGGAGGAGTTATGATTTCAAAAGAGAAAAAATACAAACTGAACAAGCTAAACAAAAAACGAGAAATTTCATCCAACAAAGTGATCAACAAACAACTCCAATAAAAATAGATCTCGGATGGACAACTTCACAAACGACACGTCATTTTTTCTTGGGAATTCATAACTCATATCGTTTAAATACATCGTGTGTTGCAGTTACTAACACAAAGATCAAGAAGACGTCATTATAGACAAGAAATCAAACGTAAGCCGTGTCTTCAATAAAACTTTGAGGACAAAGTTTTCATTAAGGGGAAGTCAATGTAATGAACAAAATATATAGTAAATATGCATTAATAAATATTAATAATATTGATAAATTAATTAAATAATTAAATGAAAAGGTAAATGAAGAGGCACCTTATGAAAAGTGGTGTCTCATCACCAAGGCAACCCTTGCATGGGTATTTATACAAGCATCATTTCTCATGTAAATCATCAATCATATTCATATTTACTCTTATGTAATTATCTAACATGGAACTAGTTTCTATTGGACTATTCAATTGAGATAGCTTTCGAGATATCCGGATACGGATATCGCAAAGAACCAAGGATGTCTAGTCGACTATGACAAGAAAAACCGACGAGGCATTGCTTAGGACATGATTGCCAACGTAATGTGTGGTGTGTCAACCATGCTAGGACAATAGCGTGGATGGATGCAACGAAGGTATGTGGTTGTGTGGAGTCGAGAGAGGACCTTCAGGCACCATATGAGATTGAGACTAAATGGGTGACATATCATCATATGTTGGGCAGACAATTATTTAAGTGTTGTTTGCTTGGGGGAGACAATGGTGTTGCATTGTCCAAGGTTGGGTGTTGATGGTGCAGCATCCCCTACGGTGAAATAAGCACTTAGCATTCCACATACTCTAAGGTGCATGGCTTGGGTTCAGTCATGAGATTTCAATGAGGTGTAGTCCAGGTGATAATTGCGATTGATGGCCATGCCCAGCTAGCACATCACATCGATGCCGCACAACAACTGGGCTTATGTATGGTATGGGACACTCGAGAGGAAAAACAAGTCTAGTCCCATGACACCATGGGAGTATACCATACATCAAAATTGTTGTATGAAGTGGTTGATGAAAATGATAGCAATTCCCATTAGTGGTGGACAAAAAATTTGGAAGCCCCAAGCTTCCTACAAAAACAAAGGTTTTCATCTGGCTTGCTTTGATTATCAAGGTACACACATGGGATGTACTATAAAAGAAAATATAAACATGGCACTAGTAGTTATTATTAATGCAAAAGTGAGGAAGAAAATGTCACCCATCTATTTAATGCTTATCCCTTCTCCTTACAAGTGTGGGTAGATGTTGGTCAATGGATGGACATTAATAATATCTGGAATGGTAATTATGTGGAGGAAAATCTTATCCCTTCTCCTTACAAGTGTGGGTAGATGTTTTTTTTTTTTTTAACAAAAACGGTTATATTAAAATGAGAAATCCAGTTTAAAAACGCTGGTCGAGAATACAAAATCTGCTCATACTTTCCATCCTTAGAATTATGGAGGTATTTCCAGACTTAACTTTGAGTTTACCTTGATTTCGTAGCACCCAATTTCTATAAATTTATTAGCTTCTTTGTCCGCCCTCATGTTAAGTTCCCTGAGAACATGATAGAGTTCGATTTTTTTGAATCTTTTGATCAAATATCTGATTCTATTTAACAGTCTTTCCACCCGCTCGTTTTTGCTTCTTCTACCTCCTCTTACTGCTTGGATAATTAGCCTCGAATCTCCGATAACCAGCACTTCATCCGCTCCTACTTTTTGCACCTGCTTTAGGCCTTGCCATAGTCCGTATGCTTCTGCCATATTATTGGATTCTTGTCCAATGTTCCATGAATATTCGATTTCAACTTTCCCTGTGGGGTTTATGACAACTCCTCCGCCTCCCGCTTTCCCCGGATTCCCTTTTGAAGCTCCATCAAAGAACAGTTTGAATATCTTTCTTTCTCTTAACCAGTTTTCGAATTGGGATTTGTCCATTCTGATTTCCCAATTCTCCAATTTTTTAATGACTGTGCTAGTCTTTTCCTGAATATTGAATCTTTGCATCCATTTTTTTTCTTTCTCAGTCAACTTGACTTTATTATACAGGATCACAGTGCATCTAACCACCTCACCTAATAGAGCATTGATTTTTGCCGTGACCCTCCACGCTGGTTGGCTCCTATTCTGAAAAATTCGTTGGTTTCTTTCTAACCAGATGCACCAGCAAACAATTTTAGGCAGTTTTGACCAGCAGGCTCTCAGTCCTTTTTTCTGCCCCAGCTCACCCTTATATCTATTTTCCCAATTGATGAAAAACTCCTGATTGTTTCCATTCCACTGGAATCCGTCATCTTCGTTCAGCATTACTTCCTGCCAAATTGAGATTGAATAGGAGCAATTAAAGAAGAGGTGAGAGATTGATTCTAAGTTTGCCGCACAGAGGGGGCATCTAAAAGGCCCGGCTATCCCCCTTCTCTCCATATTCTCCCCAGTTAGCAATCTCTGGTGAATTAATGTCCACGTGAACACATCTATTTTAGGCAATGTTTTATTGTTCCAATTGTGCTTCTAGATTCTGGGATTCGCTGGTACATTATAGTTTTCTGCATAAACCTTATACCCTTCTGCTGTTGTGTAGATGCCATTGCGCTGTCCCCATCCACGGCTGTCTTTGGAGAGTTTGGAGATGGGAGCGTTCCCTGCCAAGTGACTTATCAGTTTTAATTTATCATTTTCCAGCTCCTCTGGACAGATCGGCAGTGCCCACGACAGCCAACGGTGTGGATAATTCACGTCCCATTCAGAAATACTCCAAAGCGTGGTCAGATCTCGCGTCTCCATCCAGTTTTGCAGATGAGGTAGTCGTGGAGGTGGTTTACCCAGGACTGAGTCCTTCCATATATTTATTTGTTTTCCATTACCCGGAGACCAATATAAATTCTCAACAAACTTATGCAGCGATTTCTTGCACAGAGCGAATATGGGAGATCCATTTTTCTTTACGTGATCACTTTCCAGGCCTCTCAGTCTAGATCCTGGGAAATATTTGACTTTGAGGGCTCGACTACACCAAGATGGTCTAGATTTTAGCAGATTCCAGAGTAGTTTGGCCCCTGTGGCTAAGTTTTGGAGTTTGAGGTCCCTTATTTGAAGGCCTCCTTCAGTTCTGGGCAGCTTAAC
>LPNX010560732.1:0-105005 GCA_001517045.1 Pseudotsuga menziesii
AATGTTGCTAAGTATAGGGCTGTAATTGAGTTGCTATGGGATGCTTTGTCATGTGGCATCACCCAGCTTGAGGTCCGTTTGGATTCTCAGTTAGTGGTTTCCCAGCTCAATCGAGCTTATCAGGTACGAAATCCTATCTTATGATGTTAGTTCATGCAAATTTGTTGATTGGAAAGACATTTTGAGGTTATGACTTTCAATCATATTCCACGAAACCAAAATTCATTGACTAATGCATATGCTAATTACATTTTTGGATTGGCATCTCACACACATTTTATAAAATTGTACATCAAACATATAAAAACACTTGTAAATAAACTGACAACCAACACCAATATATATATATGTAAAATATCTATCCATGGATAGGTAAAGTCTGATCCTCGAATCCCTTCATATACAAAATGTACAAAAATGTGGATCATAGTCCATCAAAATGCCCTAGGTCTATGCTGGACCGCCCTGGTCACTAGGAACACCTTGGTCCCCATGATGTCTATGCACTCTGGCTTCCTCAGCCTCCTCGGCTTCGGCAGCCTCCACCGCATCTATGTATACGAGCACTGCTCTAACTACTTTTCTGAAAAGACGTAGCCAAACCGGTGAAGCCCCCACAACAAACTCCTGCATGGCTATAGGGATATGTTCAATCCACATAGTAGGTACTCATTGGGTCATCCTGACCATATTTTCCTCTAGTACCCTGATCAATCCTAGATCCTCGCCCACGATAGGATGAACAAACATGCGAGGGTGCCCTTCAGGGCGGACCAGTCCAATATTTGCATTTTGACACATGAATGGGGTTAATACTTGTACATATGTATCTATATATCATTCTAAAATTCATAAAAAATTGAAAATGATAAAAATTAAAAATTACTTACCTAGATCTCCCCATGCTCCTGTTGGAGGGAGGATAAGGTCGGGGTCACCTCGGAAGTCCATCCCGGTGTATGGAAACTACTCCAATGTCGACAGCTGTCATTCCCACCAGGTATAAAAGTCATCATCATAGACACTGTGTACTGAGTCTCCTCCTCCTTGACAAAGGAATATGTCTCCCCACCTGCTCAGCCTCGGCTGATGTGGAGATCTGATCGGTAGAGGTATAGCAGGGCTCAGTGCTGGTACTCTCTCTCGAAGAAGGCCACTAATATCCTTGCATAGCCAATGTTTTTTCATCTTCCCCTCTTGCAGTAGGATAGTTGTCTCCTCATGACGGGGGCAACTCCCGAGCACCAATCATAGAGACCACCTCTAAAATAGTCAACTGCCAACCTCATTTGGTTCCTTGTGGCCAAATGTAAAGATGAGGATCCCGATATTCTCACAATGGTGCTAGCTAATACCTAGAGAGTAAAATCTTGAATTTCTGCAACCGAAACGTTGGTTCCTCTTCTTTGAGTACCCGGTGTATAGAACACATCTACATAGTTTTGGACACTTAAGGGGTCACCGCCCCTGCCAGTGCCCTCCAAGTTCACCTGCGCTCCTCGTCGTGACAACCCGATAATGATATATATATCTTCAGTGGTAAGCTCTAAGGTTTCACCTTGTAAGTTGAACATCCCCAAGTCATGATCCCAATAATTGACCATGAACTCAAGTATGCGGACATTGGCCCGCATGGGCGATGTACAAAATAATTTTAGCAGCCCGCTTGTGCGTAATGCATGTATGGTGGGCACGCTTTGCAGTGCCGCTTGGTCCATTATTTCATGTTTTCTTTCCCTCCATTCCAGAACCATATTTTACCTAGCAAATACAAGTATTTTGATTCAGTTATTCCATACCAAAATTCAAATTTTTTTGTCTATTTTAAACCTTTTATCCTTTGCGCAGCATATGCGACTGTCTAATTAAACAAGTCGCGTACTATACGTGACTGTCTAGTTAGGAAACTCACGTATAGAACATGTATACGCGAGTCTATACACTAGCAACCCACGTATACGTCATGCTACAGTTTAGGATGCTTTTAAATATGGAATTCAGACTGAAATTTAATAATTGCTTGGACCAAAATCAAGAGCTTAGGGTGTAGGCTTACCTGCAACTGGCGGATTTCGATTTCGTCTATCCAATTTTCCACAATGATCGAATAAAGGTAGAGGGTAAAACTTGATTTTTATGGCTCAAAAGTTCAAATGGTGAGTTTTGTTTTAATTTTCAAACTATTTATAGAAATTATATTTCTAAAGTGGGTCTTTTTCTATAGTTTGAAATGTCAATCAATTAATACCATACTTAGTTGTGCTTTGGAACAGGTTTTTCATCCTTACAAGGTGTTGTTGCTCCAATAGGGTGGTTTTGTAATTTCCAAACATTTTGGCATCTTTATTCAATCCACATTAACCTTAGCATTCAACATTTCACCACGGACCATGGTATTCTAATCCATTAGTCCCTTGTTTTTTACCATTGTTCTTCTGTGGATAGGACCCCTTTTTCATGAGTATCCTTCTTACATGCCTATGTCATCTTTTGGTACTCATGTCACAATTGTTCCAGGTTCAGGAGTATCCTCTTAGCTATTTTTCACAACAAATAGAGTTTCTTTTGAATCTCTTTTTACAAGCTATCCCTTTATAGGACTCCCCATCATTGTGGAGTTTCTTTAGGCCCAGGTCTGACTCCTTCAAAATAGACTTGACTGCCAAGTTAACTCGTCCGTTCAAGCTCGTTAAGAATATGTGAGCGGGCATCTGCATTGGTGGTAGGTTATCTCTTTCTCGGACCATGTGGAATAATACGAGAAAAAATCACTCTCTTTTCTTTTGAATTGAGAAGAGTATTCTCAGGTATAGGTTTATCACTTTTCCGGACCTGAGGAACTAAATTTACGGAAAAGCAACACCCGTTTTGAGATTAGTTTTCTCTTTTTCATGCTCTAGACCCAAAAATGAAAAAGATTACGAGTGTACTTTGTGTCTTTGTCATGCTCGTTAAACACTTAAGAACAAAGCAACAAGTTTATTGTTGTAATCCCCATTTCTCGTAACCAAATGGATCTTTCCGAGTGATCTTGATTTCTTTCACACTCGTAAAATTCAAGCTATTTTATGCTGTTCTGGAAAGAGCATTGGGTAGGTGGTAATTTAACCTTTTTCGAACCTCCCTGACTAAGTACGAAAAAGGTTCACCTTTTCTTCTTCGGAAGTTAAGAGAGTTCTTCTGTGGTATGTTTTATACTTTTTTGGCCTCAGGAGACTAAATTGGATGAAAAAGGACCCCCCTGGAGTCTTCTTTGGAGTTTTCAGACTCTCTAAATGTGAAAACACTGGCTGAGCATGTACTAGTTCAGGCTCATTAAATCCACGAATCAGTGACACTATTAAGCATTATTTTCCCATCTCTTCAAGCTTGTTAAAAAATGAAGAGGGAACCAAGTTGACTTTCCTGGACTCGTTAAAATTTAACAGGGAAGGTTAGGAAGAAGTTTTCTCTTGTTTTCAGTAATGGCAGCATGTCCTCCTTGAAAATATCACTCTTTGTTTTCCGCTATCCATGTTTCATTGATTACTTTTCCCTTCAGCTGTTACCTTGAGTTTCTTACTCCTCCTCTTGTCCGTTATACCTCGGGAATCTGATCATGTCTCCTACATTACAAATAGGTCTAGTTGTTCCATCTATAAGTTAACCGCTGCCTTGGGTCATCTCTGTTTTGTGATCATTGTTCAAGGACTATACCCAATGTCTGATCTATAGCCTGATCCCATCATTGTTATATCTGTTATCTATTGTGTCTCCCTTCTTTTTCCCAGTTCCTATTCACTCTTGTGATCCGTTGGAGGATCTATTTCCTCCCTTATCACAGCATGGTTCCGTTTCAGTACTTCCTGATGACGAAGACCTAGAGTTTCGATGTTTGTACCTCATGATTCACTTTCATCATTGGTGGATTCCTTTGCTTCAGTTGTCGATTGTCATCTATTGATTGACAAACTGTTGAATCCTTTCCATGTTTGACTTCAGCTTACCCTTATTGACATGGCTTGGATTGTATTGGTTCTTTGGGATCCTTTATGAAGACGTTAGTTCCTGACCTATGGACTAAGTTGCACAAGATTATGTTTTATTCATATACACAGCTTCCAGATCTTTGAAGACTCATCATTATTGTATATTATGGCTTCGATCCATGTTTGTAATATGCGTTGTTTTCATACCCGTATCATATGATGTAGTCAAATATTGTAAAGGAGCTAGTGTTCCAGTAAATCGAACATAGCATCCTCAGATGTAACTTTGTATATGACATCACTATGTATTTGTTTCAGGTACTCTCTCTCTTCCATTGGATTTCTGAGTTCTCCAAAGATAAAGATTATAATCTATTTCAGCCATCGTTTCCCTCTGACCTCACACATTAGGGGGCATCTGTTATCCACCTGAATGGCACCTCTCTGTCCGAGTGCCGACATCCCTCATGTTGGCACACAAAAGGACATCTATGGATTGAGGGTTTCCCAAAACACTATAGATGGGATTATTATGAAGTACATTCATCATCCATCCAGCTGGTTATTTTTACCCTTTTGCTATGTCAAGTCATATACACGACTCTATATATATGCAACTCATGTGTCATACATGAGTCTCGGTTTTTGCATGTCGCGTATATATGTATACGTGGGTTTCCTTTAGAGAAACTCATGGATCATACGCAAGCTCATAGTCTTGATACCCACGTATACCTATATTTGACATTAAAAATAAAAACACGTGATTACTTGAGATTAGTTAAGCCATTTACCTTAATCTCATTAACTGTCTCAACCTCCTCAAACTTCGAAACTGCCTTATTTCACCATCTATAAATATAGGCCTTGGGGAGGGTGTTAGATATATACACTTGGAGAGAAAAGTTATGCTGGTGGAGTTTATACATAAGTCTTTGGAGAAGTGGAACTCATAATCCTTTGGCTGCAGAGGAGTCCTTGTCTCAGGCATTGTGTTGTAATCTGAACTCTTTCCATTATTGTTAATAAAGAGAATCCTTCTTCCATATTGTGTCTTGAATGTATCTCCTATATTGTGGTTTGATAAATGTTTATGTTTCAGCATCCTGTATATGATTTATCTAACCTGTTTATGTTTATGAATCATCTTGTATTTGGAAGATTGTTCCTTGACAGGTGAAGGACAAAGCATCCCTGAAGACTTTGGAGGAGAAGCAAAGTGGAAGAGGAAAAGATAGGATCAACTGTCATGTATTGGGTGAGTCTTTCCCATCCTCCTATTTCCTTTACTGCACTCTAGATTTAATTGTCTACAAGTTTATTGAGTATGTTGGTAACCCCACACCTTCGGTTATAGCGTGTTTATTCCTGTACAACAGAACTGGCGACTCCGCTGGGGAGCCCAGACTGTTGTAGGTTGTTTCTGTCACCCCTGACCAATATTTTCTTTGAAGTCTGTGTGTGGTCTTTTATCCTGGTTCATACTTGTTACAGTGTTTGAAAGTCCTGTGGATATTTCTTAGTTTTTTAGAAAAAATTTGTACCTATACGTGGGTTTCTCTTCTACATAGTCACGTATAGAGGCCTGAATCCGCGGGTTTCTCTACTAGACAGTCGTGTATAGTACGCATGTTTCCCTTCTATACAGTCATGTATAAGCCTAGAAATAGGAATTTTTTAGGATTGGGTTTACTTGTCCCTCTCTATCGTATTTCCTATTTCTGTGTGGACTTTCTTTATAAATGTTGTGATGTATGTTTGAAGACCTGTTGGTGATCACACTTTGTGCTTTTTTGAAAGCCCTTGAGTCTCTTTTGCTTGGATTATTTTCTGTTTGCACGCTGAAGTAGCTTGGCCTATTTGGGTTATAGGTTGAAGTGTCTCTGTCCAGATCATTGATCAGGGTCTTGGGCTTTGTTTTTCCGGTCTATCTTTCGATATTGGTTGGTTTGTCACTTGCCTTTATAAGTCTACAGTGATTTTTGTCATTGTGTGCACCCAAGATAGGGTTCCTAGTCTGCCTTTGTTGGTTGTTTCTTGGTTCTGTTAGCCTGCTTTACTTCAGTTTGTTGGTTTTATACAGTTCATTAATTCCAAGTTTACTCAAGTATAGTGCATTTTAGGTGCATAGTAGAGTTTGAGTATTTTTTAAATTGAAAAGAAAACATTGTCAAGCTTTTTCATTTTTCTTTTGCATAAGTAGTGTTTATTTCAGTTTAAATATATTAATCTCAAAAGCTACAAAAAACATAGGCTTAGTTTCTTTTATCGTTTGCATTTAATTCATCAATATATATTTGCAAACAGGAAAAACAAGTTTGTTTTAAATAGTGGTAATTTGATTTGAATACACCTTTACTTTCATTTACTTCTTATTGAGTCAAAAACACCATAATTACATCACTCCATTTCCTTCTGAGTAAGAAACATCCCTTTAAAATGAACGCATAATTAAAATTTACTAGTAATTTTTGCTTTTAGGGGCCTTTCACCTACTAGCTTAGGCTAGACTTATGGGCTAGGAAGTGTAAACTTCCTGCAAGTTATAAAAATAAGATGCAGTGGAACTTCCTTTAGGTAAATCCTTGAATTTATCGACTGTATCTGGGAAGCTCCTCTCAAATAGGAGTTAAGCACGAGGCCCCGTGGAGGCTTGGAAAGAGGAGATAACCCTCTGAATCCTTGTCAAAGCGTAGATCAGGACTTTTACGCTTCTAGGGATTCTGTCCTAGACAGAGTTTTGGGATCAGCTACCCTGCCCATGCATACGAGTCAGGCTTGGGACTATCCCCCCAGACTATTGGTATAGCTAAGGTATCCTTTAGTCTCTTGTATTTTAGGGTTCATACCTAGGTAAACTGAAAGTCTATTTCTGGCTCACCTTGAATGGGCTTGGAAGGTAACCCTTGTTGAAAGTGTAGGAGGGTGATTGGGTGATTCCTCTGCTTGTGCCTAAGAACCACTTCAAGGATTCCAAGTAATTGTTCATCAGCTTTCTTTGGGAAAGTATATCTTTTACCCTTTGTTTGATTGCTTAAGGATTTAGGATTTTTATAGTTTATGCTCTGTGGTTTTTCCTGTGTTTAGTTGGCGTTAGGGTGTGATTTGTTAAATTTTCAATCATGGAGGATCAACCTCCTAGAAGGTCAAGAAGGTTGAGAAACCTTCCTCCTCTTACCACATTGGAGCCTCCACCTCTACCCCAAAGGCGGAGATTGGACATAGACGGTTCATTTGAACCAGTAGGAACAAGTGAAGTTCTTGGTGAACCAGAACTAATAGCTAACCGTTTTGATCTTGATTCAGTTGAGATAGAAGAATTGCAGACTGACGAGTTTGCAAGGAAATTTAACACTCCCTTGACTGATTTAAATGATCCTGTGATCGTTGAGGTTAGACCTTTTGATTCACCTGTATTAGGTGTCCCTGTGGGTAGGATCATGTCTTCTATGAAAGAAAGTCCTTTTGTGTTCACCTCAGCTATTCTGGTTGAATGGGTACTACCTCCCCCGGTAAGTGCCCCTAGATCTAGTCTACCTTCTACACCTTTGACTCCAGCAATCCGGCTGGTTCAGCCACCGGTTCACTCAAACCTAGCAGGTATTTTTGGTGACATGGTTAATGGGATCCCAGTATACCTACTATTCCTTCTTCCTTTCCATATACTACCCAGAGTGGTACAGTAGAATCCTCGGTGTTTATCCAAGGATTTCCTTGGAATGGGGGGCATATTCCCCCATCTAGTTCATACGTAGGTCCATCTCCTTCCTATGTAGGAGTGCAGTTTGGAAACAACACCTCTTATGGGAAAAGTTTCCAAACTCCCATTTCGGTTCCGTTCACGAGCTCTCCCTTTTCATTGTTCAGCGTAGGGATTCTGGCTCCTATATTTCAAACCCCTGTTTCTATGGGGATGGCCCGAAATTCTTATACTGCATCTCCCACACACAATCCTATGGCTTATGGATGGAATCCATTTTAGAGCAATATTCCCACTTCGCAACCGGTGGCAGGGGGCAACCCCACTTTTACCCATGGGAATTCGAGGGAAAGTCCCTCTAATCCCCAAGCTGGAACATTTAGTACCCCAGTTCGACCTAAACTTCCATTCCTGGCAACCTTAAACTTGCCAGATTTGTCAAAATTGATGAATGGCCCGATGAGGCATGACCCTTTGTGGCCACCTGTTCCCACCAAATTTCCATCGGACATCCCTAAGTTCAAAGGAAAAACTAGTGAAGATCCTGGGGCTCATGCCACCACATTCCATTTATGGTGTTCTTCAAATTCGCTGAATGAAGATTCAGTTCGATTGAGCCTGTTCCAGAGGACCTTGGCAGGTACCGCGACAAAGTGGTATATTGAATTTCCTTCTGCTGCTTTCAATAGTTTCTGGGACTTGGCTAGTGCATTTCTTAGCCACTTTCAGCTTCCAGTCCGATATGATTTCGGAATGGACTTGTTGTCTACTTTTAGGCAAAACAAGGCCACCCACATCTCCGATCACATCCAAGAGTGGAGGAGGCGAAAGATCCTTATAAAAGCCACTATCCCTCCTGAGTTCCTTTTAGAGTGGTTCCTTAAATCTCTGTTGCCATACATATCTAAGGATGTATCCACCTCAAGAGTGACGAATGAAGAAGAAGCCATCATCAGGGCCCAACAGTTGGATTTGAATTATTCACAATCTAGGATCTCATATGAGATTCTCCCTGAGGCACCGAGGCCTTCACACGATGTGGAGAAGCCTAAGCCTGGACCCCATGCCGACGGTGTGGTTGGGTCCGTTAACTCTCCCACCATAGAATATTTGACTAAGCAACTTCATCAGTTGTCCATCAAACAATCTACAGCAGAGGTAGCAAAGGCTGCCCCCTCCCCCCAGAGTGCAAATGTTTTGTACAAACCTCTCAGAAGGGCAATCAGCAGCCCGACGGGAAGAAAAAGAAAGGTAAGAAGGGAGAGGGAAACCAAAACAAGCAAAATCCCATGAACAATGCTGATGGGGGCAAAAAAGAAAAGAAGAAGGTCAATTTACCTTGTAAGTTGTGCCAAGAGGACCACCTTACTCACCTTTTTCCCCTTATGGATCAAGCCCAGAAGCTGCTTAAACATCAACAACCGGCTGTCCTGAAGGATCCTTTTCCCCAAGGATAGAACTTTGCTTCAGCTTCTAACATAGTAGGGGGAACTCAAACTGCCCCTGACCCAAACTATATCAACATGTTTCAATCTTCGACTTTGTTGCAGACAAGGAAAAAAAATTATGAGAAAGAGACTCTTGAGAAGGCTAAAGTTGTAGGTGAAACTTTGAACCCTCTCACAATAGAGAATCCTGTTGAAACTATGCCGAAGATACCGAAAGGTGTCTTCAATAAGACCTTGCATAACCCTAATGCTAGGGTTGCTTCAAACTACTCTTTGGTTGAATATTTAGCCCAAAATCTGTGTGCAATGTCAGGTTTAGAGGTTTTACAGAGTTGTCCTGCCCAGCGGGATGCCCTCTTAGCAGCTTTAGGCAGCATGGACTCTTCGAGTCTCACGGTGAAATTTCATTTGTCTGATGTTAAAATTCTCCTGCCTTACCATGTAGCCTTATCAATAGATGTCATCCATGGTGGTAAGACCATTGGAAGGGCAGTTGTTGATGAGGGTGCTTCTACATGTGTTATGTCCTTGGCCTATTGGAAAGCTCTTGGATCCCTAGAGCTGGTCCCATCAAACACTTTGCTTACTTCTTTTGATGGAAGATCCTTTTTTCCACATGGTATCCTATCGGATTTTGAAATCAAGTTGGCAGGAAAAGCAGTGTCTGTTGAAGTAGAAGTGATTGATGGTCCTTTGGACTACAATTTGCTTTTGGGAAGGAACTGGACTTATGCGATGTCTGCTGTTGCGTCAGCCGTCTTTCGTGTAGTGTTTTTTCCACATGAGGGCAAGTTGGTTACTATTGACCAACTTGATTTTACCCAAAAAGGTCATTTAGAATATAATGAGTCTATTGTACCATTGGTTGATTAGGTCAAACCTACTATGAAGAGCTTGCAGGATAGAATGTACACATCACTGATGGGCACATTTGATCTTCCAGCCCCGGTTAATTATATTGGTTCTACTAGTGTGGGTAAGTCCATCGCTATGGTTGTCGATAGGACTGATCCTTGGGTTCTCCCAACCCCCCATGAACCAGAAGTGCCCCTATCGACACTGGAGGTTTCTTATCAAGTTATTACTCAATCCACTACTAATCCCATTCCATATCCTCTAACAGTCTCGGATGATCTGGAAGAAGTCTATTTGCCCATATGGGCAGAAAACTCTTCGCATTCTATAGATTGTTTAGACATGGTTTTACCTTCCGATGAAGCTATTATGGAAGCCATGAGTGGACATGATAAGATTTGTGAGGATCTTCATTATCGATCCTATTTTCTTCCAGAACTAAGCAGAATAGAAAACCAAGAGTTTCATTTGAGACTATCAGAAGATGTTGATATACCTATCAACCCTTTTCCTAGGGAAGGAATGTTTGCTAAGGGGAATATGGCAAATATTTCCTCCACTATACCTATTAACATCTCTGTAAACCATGATGTCATGGAAAACATATATATATGTGCAAACTACTCTCCTGAAGAGATTGCCATCTATACTACCTGTTTTAAGGAATTTCGCGATGTCTTTTCCTGGTCATATGAGGAGATTCTAGGCATAGATCCACCAATTGTTGAACATGAAATCCGAACATATCCTGATGCCAAGCCAGTTTGACATAAATTAAGACCTATGAACCCATGCAAAGTGGAGGCTATGAAAGATGAAGTTGAAAAGTTGTTGAATGCTGGTTTTATATATCCCATAGCTTTGACTGAATGGGTATCCAACCATGTTCCTGTTGATAAGAAGCAAGGGACTATCCGCGTTTGTACAAACTTTAGAGACCTCAATAAAGCCTGTCCTAAGGACAACTATCCCACACCATTTATAGACCAGATCATAGATTCCTGTGCGGGAAGTGAGGTGTTTTCATTTCTAGATGTTTTCTCCGGATATAATCAAATTGAAATAAAACCGGAAGACCAACATAAAACGACTTTCATTTGTCCTTGGGGTACCTTCACATACAAGAAAATTCCCTTTGGATTTAAAAATGTTGGAGCAACCTTTCAACGGGCTATGAAATTTGCTTTTCATGACATTAAAGCCATTGTCGAACCATACCTTGATGATCTGCCCGCACATTCTCGTAAGAGGATCCAACATCCAGATCATTTACGGTTGATATTTAAAAGATGCAGATATTATAAAATCCACTTGAATCCCACCAAGTGTGTATTCTACATCAAGTCAGGAAGATTACTCAGATTCATAGTCTCTAGTAGAGGAATCTAGGTGGATCCTTTGAAAGTTGAGGCTATTGTAAATCTGCCTCCTCCTCGTTCTCTCAGGCAACTTCAAAGCTTGCAAGGAAAGTCTAATTTCCTTCGATGCTTTATTGTTAATTATTCCAAGAACACTAAGGTTTTCATGCGCCTTCTCAAACAGGACACCCCATTTGTATGGTATGAAACCGCACAACTTGTATTCGAGTCATTGAAAAAAGCTTTGCTGTTGGCACCCTTATTACGTCCACCAGATTATTCTAGGGATTTTATATTATATTTGGCTGCATCGGAGTCGACCATTGGGGTAGTACTAGTCCAGGAGAATGATAAGCTTGTAGAGCATGTCATTTATTATCTTAGCCATGCTTTGGCCAAACCTAAACTTAGATACTCCCACGTCGAGAAATTATCCTTAGCAGTGGTTTATGCTGTGCAGAGGTTACGTCACTACATTTTACTGAGGACCACCACGGTAGTGGCAGATGTGAATTCGGTCCAATATGGTTGATCCCGACGGATTGTTGGGGGGGAATTTAACAAATGGATAGTCATTCTCCAAGAGTTTGACTTGGATTTCCAGTCTGCTGAGTCTAAGAAGTCCTTAGTTTTTGTTGAACTTATAGCAGAATTTCCTTCTGAAGAAGATGTAGTGGTTGAGGATGACTCATTCCCAGATGAGCACATATTCCTGATATCCACCTCTGATCCTTGGTACAGAGATATTCTTATATATCTCCAGACTTTGAAGTATCCTACAGCTTCCTCAAGGGAGGAATAACGTAAGTTACGCCTTCATGCCAAGAACTACCTCATTATAGGAGATACATTCTATTGACAAGGGGTAGATTCCATTTTGCGTCGTTGCCTTACTCATGAGGAAGCAGAGATTGTCCTGAATGATTCCCATAGCGGAGCATGTGGGGGTCATTTATCTGGGTTAGTAACCACCCAGAAGATATTGCGTGCCACTTATTTCTGGCCCATGATCTTTAAAGATTGTGTGGAAGCAGTGAAGCACTGTCATCCATGTCAGCTTTACACCAGGAAGATGCGGTCACATCCTGCTCTGTTATTTCTTGTTGTCTCGGTGGGCCCCTTCATGAAATGGGGGATTGATTATGTGACATGAAACCCAACCTCATCTGGGGGGCATAAATACATCATTGTCGCTATTGATTATTTTATGAAATGGGCAGAGGCAATGCCTACTTTTAAGGCCGACGGGGAAACAACAGCTTTCTTTGTATTCAATCAGATTATAGCACGGTTTGGTATACCCAAAGTGATTATCACTGACCATGGCAGTCATTTCCAAAATGACATGATGATGGAACTGACTACCATGCTCAGATTTAGACAAGAACATTCTTCTCCATACTATCCGCAAGCAAACGGTCAGGTTGGGGCTGTCAACAAGACTTTATAAATTATCCTTAAACGTACAATGCATGCATCCCGTTCTAACTGGCACATCATGTTATATCCTACTCTTTGGGCCTACCAAACTAACATAAATACTGCTACGAGTTTCTCCCCTTTCCAACTCGTTCATGGGGTGGAAACAGTTACTCCGATTGAATGTGAAATCCCTTCTTTAAAGATAGCCATTCATGTGTTACCTGATACGAATGAACTTGAAGAACGTCTGGTACATTTAGAACACCTTGATGAACAGTGCAGAGATGCACTGACTGCTAATCAGTCTCATAAAAATAGGGTCAAAACTCAGTATGATAAATCGGTCAAACCTAGGGTTTTCTCTGAAGGGGAACTTGTCTTGCTTTGGGACCAAGACAAAGAACCCTTGGGGGCAGGAAAATTCAAGGCAATGTCGTGTCGAAGGTATTAAGTAAGGGCACATATGAGTTAGTTTATTTTGATGGGAACAAGCTTCCTGAGCCTAGAAATGGGCTCTACCTGAAGAAGTACTATGCTTAGGCTTAGCACTTTTTCTTGTATTTTTACTGTATGTATTTTTTATGTACATTAGGTTGTCGGTTTTGTTTTTTACACTATCTGCTGGTTGTTGTAGATGTCTTCTGAAAGGTATTTAGGATTCGCTGATGGTTCCAGCCGTCACACTTGTAACCTGGCCTCAGCGGCTTGGGTTATCTATTCTCCCTTAGGACAGCTTGTTGCGGCAGGAGGTGCTTGTCTAGGTCCTGCTTCTAATAATGTTGCTGAGTATAGGGCTGTAATTGAGCTCCTATGGGATGCTTTATCACGTGGCATCACCCAGCTTGAGGTCCATTTGGATTCTCAATTAGTGGTTTCCCAGCTCAATCGAGCTTATCAGGTACGAAATCCTATCTTATTACATCAGTTCATGCAAATTCATTTATTGGAAAGACATTTTGAGGTTATCACTTTCAATCATATTCCACGAAACCAAAATTCATTGACTGATGCATATGCTAATTACATTTTGGATTGGCATCTCACACACATTTTATAAAATTGTACAACAAACATATAAAAATACTTGTAAATAAACTGAAAACCAACACCAATATATATATTTGTAAAATATCTGTCCATAGATAGGTAAAGTCTGATCCTCAGATCCCGTCATATACAAAATGTACAAAAATGTGGATCATAGTCCATAAAAATTCCCTAGGTCTATGCTGGACCGCCCTGGTCACTAGAACCACCTTGGTTCCCAATGATTTCTATGCACTCTAGCTTCCTCAGCCTCCTCGGCTTCGACAGCCTCCACCGCATCTATGTATATGAGCACTACTCCAACTACTCGTCTAAAAAGATGTATCCAAGCCGATGGAACCCCCACAACAAACTCCTGCATTGCTATAGGGATATGCTCAATCTGCATAGTAGTTACTCATTGGGTCAGCCTAGCTAGCTTTCCCTCTAGTACCCTGATCAATCCTGGATCCTCGCCCATGACAGGACGAACAAACATGCGAGGGTGCCCTTCAAGGCGGACCGATCCAATATCTTCATTTTGACACATGAATAGTGTTAAGACTTGTACATATGTATCTATATATCATTCTAAAATTCATAAAAATTAAAAATTACTGACCTAGCTCTCCCCATGCTCCTCCTGGAGGGAGGATAAGGTCAGGGTCACCTCAGAAGTCCATCCTGGCATATGGAAACTGCTCCAATGCTGGCAGCTATCGTTCCCACCAGGTATAAAAGTCATCATCATAGACACTATGTACTGAGTCTCCTCCTCCTTGATGAAGGAAGATGTCTCCCCACCTGCTCAGCCTCGGCTGACGTGGAGATCTGATCGGTAGAGGTATAGTAGGGCTCAGTGCTAGTACTCTCTCTCGAAGAAGGCCACTATTATGCTTGCATAGCCAAATTTTTTCTTCCTTTCCCTCTTGTAGTCAGATAGTTGTCTCCTCATGATGGGGGAAACTCCCGAGCACCAATCATAGAGAGCACCTCTAAAACAGTTAATTGCCAGCCTCATTTGGTTCCTTGTGGCCAAATGTAAAGATGAGGATCCTAATATTCTCACAATGGTGCTAGCTAATACCTGGAGAGTAAAATCTCATATTTCTGCAATTGGAACGCTGGTTCCTCTTCTTTCAGTACCCGGTGTATAGAGCACATCTACATAGTTTTGGACACTTAAGGGGTCACCACTCCTTCTAGTGCCCTACAAGTTCACCGACGCTCCTCGTCATGACAAACCGGTAATGAAATATATGTCTTCAGTGGTAAGCTCTAAGGTTTCACCTTGTAATTTGAACATCCCCAAGTCATGATCCGAATAATTGACCATGAACTCAAGTATGCAGACATTGGCCCGCATGGGCGATGTACAAAAGAATTTTAGCATCCCTCTTTTGCGTAATGCATGTATGGTGGGCATGCTTTGGAGTGCCGCTTGGTCCATTATTTCGTGTTCTCTTTCCCTCCATTCCAGAACCATATTTTACCTAGCAAAGACAAGTATTTTTCTTCAGTTATTCCATACCAAAATTCAAAATTTTTTGTCTATTTTAAACCTTTTATCCTTTGCGTAGCATATGCGACTGTCTAATTAAACAAGTCGCGTACTATACGCAACTGTATAGTTAGGCAACTTGCGTATAGAATGCGTATACGCGAGTCTGTACACTAGCAATCCACGTATGCGCTGTGCTACAGTTCAGGATGCTTTTAAATATGGAATTCAAACTCAAATTTAATAATTGCTAGGATCAAAATGAAGAGCTTAGGGTGTAGGCTTACCTGCAACTGGTGGATTTCGATTTCGTCAGTCCAATTGTCCACAATGATCGAACAAAGGTAGAGGGTAAAACTTGATTTTTATGGCTCAAAAGTTCAAATGGTGAGTTTTGTTTTAATTTTCAAACTATTTATAGAAATTATATTTCTTAAAGTGGGTATTTTTCTATAGTTTGAAATGTCAATCAACTAATACCATACTTCGTTGTGCTTTGGAACAGGTTTTTCATCCTTACAAGGTGTTGTTGCTCCAATAGGGTGGTTTTGTAATTTCCAATACATTTTGGCATCTTTATTCAATACACATTAACCTTAGCATTCAACATTTTTCCACGGACTATAGTATTCTAAGCCATTAGTCCCTTGTTTTTTACCATTGTTCTTTTGTGGCTAGGACCCCTTTTTCATGAGTATCCTTCGTACATGCCTATGTCATCTTTCGGTACTCATGTCGTAATTGTTCTAGGTTTAGGGGTATCCTCTTAGCTATTTTTCATGCCAAATAGAGTTTCTTTTGAATCTCTTTTTACAAGCTATCCCTTTATAGGACTCCCCATCCTTATGGAGTTTCTTTAGGCCCACGTCAAACTCCTTCAAAATAGACTTGACTGCCAAGTTAACTCATCTGTTCAAGCTCGTTAAGAATATGTGAGCGGGAATCCGCATTGGTGGTAGGTTATCTCTTTCTTGGACCATGCGGAATAATACGAGAAATGATCACTCTCTTTTCTTTTGAATTGAGAAGAGTATTCTAAAGTATAGGTTTATCACTTTTCCAGACCTGAGGGACTAAATTTACGGAAAAGGAACACCCGTTTTGAGCTTAGTTTTCTCTTTTTCGTGCTCTGGACCCAGACATGAAAAATATTCCGAGTGTACTTTGTGTATTTGTCATGCTCATTAAACACTTAGGAAGAAAGCAACGATTTTATCGTTGTAAGCCCCATTTCTCATAACCAAATGGATATTTTCGAGTAATCTTGCTTTCCTTCACACTTGTAAAACTCAAGCTATTTTATGCTGTTCTGGAAGGAGCGTTGGGTAGGTGGTAATTTAACCTTTTTCGGACCTCCCTGACTAAGTACGAAAAAGGTTCACCTTTTCTTCTTCAGAAGTTAAGAGAGTTCTTCTGTGGTATTTTTTATACTTTTTCAGCCTCAGGAGACTAAATTAGATGAAAAAGGACCCCCATGGAGTCTTCTTTGGAGTTTTCAGACTCTCTAAATGTGAAAACACCGGCTGAGCATGTACTAGTTCGGGCTCATTAAATGAATGAATCAGTGACACTATCAAGCATTATTTTCCCATATCTTCAAGCTTGTTAAAAATTGAAGAGGGAGCCGAGTTGACTTTCCCGGACTCGTTAAAATTTAACAGGAAAGGCAAGGAAGAAGTTTTCTCTTGTTTTCAGTAATGGAATCATGTCCTCCTTGAACATAGCACTCTTTTTTTTCCACTATCCATATTTTAGTGATTACTTTTTCTTTCAGGTATTACCTTGAGTTTCTTACTCCTCCTCTTGTCCGTTATACCTGGGGAATCTGATCATGTCTCCTACATGACAGATAGGTCTAGTTGTTCCATCTATAAGTTAACCGCTGCCTTCGGTCATCTCTGTGTTGTGCTCATTGTTCAAGGACTATACCCAATGTCTAATCTATAGCCTGATCCCATCATTGTTATATCTGTTATCTATTGTGTCTCCCTTCTTTTTCCCAATTCCTAGTCACTTTTGTGATCCGTTGGAGGATCTATTGCCTTCCTTATCCCAGCATGGTTCTGTTTCAGTACTTCCTGATGACGAAGACCTAGAGTTTTGACGTTTGTAACTCAGGATTCAATTTCATCATTGGTGGATTCCTTTGCTTCAGTTGTCGATTATCATCTATTGATTGACAAACTGTTGAATCCTTTCCATGTTTGACTTCAGCTTACCCTTATTCACATGGCTTGGATTGTACTAGTTCTTTGGGATCCTTTATGAAGACCTTAGTTCCTCACCTATGGACTAAGTTGTGCAATATTATGTTCTATTCATATACACAGCTTCCAGATCTTTGAAGACTCATCATTATTGTATATTGTGTCTTCGATCCACCTTTGTAATATACGTGGTTTTCATACCCGTATCATATGTTGTATTCAAATATTGTAAAGGAGCTAGTGTTCCAGTAAATTGAACATAGCATCCTCAGATGTAAATTTGTATATGACATCACTATGTATTTGTTTCAGGTACTCTCTCTGCTCCATTGGATTTCTGATTTCTCCAAAGATAAAGATTATAATCTATTTCAGCCATCGTTTCCCTCTGACCTCACACATTAGGGGGCATCTGTTATCCACCTGAATGGCACCTCTCTGTCTGGTTGCCGACATCCCTCATGTTGGCACACAAAAGGACATCTATGGATTGAGGGTTGCCCAAAACACTATAGATGGGCTTATTATGAACTACATTCGTCATCCATCCAGCTGGTTATTTTTACCCTTTTGCTATGTCAATTCATATACGCGACTCTCTATATATGCAACTCGCGTGTCATGCGCGAGTCTCAGTTGTTGCATGTCGCATATAGATGTATACGCAGGTTGCCTTTAGAGCGACTCGCGGATAATACATGAGTTTCTAGGCTTGATACCCATGTATACCTATCTTTGACATTAAAAATAAAAACACGCGATTACTTGAGATTAGTTAAGCCATTTACCTTAATCTCATTAACTGTCTCAACCTCCTCAACCTTCGAAACTTCCTTATTTCACCAACTATAAATACAGGCCTTGGGGAGGGTGTTAGATATATACACTTGGAGAGCAATGTTATGCTGGTGGAGTTTATACAGAAGTCTTTGGAGTAGTGGAACTCAGAATCCTTGGCTGTAGAGGAGTCCTTGTCTCAGGCGTTGGGTTGTAATCTGAACTCTTTCCATTATTGTTAATAAAGAGAATCCTTCTTCCATATTGTGTCTTGAATGTATCTCATGTATTGTGGTTTGATAAATTTTTATGTTTCAGCATCCTATATATGATTTATCTAACCTATTTATATATATGAATCATATTTTATTTGGAAAATTGATCCTTGACTGGTGAAGGAGAAAGCATCCCTGAAGACTTTGGAGGAGAAGCAGAGCGAAAGAGGACAAGCTAGGATCAATCGTCGTGTATCAGGTGATTCTTTCCCATCCTCCTATTTCCTTTACTGCACTCTAGATTCAATTATCTACAAGTTTATTGAGTCTGTTGGTAACCCGAGACCTTCGGTTATAAGGTGTTTATTCCTATACAACAGTTGACGAAGGGGATTCTATTAGTATTCTATCCTCAACTGCTTGGAAAGCTTTAGGTTATTCTTAGCTTGTGCCAGCCACCAATCAGATACTGGATTTTAATAGAAGACCTACTACACCTTTAGGGACCATTTCTTATTTGCCTATTACATTAGGAGGGAAAACTGTCTGTATTGATGTTATGGTGGTCCAAGGTCCTTTAGATTTCAATCTTCTCCTTGGACATGATTATGTTTATGCCATGAAAGTCATAGTGTCCAAAAAATTTAGAGTGATGTATTTTCCCCATGATGGGAATATTGTGACCATTGATCAGCTTTCCTTTGTTACACCCGACCATCGCATTACTCCTAGTAATCAAACTGCCCTGAATGTGCCGCATGTTCTTGTGATTCCTTCCCCTTCTTCTAGTTAGCTTCTTCCCATCATCGGTAAAATGGGGGGGCATGGCTCTAATATATGGACATAATAATGGAGCTAAGCCACTAAGTGCTTTTATGAAATGGGGGCAACCTACCAACCTCTAGATATCATGTTCGGTAGGCGCAGGTTTGAGAGCATAGTTTACTTTTGGTTTCAATCTCATTAAAAAATTAAAACCACTCCTTAAGCATATTTTACTCTTTTGGCTTCAAGCTTGCATAAAAATGAAACCATGTTGTGACCATAGTTCCCATTCTGTGTCAATCTCGTTAAAAAATGAAACAGATGCCTATGAGCAAATTTCCCATTCTATGTCAAGCTCGTTAAAAAATGAAATGGATCTCCTCAAGCATAGTTTACCTTTTGGTTTCAAGATTGTATAAAAATGAAATCATTCCTGAGCATAGTTCATTTTCTATTTCAAGCTCGTAAAAAAATGAAGTAGGTTTCCTTAAGCATAGTTTACCTTTTGGTTTCAAGCTTACATAAAAATGAAACCATGTTCCAAGCATAGTTATGTTCTGTTTCAAGCTTGCATAAAAATGAAACAGATCCCCTTCCCTTGAGTCGAGTCTTCACTTTAGTGTTAGAACTTGAACCTTCTTTTCACATGCCTGGTTCTCATTCTTCCTACCCCCCTGGTGAACATTTTCACATTAGTAACCAGGTTTTTTAGGTTGGGTATGGAAGAAGAATCGTCAGACGAAACGAAGCTTGGGGGGCATGTCGAGCCCCTAGAAACCATCTTAGGGGTAGGCTTCGCTAGAAATCATGCTGGGGGCAAGATTCCAACCTATGTATATCATGTTAATAGGATTTTTCAAGCATAGTTTATCCATTGGTTTTGAGCTTGCGTAAAATTGAAACCAATCTTCGAGCATTCTTTCAACTGATCTTCGAGCTCGTTAAAAATAGTAAGATGGTGTTGAGCTTACTTTTCATTTTTTGTGCTCTAGTTAAAACATGAAAAGTGGTTTGAGCTTAGTTTATTACTTTTTTGTGCTCTGGATTCAAACATGAAAAAGGATAATGGAGTCATTTTTAAACTCTTTTTAGGCTCCCATAATATGAAAATATTGTTGAGCGATCTTTTCTTCTTCATGCTCGTTAAAGCATTTGAAGAGTCATCTCTCCGATAGTAGGTTATCTATTTTTCGGTTCGGATAGAATATTTATGAAAAAGGAACACTCCAGCCAATCATGACTAGAAGATTTCTCTAAGGTATGATTTTACGCTTTTTCAGGCCTTAGAGACTAAATCATATGAAAAGGACCCCTTTGGAGTCTTCTTCTGTAATCCTTCAGACTCTCTAAACATGAACGATACCGAGTTTTATTTCATTAGAATCATTAAATTAAACATTGAGAGACCCATTTTGGGAATGAACCCCTTCTCTCTCAGGTTCATAAAACATATGAGTCTGGACTTGTCTTCTGACAAGCTATATTGAGTGTTTGTTACCCTTTTTGAACTCGTAAAACCGAAAAGAGGCACTCATCGATCATGATGGGGGGAATGGGAAGGGAATCATTTTTGCAAATAAATGGTAGTAGTTTTTCATTACCTTTGAACATCACACTTGTCTACACATCATGTCAGTCGATTGGGTATTCATCTGATCTTTGTGATGATCCACTTTCATGATTCATGCCACTCCTTTGATTCTTTGAAAAGAATGCATTGTCCACTGTCGCATTGTGTGTTTGTCCCATTTAGTCATGATGCCAAGTCTTTTTGGCATGCCGCTTGATGTTTAAAGGGGATTTGAAGAAGTTTTACCTCTGCAGTCAACACAGTCTTTGTGTCAGTACTATGGTTACTACATTCACATCATTCCAAAACTATGTTCTGAGTTTCATGTCATCGATGTGGGACTCATCATGGCCCTTCTTCGATGAGACTATTCCCGTTGACATCAGCTCATCATCCGGGAAATAGTCTTAGAAACAAATACTTAGTACCTTGAGATCTGTATGCCTTAATGACAGATTCTCTTGCTCTCGACATAGGTGCACATCATTGACCTTTGATCGATAGAATCGACTGGGTGTTCAACATCAGGACATCTATTCACACTCAGTAGATTGTACTAGGGTACCTTGGGAATCATTGGCATTAATGGTGATCTCCCTCATACTTGTTAATGGTTCACATCATTTACTGGTAATCAAGTGGTTTCTACCATGTTCGACTTCAGATCATTGTAATCACATGGATAGAATCCTACCTTGCGAAAGACAAGACGATTACCCTGGGTATTTGTTTAAAGTGCTCATTGCTTTTCCCCAGGTTGCGATGGAGTTTTGTATGTCTAGCATGGATCCACATTTGTATGGTCATGGCTATGCTAAAATTTGCGTCTATATGACATAGATCTACATTGTATGTCTAGTAGCTATGTCCAAGTTTGAATCCTCTATCACATGGATCTACGTTGTATTCTAGTAGCCATGCTTTTTTATTCCTCCTATGGATCTACCGTGTATTGGTCTACAACCATGAGTTGGGTGCTTGTGTCTATGAGTCAAAAATATTGGTGTACTATAGATGCCTACTTGATGACATGCTCCGATAGAGCCGACATTTTCACCTCGTAGCGATGACCTGTTCTCTCAAAGCTCTTGTTTATCATATCCCTCTAAGACTCATGCTTTGGGGGGCATCCTGTTATACAAAAATACTGTCACTACCATGTGATAAGACCTTTGACTTACATATTTGCTGTTAAATCCTAGCACTTGGAGAGAAAACCCATGTTGATTGTCAATATTTCATAAAAATACTTAGCACCATGCTTTCGCCTTTATCCATGAGCGGGACCTTGCTCACACCGCCTATTCCTTGTTGTCCATAAGTAGTGCCACCGCTTATAGCCCTTGGTCCATAAGCATTTCTTACCTGAACCGCTCTATCACAGAAGGAGAAAAGTGGTACCCTGGGTAAAATGGGAAAAAGAGAAGATTCTCAAGGCTTCTAGATCATAAGCCTCGTATCCTCCCTTATCCCTATCATTATGGGTCAGTTGAGCTTGAGATCCCTCATCCTAGGATATTAGAGGCCACCTCATCCACAATTCTCTCAACCATTACTATCCATTGAGCCTTATAAATACAAGCTCATGTCCATGGTTGAGGGGAGAACCATTGAAGTATTGTTATGCTATTGGATTGACCACTTGGCCCAAGCCATTGGCGAGCATAGAGAGCAAAGTTGGAGATTATGGGGATGAAATTTTTGGTTTCATGGAGATGCATGTCAGCACTAAGGCTAAATTGCTTGTAAAATTCTCCATTTTAATCTTAATGCAAAGCTGATTTCCGTCCCACTTTACTGTTGTTGTTTTATTTCACATGTAAATGTTGTTGGATTCCTTAGTCACTGACATGGATTAATAGATTATGTTCTGGTAGCTTTGATGTGTTTGCATGTTTAATCTGATTTGCAAGTACACAGGTTTACTATCGAAGCATGCATTCTAGGTATCTACGATATCCAGGGAGGGTCTTCATCCTTTGATGTTCATTTGTTCTGGATCTGAAGCATTCAGACCAAAGGAACAGCTTATGTCTGCAGAAGGTGAAATATTCCTTCTAATAAAATGCCATTTATTTCTATTATAGTTTGTTGTGTTATGAGTGTAAAGTGGAGAAGGAATTTTCTTATCTATTCAAGGAATATGAATATCACATATGCAGTGGGTCCCTATGAACCTTTCCATATGTGTGATTCAATGATCATACCGATACACCTTTTTAAAAACTATATCAATTGTCTTGAAGGAGAAAAATATAAAGAAGTTCATTTACATAGAGCGTTAATTTACGATAAGTTGAAATCTTGGTGATAAGAAATGATAGATTTGGATTCAAATGATATTCATTGGGTGAAAATATGTTTTTTTTGTAAATAAGTCGAATTATATTAACAAAATATACAAATAATAGTAAAAATTTTAAGATCCTGCATAATGTTCATCGTTGTTTGGTTCCACCTTCTACGTCCCACACATAATTATCCCAAAATAGATATCCCTTATACCCCTCTGCTTTAGGAGAAAACATGGCTTCTATTCATAATTAAAAGAGATAAACAAAGCCAAGCCCAAAAAATGATAGAGGGTTCCCAATCCAAAATTATAAACTATATTCACTACTAACCACTTGACTCACCTGAAACTTGATCTTCCATACAACATGATGCTTAACGCTAGACATAAACACTTAATAGAACAAAAAAAAACAGCATAAACATAAAAAACCAAAATGAGACTAGTTATAGAACCCGGATGTCCTTGGGGAAGACATTAATCCTAGAAACACCATGTTATCCCACTTGATGTTGGCTTGTTATCTTCTCCACTACAAACAGAGGAAATCCCACCCCCATCTGAGGAAGATACAAAATGCGTAGTTCCTTCTGTACCACGTCGACCTTCATGTGAATAAAATAGGTGTCTACATAGAGCTCTTTCCATAAATTCACTGGGACATCGTCTTCCCTCTCCTTTTCTTCCCTTTCCAATAACACCCTATCCAAAATCCCTTGAACAACCCCGTTATAGGTGATTTTACCAGACTTGGTAGATCACACTTTTATGGCCTTCCATGTCCCTCTGTAGACTCTTTGGGATCCCCTTACTCGAACTATACTTTGATGATATAAGAAATCCCTTAAAATACACATGTTTATTTTCATATGCAAGTTTTAACCTAAAATCCATGTGTACACGCAAGTTTCTCCAATGTATCCTGCGTACAACAAGAAATGTGCACAAAACAAAAAATATTTGGAGTTTTCCTCGATGAGTCCTGAATAAATTGACTCTTGGCCTTCCATATGCCTGGAAACAATTTGAATGGACCCTTTGTTTCCTATTGATGGGATATATATTGAGCCTCTTGGATACATTGGAAGAGAAGAACACTAGAGAGCAAGGAAACTATAGTTCATTTTTTCCTCATTTTCTTATGCTTGAGTCTGCATACCTTTGTACTTTTGAGCACACATTGTTTCTATTCCTAAGGCTTGTTATTTCCTTGTAATATTTCCATTGAGATGAAGGATTGAAGTGGTGGAGGCCCAGGTGGAGGACTCAGTTTCTCCATTTCGATGATGTGACGACAAAGTTTGTCACTGTTATCTATGTTCATTATTAATAGAAATATCCATTTCTCTTCCATTATATTTGATCCATGTATGTAGTTATATTTGATTATACATGTTGGATTTATATATGTTAGAGTATGCCTAACACTTTAACATATATCATGCTTGTCTGGTTTGATGTTGTTGAGGGTGAATTGTAGGTACAAGCGTGCTGGAAAAGATCAACGTGGATCTACTACAACCATCCATAATAAGGTATGTTCAGTATCCCTTACTTTTAGTGGCATTTGTTTCTCTTTCATATTGAAGTGGATTGTATTCTAGTGTCATTCACTCTGTTGTGGTCTACCCCAATCCATAGGAAGTTTTTCTCTGTAACAGAATTGGAAACTCCGCTGGGGAGGTTCCTTGTTTTTCTTTGGGGTTTGGGTGACCAATGTGCTTGAATTTCTCTCTGTTTCTCTGTGTTTCTATGTCGAGTCCAAAATTATGTTGGTCCATTAGTGTCATGTTGGATTAATTTAGGTCTTAACTTGTAATTTTACCCCCTTTTTTCTTGTTGAACATGGGTTCTTGTTTTGCAGACGCATATACACGGTTTTTCCTTGAACAGTTGTGTACACACATGATTTTAATGCATATAGTTGTGCATGCCCCTCCTTTGAGAGTGTATTTGATGTTTGAGAAGTGCTGGGTGGGTTTTGAATGTTGTTGAGTCTTATTGGATGCTTTAGAGGTCTGCCTACTGCCTCTTTTTCTGACCATAGATCTTTTTATTTGCTTTTTAGGTAAAATTTGTTCTTGTCATCTTTCTCTCTTATTGTTTTGGTATTAGTGCATTAATCCTTTTCTGTCTCAATGTCTTGCTTGGATTCTATTTGATACTTGCTACAAGGTAATTTTTAGGGGAAATTTTTTTCCAATTGGCTATTTTTTGGTTTTAAAAAAAAATTGCTATTTGGTCATATTTAGTCTCTAATATTGCCTATATTTACATAAAATATGTTTTTTTTAATCATAATATTCACCAAATATTACACATTTCAGTGTTAATTGTATGTTTCATATTTAATATTCACCTACTTATCTATAAACATGTTTTTTTGAATCCAAAACAATCACCTAGAATACTATTCTTAAGTATAATATTAGAATCCTTAAAAAATACCATGTCTGGGAGTTTTAGAGTATTTTACTGCATTTACATATCATTCACTTCGAAAATACAAAAATATTTTTTTTTTGCATATTTATGCATGATGCATGTCCATGGAATTGTACTTACATTTAGGTTTTGTTTAGTTGAACAGTAGTTAGGATTTCATATAGGAAAATCTGCATTGACATTTGAAGGAAATTTTTTGCATTTCATATAGTGGCATACCCTTTTCTCATTCAACACAAATTGTACTTGGAATAATTTGTTAGATGTGTATATTTAATTTACTGTCAATTCATAACATCACTAGTTGCATAACCATTTCCTTTGAGTAATCAAATCCTTAAAATAAATGCTTAATTTAAAATGAATTACACTTTTTATTTTACAGCGGGGCATCAACAAGCTTAGGTTTTAGAGTCTTGCAATAGGTTTTTGTGAGTAAATTTCTCCAAGACTAATAAAAAAAAACAAGTAGGTGTATGTCCAGCTGAGAGAGTGAAATACCTTGTATAAATAGTGTTCTCAAGATTCTCTTCTTACACAGGAGTTAAGCATGAGGCAACATACACGTTTGTGGTGGGGATAGCCCCTTGCCACTCTTTGTGCAATGCCTGAGCTATTTCTAGGATCTTATTCGTGTCTAGTAGATTTTGGGGTACCTTTGCTGATTATGATCTTCGGGATTTGTTACTCTTCCCATATAGTAGATCTCTCCTACGAGTGTCTGCTTGAGCATTGGTTATATTGGGGTGACATTAGTTGCCTTATCTAGGTATCACAGGGGGTAATTGTAGAGTTTATTCTATGAGTGTCCTAGCCAGGTAAAGGTCATACATTACATTCAATTTATGTGTTGAAGCTTATGGCCACTATAATTGGTTACACACCTCCACTTGTAGTGTATGGGAGTCTCAGGCCTCTCCTAGGTGAGACATACCTGCTACATTTGAGAGCTCATTTATCCTCTGCTTGGCTCACTTGTACTTGGATTATATTTTCTTAGGAGTTTGTTCTTTATGCGCTAGATTTATCTAGGGTTCGTAATTAGTTGAGTCTCTTTATTTTTTTGGAGTCATCATGGATTGAGGACATGCATCTCACCATTCTCATCATTTGGCAGGTCTTCTTCCTTCTACGTTTCCTACTCCTTCGTAGAATAGAGTTAGACAACCTAGGTGGATTGATACTCACTGTGATTCACACATATGAGATCTAGGAATCCCCCCCTTCTCTGTCCTCTGGGATGGGGAATTTGTTGTTCACTGTATATGGGACTACAGAAGAATCTGATCACTTTGATTTTGGTACATCATATAATTCACGATCCCATTTTTTAGATTATGTAAATACTTACCTACGGTCTTCTCCTCAAAGGTTAAGTGGTGAGACTCATCATGTTCCATCTATCTCTGGCCCTTTTATATTTGGAATGCAAGATATAACCGATAGTTTTCCATCATCTACTGTTGATCATAGTGTTGTTCCTAGTGGTGTTCCTAGGGGAACTACCATCATGTTCCATGTCGATCAATTTGGTAGTGGTCATATTTCACCTTCCACACCATTTGTGGGAGGAATTCAATATTCCTCATCTAGGAATACCACTGGAATACCTTCTAGCGGAGGTGACCCTAGACATGTGAACATTGTAGGTACATCATACATTCCGTCATATGTTCCATCATATTCTATACCTATTCCTTTGAATGTGGTTTTCATGACACACCCTTTTTACAACCAGTGTGGTCATTCAAGACAGAGAACTGCTTCTATCCTTATTGTCCCCTCATCTGTCGGTCGTGCTATGTCAAGAGGTGTTGTGCCCCTGCTCAACAGCCTTTAAAAAACATATTTCATCAAACAAAATCCTATTTTTTTTTGATGAAATGTTCAAATTTAAAGGACAAATCCAATGAATCACCAGCTACTGAAATGATGTCTTTCTATGAGCTACTGAATCAGTGAAATTCTATGTTTTTAAGCAGCCTTTGCAAACTATAGATTAGTTCACAAAATCACCATTATAAAGTTATTATTTTGGATAGATTTACATTAACAATCAAGGAATGAGTATTAATAATTTCCATATCTTTTTCTCATAACCTAATCTTGAAATCTTATCTAAACAGTTATCACTTGATTTTGCTATTTGGTTTTATTATTATAGATATTGATAAGGTTGTGAAATTGGATGATTGGCCATAGTATGGGTTGCCACATTATCATAGGCTTCATTTGGATGTGAATTTATGGGTATGCATGGTTGGTTCAATGTAAGTGTGGCAAGGTCCTAGAGTATCAAAGGACTAATATTTTATACAAACATGCCATATCCTAAGTTTACCTCTCGGATTCCAAACCATAATCAATATCACCATTATTGTTTAATGTTGATTTCTATAACATGGTCTATATTGCAAAGCTTGGTTTTGATTTGATCATTTTTATTACGTTGCATGGCTCACCACCTTCCAAGGTTAAATAAAATCTACAGTAAGGGTGACATAGGATTATTGTTTTACATCAACTTAATTTATGTCGTCGCCTCCAATTCCGATATACCTGCTGTGAAATTGATATTGCATCATTGCGCGGGTACTTAGTTCTGTCAGTCACATTCAATTCTGAGTACCTATGTGCTGTCGTGGCTCCATGATCGGTCAAACACCTGTATTATATGCAATTAGTGGTCTCACGTCAATAACTCGAGATAAATGATGGCAAGATCAGTTCAATATGGAGTTGTTTGCCGTCATTTCTTATTTCGATTTCCTTGTAGTGTTATCATTCTCCTTCATGACGAAGTTTCAGGGTTATGGGCCAAGGCTGCTCATGTCGCAGTCGGTTTATGAACGCATAGGGTTCCATTGCTTATTTTTTCTCCTTGGCCTGCACCCTGAGTGCTCACTCTCAAGTTCGCTGTTGTTTTTCGATCTCCGGTATCTTTTCCAGGTGAGGTTTCGTGCATGTGCACAGTTAGTCATGGTGCTGGTGGTAAGAGTCGAGCCCTGCGAGATGAAGCTGCTTGATTCAAACCATGACCTTTTAACCAAGGTCGAAGCTGTTGGGTGGTTGTCGTTTATCAGTAAGTTCTCGGATTCAAACCCTGAAGTGACGAGGGTGTTTTCTCTGTATTTGGCCGACTTTCAGGTTAAGGTAGGTGATATTCAGTTTCGAGTGGATGAGCGTTCGGTTGTGCTTGCTACTGGTTTTCCATTGGTAGGAGAACAATGGTTTAAGTATTAGCGAATGGATATAACTAAATGGAGGAAATTACTGAAAAATCCCTGTCAAGAGGTATCGTTCAGAACTGGAGTGGCCCGGAAATACTTTAAGAAGGAGTGGCGACCAATCTTGGACCTTATCCACAGGTACATGACCTGTGAAGGTCGTATCTCTTAAGCCTATGTATACCACCTTCGGTTGATGTCTGTTTTTATTGGATTTCCTATGAATCTGCCTCATTACCTAGTCCAGAGTCTGTTTAAAATGTCCTCTGCAATTAAAAAAGGTCCAAAACATGTTAGTCACAGTCTTTTTCACCACAGTTTGGTGAGGATGTTAATAGAGAGGGAATTGTCAAAGTTAAACAGGTCATGGGATGAGTTTGTTGAGTCTAATGTCTTCTCAGCCTTTTGTCACTGTCAGTTTGACTACCCAGAATAATTCTTAAGGCATCAAGAGCCTAATCAAGTTTCGGTCTTGTCTTTACATGATCCTTTGTCAAGCAAGCCCGTGTCAAACGCTACTGGGCGTATGAGCCCCAGTGCCTGTAATGAGTCGATTCCTCCTCCTATAAGTAGCCCTGATTCCTCTATGTCTGTAAAGCATATGAAGAATTCTTTGGGTTTGTCTCCTGTAAACCCGAAAAGAAACACTGATACCTGCAAAAAAATGGGTAAAAGGCCGAAAGCTAAGTTGATGGGTAGGTTTACTAGAAGCATGCCCAAAGGTAATGCTATCAAACCACCCGTGAGCGATAGTGTTCATGTGGAAACTGTTGTGATAGACGAAAAAGAACAGGATCCTGTTATGCCTAATGCTGGTCATGGTATTGAACACGAGTTTATCCCGAACCCTGCAGATGACAGTCCTCCTGTGTTTGACAAGGACCTTCGGGTTGATCCTGCTATTGATCCTCAAGCTAAAGGGAAGACTGTAGAGACAAACTTACGTGGTTTCTATCAAGATGGGCATATGATTCACCCGCTGTTTGTTAATTGTTTGTTGGAAAAGATACACAGGATGGAAGTAAGAGTTATTGAAACGGTAGCTCATCACGATTTTATGGAGGCTGAGAATCTTAAGTTGAATGAGAAGGCTGTTTTAGACAGCAAGTCTTTGCTGCGTCTTAAAAAGCATAAGAATCAGCTGATCCGTAGGGTCCTGAAATTGCAGAATGAAAATAATAAGAATGAAGAGAGAGTACGAGAGCTCAATGATCAAGTCACATTAATGCAGTTTAAGGGTCAGTCGTCGAATCCAGCAAAGGGCGTAAACATTCAGGTGTTTAACGCTCCTGTGAGTTTATAATAGGTTGACGTGCACCTACTATCGGTTTCAGTTTTGAAGTTATGATAGATTGATAAGCAAGGTATTTCCCTAACAGGTATTCGATTTAATTCATTTATTATTTAGTTTATTGCATTTTCTTTTTGTATGTGTTTTAATTATATTTCCTTTTTGCGCAGTATCGCAGGTGATATTTTGGATCTTCTCTCTCGGATTTTGATGATTGTCTACAGTCTGGATGATCCCTACATAATCGGGAACAAATCGATTGGCGAAGATTGTTTTCCAGGTGTCACAATTGTAGTTAGTGTCTTTGTCGATTTTATGATTTTGTGCTATGAACTGAGTCTATCCAATTTCAAAACATTTAATGTATATTAAAAATGACATGTTTCACTTGTCATTTTTAATGAAATTGGATTTGATTTCGATTTTATGGTTTCCGGTTGTTTAGAACCATTTCTCTATGAATTGGTTATTTAAAGAGACATGTGGGTATTGAGAAAGGGGTCGATAGTTTTGGGAAAGAAGGACACAAGACCACTATTTGATTTTCCTGTGACTTATGGCAGTTTGCTGTCAGCAGCTACAGTATTTTAAACTGGTGATGCTTATATATGTTTACAGTATTTTTACTTCGCATATTTGTTTATTGTATCGATTGGTCTTGTTGTTTTATCCATATTATTAATGTTTGTCATGATCTCTTTAATGATATTATGTAAATATATTATGTAGAATTGTCGACTTATGCTGACTTCGATTTGCTGGTGTATTTTATGTTGTAAAATTGATGATTGACATCATTTCATATGTGATATATGTGTCTGTTGCATGATCTTGTTCGATTTCTGAATTTCTTTTGAATACTTTCAAGATTATTAATGCAGTATTCTCATTGGCAGATTTGATTTCAGGTTAATATGTTTAACGCTCCTGATCAGGATAGGAATTAGAATAGATTAGTAGTTTCCATTTAATTATTTTACTGAATAAAATATTTGAATCAGATCTTTATATTCATATTACATCCATATTATTTTCCTGTAATTAATGTACAAGTGTTTATAATATATCTCTGTAGAATACCAACTCTGTTAATATTCAGTATATTTTTATTCCTGTATTTGAAATTAACTGCTTGAAGTAGATTCAATTTAACAGATTTCTCTTGTAATATATAACATTAATTAACTTGTGTAGTCATAGGTATAGATCTGATTAACAAACTGTAGTCTTAGTTTTAATCCTCTCCTATAGCGGGGAATAACTTTAGGAAAGGCAACGGGGCCTTATTCCTGTCAGGAACAACTATTTAAATGACTGAGAGCATCTTGAAAACTCTTGGATCGGGTTGTTCCTCGGTTGACACATGTGCCCATTCGGCCCGTCAACAATGGCGCTAGAAGGAGGGTCAGATTAAGTAAATGTATGATGAAAACAATCCTGTTATCAAAATCAATCAGCGTATCACCCCTCAACTATAGTCATCATCACAGCCATGTACTCTCCAGTCATCACGATTGGTGAGGCCCCATTGAATGAATCTGTTCTAAACCTTATCTCCCAATTCAAGTCTAGCGGTACTCACCAACCTGAAGACCTTGACCAGTTCGAACAGGCCATAAATGAATCTCATAGGATTTTAACTAGGGCTTATTCGAATCTCACCGGGTGCCAACCCACTGAATTACCTCTCCCGCATATCACACGTCCTCGTACTCATCATACTGAACCTGCGTCGGAAGAACAGGAACAACCTGTAGGTACCTTTCCTGATCCTCAGATACAACAGTTTCTGACAGGCACCAGTCAGCCTTCATCTTCTTCAGGACCACTTGCTTCAGGAGGGTCTGGTCAACCACCATCTCCACCTCATTCACCCCCTTGCATTCCTCAAACACCACCTTCACCCTTGCTGAAAACTTTGAAGAAGCAATTAAGGTTGAAAAAGACATGTCTTCCATAAATACCAACCCTGGGGTAGATATTGATTCTGCATCTTCTTCTCGTAAGAAGACTGATAGTCCTACCAAGAACGCAAACCCTGAGAAAAAAGGCTAGGATTCACTAGACTTAGACAGCCTCCAAAGAGTTATTAAAAAGTTGTCCAATGAAATCATTGATTTAAAGAAAGGTACTTCTGATAACACTCCCAATAAAGAACCACCTAGACAACCTTTTAGAAGGCCATTCCCAAATATAGCTGCAAAATAGACTCCACCTTTTGAAGCTAATAGTGTTGATGAAATTAATAGTTTCCTCAAATTATTAGTTTCAGGTCTAGAAACATCAGCTGAAAGCGATGCTAAATCTTCAGGATAGAGTTCTGAAAATACCCAAGAAAACGATAATGACACAGAAGATAAACCTCCTCAAGTTATCAGTCACTTCTGGGACACCACAGAATTGACTGATGACGAAGATGTTGGTGTTGTCAATGTAAATCAGCATCAATACAACACTAGAAGCAAGAAATACCATCCCTCTGGGGAACCTTCTACAACTGGTACAGATAATAGTTCAGCTATTCAAACACAAACCCAACCTGTAAATATTAAATCTGCACCCTCTCTTGACTTAGAATACGATCTGGTTGAAGATTTAAAGAAAATCAGAGCCAACATTTCTATTTATGAACTTCTCAAACTGCCTGTAATTCGAGATAAGAGGATGCAAGGGGTATCTTTAAGTAAAAATGGCAAATCCCCTTCTAATCAAATCAATTCTGCTAATACTAAAGATAACTCAGCAAAGCCTTCAGTCAATGCCTCGTCTATAGGCAAGAAATCTGATTCTTCAACTCCTCCATTTTAACTTACGTTTGAAATCTGCAATCGTAAAGTGCACAACTGTATGATAGACTCAGGGGCTTCAAAGAATGTCATGCCATACTCTGTGTGTAAAAAACTTAATGTAGTCCCTGTGCCCTGTGATACTAGCATTGTGATGCTTGATCGATCAAACGTGAAAGTGATAGGAAAGTTGAATGATGTGTTGATAAGGTTAGCTTCAAACCCTCAAGTCCATTTTATCATTGATATAATTGTTGCAGATATCCCGGAAGCATATGGCCTATTTCTTAGCAGAGATTGGTCTGAAAAATTGAAAGGATATTTTGCAACAGACTGGTCACATTTATGGATATCTCATAATGGTCTTCCAAACAAGATCATAATTGATCGAGAAAGGTATATGAAACACATAGTCACTGAATTGGATGACTCTAATGAGTCAGTGCTATTCACTGATACCATAATGGGCAATTACATGACTGATTCCTTCTTTGGGAATTTTGAAGCTGAAACTTCACCAGTCCAAAACCTAGTACAGCAGTCTGAAGTATTCCATTTTACTCAAGTTCTGGAAGAGATTCCAGTTCCAGACATGATACATTTAGATCTGAACAATGGTCTCTGGTCTCTATACTTTGATGGATCTAAGTCAAACGAAGGGGCTGGTGCAGGTTGCTTGTTGATAGATCCCTATGGGAAAAGGTATTTCATTGCCTGCAGGTTAGAATTCGATTGCACCAATAATGTGGCAGAATACGAAGCTCTGATTCAAGGTTTGAAAAAAGCAATTGACTTGGGAGCCAAATCTTTGGTAGTGTTAGGTGACTCTAAGATCATCGTTAGACAGGTACGTAACACTATACATTGCATTGCTAGGAATCTGAGGAATTATCAGGTAGAGGTATGGAATTTATTACTATCATTTGATTCCTTTAACATAATTTCTATCCCTCGTTATTTAAATCAGGAAGCTGATATTTTAGCTAACGTTGCTTCAAGGGTAATTCCATCTGAAGGGATGCTTGCTGATTCTTTCTCTATTGAATTGCTTTTCAGACCTTTCGTTCCTGATAACATTGTCAATTGGAGAGTCTTCGACAACGATGAACAGTTGATTGATTTTCTGACTTTGAAGGATACTTTTAAAGATGTGATCATCGATGAAATGACTCACGATGAGGATCTATATAATTTTGCGGTAATTCATAAGCCCTGGTCAATTCAAGAATCTCTCAATCAGGTTAGTACCCTTCCTAGATATGTAATCAAACTTGAGAAATTCTATGACTTGAAGGATAAATTTAAAGCTACAAGGAACTGTAAAACCAATAGCTCCACTATGCAATCAAAAATAGTAAATCTAGGCGCTGAGCACCACCCTCAATGTGTCAATCTGGGCAGTACGTGTACTCCCCAGGAAAAGACATCCTTCATACGACTCTTCAATGAGTTTAAAGACATTTTTGCATGGATGTATGACGATCTTAAGACATTCGACCCCAATATAATGCAACATGTCATTCCCATGAAACAAGAGGCTAAACCTTTTCAACAGAAATTGAGGAAAATGCATCCTATCCTAGAACCAGCTGTCAAGAAGGAGCTGAATATACTCATTGCCGCCAGAATAATTTTCCCGGTACGGCATGCACAGTGGGTGGCAAATCTTGTCCCCGTCAGAAAGAAAAATGGTGATATCAGGTTATGCATCAATTTCCGAAATCTGAATAAGGTTTCGGAAAAAGACAATTATCCTATTCCTCCCATGGAACAAATCTTACAACAGGTCTCTGGATTTGAAATGTTTTCACTTTTAGATGGCTTTTCGGGATACAACCAAGTGTTAGTATCCAAATAAGACCAGTTGAAGACAACTTTTAGGACTCATTGGGGAACTTATGCCTACAGGAAAATTCCATTTGGGTTAATTAATGCCGGAGCAACGTTTCAAAGGGAAATGGATATCGCATTTAGAGTTCTGATCGGTAAGTTTGTCGTTATTTATCTTGATGATATTATTGTCTTTTCAAAGAATAGAGCTACTAATTTAACTCATCTCAGGAGAGTTTTTGAGCGTTGCAGGAAATATAGAATTTCTCTGAATCCTAAGAAATCCATCTTTTCAGTTACAAAAGGTAAGTTACTGGGTTTCGTTGTTTCTAAACAAGGTATCAATATTGACCCAGAACGTAAACATGCTATATCTCAAATTTCTATGCCTCACTCAAAGAAAACCATGCATTCATTTCTTGGGAAGATAAATTTTGTTTCTAGATTTATTCCTGGGTTCACTGAAATTGTTAGGCCGCTCCAGAAAATGATCAAGAAAGATGCTAAATTTAAATGGTCTGCTGAAGAGAAGAAATCTTTTCATGACATCTTAAAATCTATTGCTGAAGCTCCCACCTTAACAAGCCCATATTTTTCTAAGCCATTTATCTTGTACACGTTCGCTTCTGATTCTTCATATGCTGCTGTTCTAACACAGAAAAATCAGGAAAATAATGAAGCTCCCATTGCTTTTATGAGTTCTGGTTTGAATGGTGCAGAACTAAATTACCCAGAAGTGGAAAAACAAGTGTTCAGTTTTTTTAAGTCTGTCAAACATTTCCGGCCCTATTTGCTGAAGTCTCATACCAAGGTCATTGTGCCATATTCTGCAGTTAGAAATCTGTTGGTACAAAAGGACCTGGGTGAAAAGTGAGCCCATTAGGTTGCAACACTTCAGGAATATGACCTGGAAATCAAGCCTTTAAATATTGTCAAGGGACAAGGACACTGTAAGCTAGCAGTTGGATCTTCAGACAGTTCTGAATCTGATCTGCACTTCTTTGGTGAACCTTCTTTGTTTGAAAGGGAAGTTGTTCCGATCTCCACTCCTCCTGATTCTTGGTATAATGATATTAAGTTTTTTCTATTGCATGGGAATGCTCTTGAACATTTAGACCCATGTAATAAAAGGGCTTTGAGATTGAGATATTCCCCTTATCAGCTGATTGATAACATTTTGTTTAGAAATAATTTTGAAGGAGTCCTCCTTCGTTGTTTAGAAATAAATGAGACTGATAATGTGTTGTCTCAACTACACGCAGGACCAGCTGGGGGACACTTTGGCGGAGAAACCACTGCGCATAAAGTACTCAAAGCTGGCTACTACTGGCCTACGTTGTTCAAAGATGCATATGCCTTTTCCAGGAAGTGTCAGGAGTGTCAGAGAGCAGGAGGTAGGCTGAAGAAAGCAGCGTTACCACTCCAGCCGGTTATTATCGAAGTCACATTTCAGCAATGGGGTCTGGATATTGTTGGTCCAATCACACCAGCTTCTTCACAGCAGCATAAGTACATTTTGACAACCACATATTATTTCACTAGATGGTTTGAATCCATCCCCTTGCGAGTGGTTAACTCGGAACAAGTGATATCATTCCTTGATTCTTTTATTATCACCAGATTCGGTGTTCCTGAATCTTTGATTTTTGACAATGCAACTTACTTTTCTTCTGTAAAGTTAACGGAATATGCATTGGAAAAGGGCATAAAGTTAAAATATTCAGCTAATTATTATCCCCAGGGTAATGGGTTAGCTAAATCTTCAAATAAAAATTTAATCAAAATTCTGAAACGCATGGTGGTAAATCATCATAGGAATTGGCAGAACTCCTTATTGAATGCCTTGTGGGCTGACAAAGTGACTCCCAAAGATGCCATAGGAAACTCTCCCTTTTTCTTGGTATACGGAAAGGAATCTATTTTGCCTCCTCATTTATTTTTACCCTCTTTACAGCTCTCCCAGTAAGTACAGGAGACACCATGTTCTGCCATGGAGCATCGAATTAACACCTTGCATAAACTGGAGGAAGATAGAGAGTTGGCTAGGAAAAAGTTTGATAAACACCAATAGACCATGAAGCACTGGTTTGATCTCAGAAAATCAGCCAGTCAGGATTTGGAAGTAGGTGACCTAGTTCTGAAATGGGACAAGGAGCATGAAGACAAAGGAAAACATACGAAGTTCCAATGCCTGTGGTTGGGACCATTTATTATTACAGAAAAACTTGGTCCTAGCACTTTCAGGTTGCAGACATTGGAGGGTGACATTGACAACCTTCCAGTGAATGGTCATCTGATTAAGAAATACTTTTGATGATCCCCCTCAAGGGATTATCCTGTACATATCTGGTGTGGTGTGCTTGGTTGTGGAATTGGTTAGTGAGTTTATTTGATTTGTTTTCTTTGGATATTTTCTCATATTTATTTGTTGTTTTATTTGCACATTTTGAATCTGATTAATTTATCAAACTTCAAGCTGATGTTGTTTTATCAAGTTCTGTGATTGATCTGCAAATCATGCACAAAGGTCTTACTATCCTGAAAATTGTCATACTGTTTTATGTCTTGAACAGTGAACAGGTTTCCATCTTTCTAGATTTTACCAGAAATTCTTGAATCATGTTAATATTAATCAATAATATGAGTCTTGGAAAAGATTTTTCCAAAATGATTAAGGCAGGACTTGGCAAGTTTATCTTTTAAATCTTTTACGCCATCCCTTCTCGTAAAGAGAATTAGGTCTGCCTCCCCATCTGCTAAGATGATCTCACTACAGATTAATCATTACTACATTCTGGCCATGGTTGGAGATGAATATTCTTTAAAATAGTCTGAAGGACAGAGGGTCTCATAACGAGCCAGTCTGCTCAGGATCATAGCTTTGCATTCAGTAACATTGTCGTTTTTGGTTACCAAGCCTGGGAAATGGCCCTTGGAATAAACACTAAGGAATAAAAGGTCTCATTATGAGCCGGTTTATTTACTATGGTGCAGATTGGTGACTGAAATGGTTACTATCTGGTTACCAAGCCAGAACCATGGCCTTCAGGAGTATTAAAATTAAAAGAGAAAACAGTGTTAACAACTCAACCTAACCAGAATTGTATATTTATAACTAGTAGATGGGATACTGGCATTCTTTGGGCTTTGAAGCAACCCTGTCGAGGCTATAGACGCCTGCTGGCAGTAGGGCCATGCTTATGGTATTGGGATTTTATTCTTTAAAACCAAGCCACTTATTGTTTTACTTTTTTTTGGACTGATTTTTGTTAGAAACTCGATCTTCATCAAATAAATAATTAAGACTATAAATTTCTGGTAATTTTTAGAAATGTGAGATGCCTGAATCTGTTTAAGATGGTAAAATATTCATGTCTATATAAGGGCATAAATAAAGGATCTAATTTCTTTAACTGCATGATTTCAGGTTAAGAAACAGAGATAACTGTTCTTCCCATCCAGTCGCCATCTGTTGTGCCCCTACTCAACAGCCTTTTAAAAACATATTTCATCAAACAAAATCCTATTTTGTTTTGATGAAATGTTCGAATTTAAAGGACAAATCCAATGAATCACCAGCTACTGAAATGATGTCTTTCTATGAGCTACTGAATCAGTGAAATTCTATGTTTTTAAGCAGCCTTTGCAAACTATAGATTAGTTGACGAAATCACCATTATCAAGTTATTATTTTGGATAGATTTACATTAGCAATCAAGGAATGAGTATTAATAATTTCCATATCTTTTTCTCATAACCTAATCTTGAAATCTTATCTAAACAGTTATCACTTGATTTTTCTATTTGGTTTTATTATTATAGATATTGATAAGGTTGCGAAATTGGATGATTGGCCACAGTATGGGTTGCCACATTATCATAGGCTTCATTTGGATGTGAATTTATGGGTATGCATGGTTGGTTCAATGTAAGTGTGGCAAGGTCCTAGAGTATCAAAGGACTAATATTTTATACAAACATGCCATATCCTAAGTTTACCTCTCGGATTCCAAACCATAATCAATATCGCCATTATTGTTTAATGTTGATTTCTATAACATGGCCTATATTGCAAATCTTGGTTTTGATTTGATCATTTTTATTATGTTGCATGGCTCGCCACCTTCGAAGGTTAAATCAAATCTACGGTAAGGGTGACATAGGATTATTGTTTTACATGAGCTTAATTTATGTCGTCGCCTCCAATTCTAATATACCTGCTGTGAAATTGATATGGCATCATTGCGCGGGTACTTAGTTCTGTCAGTCACATTCAATTCTGAGTACCTGTGTGGTGTCGTGGCTCCATGATCGGTCAAACACCTGTATTATATGCATTGAGTGGTCTCACGTCAATAACTCGGGATAAATGATGGCAAGATTAGTTCAATATGGAGTTGTTTGCCGTCATTTCTTATTTCGATTTCCTTGTAGTGTTATCATTCTACTTCATGCCAAAGTTTCAGGGTTATGGGCCGAGGCTGCTCATGTTGCAGTTGGTTTATGAATGCATAGGGTTCCGTTGCTTAGTTTTTGTCCTCGGCCTACACCCTGAGTGCTCACTCTAAAGTTTGTTGTTGTTTTTCGATCTCTGGTATCTTTTCCAGGTGAGGTTTTGTGCATGTGCACAGTTAATCATGGCGCCGGTGGTAAGAGTCAAGCCCTGCGAGATGAAGCTGCTTGATTCAAACCCGGACCTTTTAACCAAGGTCAAAGCTATCGGGTGGTTTCCGTTTATCAGTAAGTTCTCAGATTCAAACCCTGAAGTGACGAGGGTGTTTTCTCTGTCTTTGGCCGACTTTCAGGTTAAGGTAGGTGATCTTCAGTTTCGAGTGGACAAGCATTCGGTTTCGCTTGCTACTGGTTTGCCATTGGTAGGCGAACGATGGTTTAAGTACCAGCAAATGGATATAACTGAATGGAGGAAATTACTGAAAAATCCCTGTCAAGAGGTATCATTCAGAAACTGAGTGGCCCAAAAATACTTTAAGAAGGAGTGGTGACCAGTCTTGGACCTTATCCATAGGTACATGACCTGTGAAGGTCGTCTCTCTTCATCCTATGTATACCACCTTCGGTTGATGTCTGTTTTTATTGGCTGTCCTATGAATCTACCTCATTACCTAGTCCAGAGTCTGTTTAAAATGTCCTCTGCAATTAAAAAAGGTCTGAAACGTGTTAGTCACAGTCTTTTTCACCACAGTTTTGTGAGGATGTTAATAGAGAGGGAATTGTCAAAGCTAAACAGGTCATGGGATGAGTTTGTTGAGTCTAATGGCTTCTCAGCCTTTTTTCACTGTCAGTTTGACTGCCCGGAAGAATGCTTAAGGCATCAAGAGTCTAATCAAGTTTCGGTCTTGTCTTTACGCGAGCCTTTGTCAAGCAAGCCCGTGTCAAACCGTACTGGCCGTATGAGCCCCAGTGCCTGTAATGAGTCAATTCCTCCTCCTATAAGTAGCCCCGGTTCCACTGTGTTTGTAAAGCTTATGAAGAAGTCTTCAGGTTTGTCTCCTATAACCCCGAAAAGAAACACTAATACCTACAAACAAATGGGTAAAAGGCCGAAAGCTAATTTGATGGGTAGGTTTACTAGAAGCATGGCCAAGGGTAATGTTGCCAAACCACCCGTGAGCGATAGTGTTCATGTGGAAATTGTCGTGATAGATGATGAAGAACATGATATTGTTATGCCTAATGCTGGTCATGGTATTGAACACGAGTTTATCCCGAACCCTGCAGATGACAGTCCTCCTGCGTTCGACAAGGACCTTCGGGTTGATCCTGCTATTGATCCTCAAGCTAAAGGGAAGACTGTAGAGACAAACTTACCTGGTTTCTATCAATATGGGCATATGATTCTCCCGCTATTTGTTAACTATTTGTTGGACAAGATACACAGGATGGAAGTAAGAGTTACTGAAATGGTAGCTCATCGCGATGTTATGGAGGCTGAGAATCTTAAGTTGAATGAGAAGGTTGTTTTAGACAGCAATTCTTTGCTACGTCTTAAAAAGCATAAGAATCGATTGATCCATAGGGTCCTGAAATTGCAGAATCAAAATAATAAGAATGAAGAGAGAGTATGAGAGCTCAATGCTCAAGTCACATTAATGCAGTTTAAGGGTCAGTCGTCAAATCCAGCAAAGGGCGTAAACATTCAGGTGTTTAACGCTCCTGTGAGTTTACAATAGGTTGACGTGCACCTACTATCGGTTTCAGTTTTGAAGTTATGATAGATTGATAAGCAAGTTATTTCCCTAACAGGTATTCAGTTTAATTCATTTTCTTATTTAGTTTATTGCATTTTATTTTTGTATGTGTTTTAATTATATTTTCTTTTTGTGCAGTATCGCAGGTGATATTTTGGATCTTCTCTCTTGAATTTTGATGATTGTCTACGGGCTGGATGATCCCTACATAATCGGGAACAAATCGATTGGCGAAGACTGTTTTCCAGGTGTCACAATGTAGTTAGTGTCTTTGTCGATTTTATGATTTTGTGCTATGAACTGAGTCTATCCAATTTCAAAACATTTATTGTATATTAAAAATGACATGTTTTACTTGTCATTTTTAACGAAATTGGATTTGATTTCGATTTTATGGTTTCCGTTTGTTTAGAACCATTTCTCTATGAATTGGTTATTTAAAGAGACATGTGGGTATTGAGAAAGGGGTCGATAGTTTTGGGAAAGAAGGACACAAGACCACTGTTTGATTTTCCTGTGATTTATGGCAGTTTGTTGTCAGTAGCTACAATATTTTAAACTGGTGATACTTATATATGTTTGCAGTATTTTTACTTCGCATATGTGTTTATTGTATCGATTGTTCTTGTTGTTTTATCCATATTATTAATGTTTGTCATGATCTCTTTAATGATATTATGCAAATATATTATGTAGAATTGTCGACTTATGCTGACTTCAATTTGCTGATGTATGTCATGTTGTAAAATTGATGATTGACATCATTTCATATGTGATATATGTGTCTGTTGCATGAACTTGTTCGATTTCTGAATTTCTTTTGAATACTTTCAAGATTATTAATGCAGTAGTCTCATTGGCAGATTTGATTTCAGGTTAATATGTTTAATGCTCCTGATCAGGATAGGACTTAGAATAGATTAGTGGTTTCCATTTAATTATTTTACTGAAGAAAATATTTGAATCAGATCTTTATATTCATATTACATCCATATTATTTTCCTGTAATTAATTTACAAGTGTTTATTTTTTTCTCTGTAGAATACCAATTCTGTTAATATTCAGTTTATTTTTATTCTTGTATTTTAAATTAATTGCTTGAAGTAGATTCAATTTAATAGATTGCTCTTGTAATATATAACATTAATTAACTTGTGTAGTCATAGGTATAGATCTGATTAACAAACTGTAGTCTTAGTTTTAATCCTCTCCTGTAGCGGGGAATAACATTAGGAAAGGCAGCGGGGCCTTATTCCCGTCAGGAACAGCTATTTAAACGACCGAGAGCATCTCGAAAACTCTTGTATCGGGTTGTTCCTCGGTTGACACATGTGCCCATTCGGCCCGTCAATAAGAGGTTATGTACCTCCTTATGTGTCTGGGGGACGACCATCATATCAGTATTATAATTATGGCTATGTAGCATCCTAGTCTCAAGGTATTCCTAATTATAGTATCTCCATGTATCCTTTTATGGGTAAGATAGGAGGAGGTTATTACCCGAGTGGCCAAGGTCATGGTATTTACAACCAAAAACCCTATGTGGATTAGTCATGTCAGGGAGCGTGGAACCAAATGGCATAATCTAGGCTCCCTTTCCTATCTACTTTGAATATTATTGATTTATCAAAGTTGACCAACGATCCGGTTTCTCATGATTCGATGTGGTCTGTTGTTCCCTCTAAGCTTCCTTCGAAAATTCCAAAATTCGAAGCTAAGAAGGGCGAGGACCCTAGAGAGCATGCTACCAATTTCCACCTATGGTGCTCTTCTAATTCCTTGAATCATGATTTCATTCACTTATGCCAATTTCAGCGCACCCTAATGGGACCTGCAATGAAATGCTATATAGAGTGTCATAGGGACACATATCTTACCTTTAACGATCTAGCCATGACCTTCTTGAACCGCTTTTAGTTACCAGTATTAAAATATTGGTAGCGATATCTTGTCGACATTTCAGCAAGATAAAGCCACACATATCTTTGATCATATTTAAAGGTGGTGCAGATGGAAGAGGTTGATTAAGGCTAACATTCCACCCAAGTTTCTATTGGAATGGTTCCTCAAGTCGTTATTTCCATATATCACAAAGGATGTTTCAACATCCAGAGTCATGAATGAGGAACATGATATCTTTCAAGCTCAGAAACGAGACTTGATTTATGCTCAGTCTAGGCTCTTATATGATATTATACCTAAGACTCCATAGTCTAACTTTGATCCTAATTTTAAACCTAGGCCATGTGATGATGGAATTGTTGGCTCCTCAAGTGATAAAGGTGTAGACCAGGTTACAAATCAAATGAGAAATTTGTCAGTTAATTAATGTGTGACCATACAATATTCAGCTTCATCCAATCCCACCCAAACGATGGATATCCTCTCAGTGCATATGTCAGACCAGAAGGATAACCAACAGCCCAAACGGAACAAGAATAACAGAAGAAACAATCGTAAGGGTGGGAATAGGAAAGAGAACACTAATGGTGACAAGAACAGTGGTAATGTTGGGGGGGGGGGCGTAGGAAGTCTAAACATAAGGTTAGGTTCCCTTGCAATATTTGTGGGGGATATCACCTCACTTACTTGTGCCCCCGTATCGATGAAGCATCAAAATCCATTGCACAGAGCCCAGCTGTGCTAATGGATCCTTTACCACATAATAAAAACATGAATTCAAGGAATGTGGACTTTGGATGTGCTTTTGGTGGGCATCAAAAACCGCCTAACACAGAAAGTGGCCACGGTTGCATCAACATGATGTTGGCTGAAAACGTTGTGACGCATGATAAATATTATTGTTCGTCACAATACAATGTGGGGAAAGATCCTACACCTCCCAAGGTCCCTTTTCATATTGACAAGCTTGAAGGTATACATCACATTCCTAAAGGACTCCTAAACCGCTCGACGCACAATCCTAATGCTTGAGCCTCCCAACACTATTCTATTGTCAAGGATTTGGGTGAGAATCCTCGTGCAATGTCAGCTCTTGAAGTTCTTCAGACTTTCCCTTTGCGAATAAAGGGCTTATTGAATTCACTTGGTATGGTTGATTCTCATCCTTCCACAATGATTAAATTTGAAACCCATGAAGTCCAACCTCGCTTTCCTCACCATGTGGCATTCCTAGTCCATGTGGAGTGTATGAACAACATGATCAAATGCACAGTGGTTGATGAAGGCGTTGCGGCTTCTATGATGTCTCTTTCCTATTGGAAAGGTCTCAGTTCACCCCCATTGTCAAAATCTGTAACCATGTTTACTTATTTTGATAGACATTCTTTTCGACCGCATGGTATTATTCCTTCTCTTCAGGCCCAGTTTGGAAGGAAGACGGTGTCCATCAAGGTCGAGGTGGTTGACGCAACCCTTGAATACAATATTTTGCTAGGCCAGAACTAGATTTTCAATATGAGAGGGGTTGTGTCTTCTCTATTCCACATGATTTGATTCCCTTTTGAAGATAATATTGTCATGATCAAACAACAGTCATTTGATAATTCTAGGTCGTCAGAATCATTGGGATCCATTATCCCAACTATTGATAATTTTCAGTTAGCAACTAAGAATGTTGGTGTAGGAATGTATCTGTCATTGATGGGATCGTTTAATATTTTTGCACCAATATTGACTATAGTTTCCACTCTTGGTAGTGAATCCTCGTCATCAAGTTTGGTCACATTTTGAACTACGTATATAAAAGACCCTTGGACTCTTTCTTCCTCGAGCACTTCAGAGGAAGATCCTAGACCTACTAAGATGGAAATTTCATTGTCTGTAGAGGAGATTTCTTATCAAGATACTGTTGATATTTTTATAGATCCTAGTCCTTCCTCTTCATGGAAGGAGGAGGAGGACTCTTTTGCACTTCCTGTGTGGGTAGTTGTGTCATCACACTCACATGATTTCTTCGATGATGTTTTTCCTTCCAATGAAGTGATTCTCGAAGCCATGAATGGTTCAAAACGAACTTGGTAATACTTGCACCATCACTCTTATTTCCTCCCAGAGATTGAATGGATCAAGTGTGATGAATTTAGGACGACCCTTAGTGAGAATGTTGGTATTATCATGATCCCATTAGGCACCCATGGTATATATGCCGAAGGGAACATGGATAATTTGTCACCAACTATCCCTATCAACATTTCTTAGACTCTTGGTAAATTTGAGAACGCTTACATTGGGGAATATTGTTCTCTCAATGAGATTCAGTCATACACTAATATTTTTAAAGAATTTCATGACGTCCTTGCTTGGTCATATGCCGAGACTCCAAGAATTGACCCTCATATTATCAAAAATGAAAATTAAAACTTACCTTTAAGATAGACATGTTCAACAATGCTTATGTGCGATGAATCCTCGTAAAGTACCCGCCATTAAGGTTGAGATAGAGAAGTTGTGCAAGGTTGGATTTATCTATCTAGATCCCTTGACTGAATGGGTATACAACCCCATTCTGGTTGATAAGAAGAAGGGAACCATTCGAGTATGTACTGACTTTAGAGACCTAAACAAAGTAAGTACTAAATATAACTTTCTCACACAATTCATTGATCATATTTTGGATGAGTGTGTGGGAAGAGAGGTGTTTTTGCTTATGGATGATTTTTCATGATACAATCAGCTCCATATCAAACTCAAGGACCAACACAAGACAACTTTCACTTGTCCTTGGTGTACTTTTTTATACCGAAAGATGCCCTTTGGCCTTAAAAATGTTAGAGCCACTTTTCGGCATGCCATGGCATTTTCTTTGCATGACCTTAAGAGAATTATTGAAGTATATTTGGATGATTTAGCTTCTCACTCTCATTTGAGAGTGGATCATCCAAATGATTCGTGCTTGGTTTTTGAAAGATGTCATTGTTATCAGATTTGTTTGAACTCTCAAAAGTACATCTTTTGCGTGAAATTAGGTCTTTTATTGGGATTCATCATTTTCGAGGATGGGATTAGGGTCAATCCTCTTAAGGTTGAGGAAATACATCGATTGCCTCCCCCACACATGATTAGACACCTTTAGAGTCTAGAAGGGATAAATAACTTCTTGCGAAGGTTTGTTGTCAATTTTTCCAATTTCAACAAGGATTTCATGCTCCTTTTGAAAAAGGAAACTCCTTTTATCTGGGATGTGCAAGCCCGAGAGTCTTTTGATGCATTGAAGAAATACTTGGAATCGGCCCCCATGCTTAGGCCAGTCAGCTATAGCCATTATTTTGTCTTATATTTGGTCGCGTCTCAAGAGACGATTGGAATGGTTTTGGTTCAAGCGAATGAAGAGCTCTGAAATCACGTTGTCTACTATCTTAGCCAAAACCTCATTGATGTTGAACTTTGTGACACTCATGTTAAGAATTTGGCCTTAGCTACCATTCCTGTGGTTCAAGGGTTGATACATTACATACTCCTTCACCAAACTATGGTTGTCGATTATATCAATCCATTTCAGTTCATCCTAACTAGACAGATGATAGGGGGAAAGTATAATAAATGGATTTTTATCTTGCAAGAATTTGATCTCGAATTTGTTTTGGAAAAATTAAAGAAATCATTGATATTTGCAGAGCTCATGTCAGATTTCCCTAGTTTGGACAAATTTGAGGTTCATGAAGATTCCTTTGTTTATGAGCATATCTTTGTTATCTCGATCGTGGACCCATGGTATGGAGATATTATCGTTTATTTACAATTTTTGATGGCCCCTCCTCACCTCTCATGGGATGAGTGTCGATGTTTATGACACACTGCTAAGAACTACCTCATTGTTGGTGACACTCTGTATCACCATGGGGTCGATTCTATTTTGCATCGATGTTTAACCCATGAATAGGCTGAGATTGTGCTTAATGATTTCCACGGTGGGGCGTGTGGTGGTCATTTATATGGGATTTCTATAGCCCAAAATGTTTTGAGTGTAGGTTATTACTATTCTTCGATCTTCAAGGATTGTGTTAATGTGTTCAGGTGGTGCCACCCTTTCCAAGTGTTTGCACTGAGCATTCGTTCACATCCATCCCATTACATCCTATTACCACTGTTTGTCCCTTCACTAAGTGGGGGGTTGATTTTATGGACTGCAACCTAGATTTAGCTAGGGGAGCATTATCATATTATAGTGGCCATGGATTAATTCACGAAATGGGCAAAGGATATTCCTACTATCAAATCCAACTGTCAGATGGCTTCTCACTTTGTTTTTAATCAGATCATTACCTGGTTCGATATCCCGAGAGAGCTTGTCACTGACCATGGAAGGAACTTCCAAAATAACATGATGGATGAGTTATCTTCAAAATTGGGGTATAAAAAAGAGTATTCCTCTTCTTATTATCCTCAAGAAAATGGACATGTTGAAGGTGTGAATAAATCCCTTAAGTCCATTCTACAAAGAATTGTTGCACAAAGTAAGAACAACTGACACATTATGATTTACCTTTCTTTCTAGGTTTATTGAACCATGGTTTATACTGCCACCTATTTTTCTCCATATTAGTTAGTGCATGGGGTGGATTCGATATTGTTGATTGAATGTGAGATCCCTTATTTAAAGTTAGTCGTGGAACTCTTACCAGATAATTCTGACTTGGAAGAATGTTTGGTCCACTTACAGAACCTTGATGAGTAGCACTAGGATGTCTTAGTGGCTCTTGAAGTAACAAATGCCACATTAAGGATCAGTATGATAAGGCTGTCCATCCCCAGAGATTTAGTGAAGGTGACTTGGTTCTTTTATATGACCAAGCTAGTGAACCATTAGGGGCGGGTAAGTTCAACCACATGTGGCATGGGCCTTACATATTTAAATGAGTGGTAGATAAGGGAGCTTATGATTTAGTGGATTATGAAGGGACAAACTTGGCAGAGCCTAGAAATGGGATCTATCTTAAAAAATCCTATGCATAATTCTCCACCGAGGATAATACTTTGTATACTATTGTACAGTTACATAGTTTAGTTTTTTTCTCCTTGTAGTTATTTGGTTTGTTGACTTGCTTTTGTTTGTTGTGGAAGATGTCGACATAGTATTTGATATATGTAGGATATGCTAATAGTGCTAGTCACCACACCCATAACTCAACTTCAGATGCTTTGTTGATCTATACACCTACAGGTCATGCCATGTCTTCAAGAGGTATATGTCTCCGTCCATCATCCAACAACATTGTTGAATATAGTGTCATGATTGAGTTACTAGGCAATGCAATTTCTCATGCTATTCGATCTCTTGAGGTACGTATCGACTCGCCATTAGTAGTATTACAGTTAAATGGCATGTATCGTGTCAGAGATTTGACTTTATTATGAATATTCTTGTGATTAAGTTTTTTTTAACAACAGTTCGAACACATAACATACATTCACAATCCTAGGTCTTATAATCATGTTGCTAATTCTTATGCAAATTACATTTTACATTGGAATTTGTTACATCAACAATGAAGCATACACATCACATTCATAATTAAACACACATGTAAATATAATAAACCGATCATTATAATATTTCATTTCAAACATAGTCCAAAAACGGTATCAGAGTGCAAAAATGTCATGTTACAAAATTGGGGCTTTAAGCCACCAAGAAAAAACTACATGGTTGATACAAAATGTACATCTAGGAATCTATGCTTGCTAACCAGGATGATGATAATGAAAAAAAAAATGGTATTGGCCAACCGTCTGAAAAATATTACCCATGCATGGGGTACTCCTACCACCTACCTCTGCATCCCCTCGGGCAACCTTGACTTTCACCATGGGAACCCTATGTGTCAAACGAACGAATTTCATGTGTATGCTTTGGAGTGTTTTCTCTGCATCTGCACCCTCTATATCATCACCCCATCCTCTTTGACTATGTTAAGGAGACCGTCTAGCCATTTAGGTCCCACATATGCACATGCATGATCAATATTAGTAAATATCACCACCCCAAAACATGTTTTTTTATTTCATTATATCAAAAAATACAAAAAAATTAATAATACATAAAATAAAATACAAGTCGAGATTTTTTACCTATTTCTCCATATGTGGAACACTGTGGTATGGGAATATATGGATCATTGCAGAAGTCTATCCCCGCATAGTGGTAGTCATCTATGGATATGATATGTCTCCACCACCAGTGGTAAAAGTCAGGTGGGTAGGATGTGGCCAAAGGCCCTCCCCCTAGCCGTTACATAACAACCGCCCAACGAGTCTAATATGGATCCCGGGGACCATGAGGGGGAATTTGAAATATTGGGCTGAGGATCGGTACACACTCAAAGAAAAAGGTACTTAGTATGCTAGAAAACCTAAAGTTTCTTGTTTGACCTAGATTATAGTCAGTCAATTGCTGCTTCATGTTTATGAATAAAGCAGTAATCTAGTCATGTATGGTAGGCCTCATGTACTCCACTGCATTAACCATCATACACCTCAAATCATGGTGAAGAGATTCCAATCCAACTATTCTATATAGCACCAACACTATGATCTTGAGGCTGAGAATCTGAATAGAGTTCACTGAAACCTTACTTCCAACCTTCTCAGTGTCTGGAAGTTAATATACAACTATGTACTCATCAATGGTGAGCACACCTCCCACACCTCTATCCCTCAAGTTTACCACCTCACCATGGAGGGATATTCTACTGATAAAATACACGTCCTCAACCTCAAGCCTTAGGGGCATCCCATCCAGCTGAAATGCTTTTGTGTATGGATCCCAGTAGTCGATGAGCATTTGGAGAAGTTTTGTTTGATCCCTCAAGCTCCCAAGTCACCAAATTTTATACAAAACACATACTCTTAATTCTTGTTGAGCATCCATGTCACCTTGTACTTCCCCGTCCATGTATTCATGTACACATTCATGCCATTCCAACACCATCCCACCAAAAAAAACAAGATATTTTATGAGAATTGACCTTAATTTTGGGTACACATGTTCTCATACATGAATTTCACTACTTACAGTCATGTTTATATGCGGAAATCACTATGTCTTCCACGTATATAGAGCCCTATATGTGGTTCAATGATCTGTGACCTGTGTGGGTCGAGATGCCCAAGTACAGGCGATCCAAATTAAAAAATAAACAATTGAAAAATTGAAATAAAACCATTGAAAAGACTGGGTGTGGGATGAATATTTACCTGGATCAAATGGTTCTTGATTTCATGGCCCATAACTCCCAGAATCAGTGTTTGAAGTTGTTAGCTCAAAACAGCTCGAATGCACTATGTGTGGTGAAAAGTCAATATGGTATGGTAAAATATCATTTTTTCACTATTTATAAAAATTATTTTTGATTTTTTACCCACTACCCTATAGTTTTGACCATGATCGAAATTTTTGAACATTTTTTCCTAATGTTGTGGTGTAGGGGCTCAATTTGAGTGTACTTTTATCGAGGTTTTTACCTATTCGTATCTATTACAGGCATAATTTCAAACTGGCATATAGGTTAGGATCACATTTCCACTTGCATTTTGCATTGCCTTATGACCATGTCACGTTAACTATAGGTATGAACCCACTTTGTAATTCTACAGAACCATCATACTGATACTAGAAGTTGCACTATGTAAGTGGTAGAGCCTTCCTATTAATGGGTACCCTAGTTAGATCCTTCTTTGTCATTTGGTACCCATGCTGATATTTTTTCCCTTAGGTCTAGGAGTCCCTTTGTAGTCATTCCATGTCATTGAGTAAGAACCTCATTTTCTCTCTTGAACTTTATGATGTCCATTTCCCGCAAGGACTTCCATTTATATCAAGTTGTAATTGCATTATCATTCCCTTTTTTTCCTTATTATGTTGGCTCCCCTCTTTAGAGTTATAAGCCATATAACTTGAGGTTGTCTCAATCCTATCTAAGCAGAGCCTTTTATATATCCTTTGAAGCTTGAATATCCCTTACCAAGAGGAGACCTTCCCTTGAGTGTCCTTGTCACGCACATGCTTCTGTTAGAATAATCAACCCATATTTTACTACCTTAGACATTAATTTAATTATTTTTGTCTTATTTGCCTAGTTCATGTTTCCCACCTTGTGCAAGTTGTCATTTACCTATCCATAGTGGTAAAAATTGCCTTATTTGACCCATGTAGCACTTGGGAAACCTCAAGGAATCAAATATCCTTTATTCCTGGCCTCCTAAGCACCCTTCTGCTTTTTCTGCTTTATTGCCTGCTTTTTCAGTGTTTTAAGGCAAAAGGAAAAGCTTGACTAGGTGAGGTTGACTAGTTTTTTGTCCTACACATCCTCCTCTCTTTTCTCATTGGAAAAGCATGTATGAGTTGTCATTCCATCACTCTTTAGCTTTCTTAAGCCATTTTTCTAATTCGTGAGCTCCATGATAGATTTGGGATCATCTTTTTACACCTATGGGGGATTTGCTTAATTTTAGTAAGCCTGCTTTATGCTAGATTCGAATTGTTCCTCATGCATTCAAATCCCTAATGTATTTTATTTATTCAGCAACCTATTATGTTACAGGGTTGGCTATTGTACACTGAGTTAATACAGTTTAGTGTTCAGCTCCAATTTCAATCTCTTTTGTGAGTGATTTTGCATGATCAATTGTTAATTGTTGTGAGTAAAATTAATCTATCATTGGGTTCAATTTCCACATGGTATCAGAGCCATTGTAGATTGAATTCTCTCCTTCAAAATTGTTTTGCAGGTTCGACATCAATGACTGGGAGCCTTCTACTGACAGCCGGGACAGATTTTCTAAGCTATGGATCAATCACAGAAAACTATCTTGACTCCCTTCAATTTCTTTGAATGGAAAGCAGAGATGGAGATAGTGTTGAGAGCGAAAGGCCTCTAGAGGGTGACTATCACAAAATAAGTAGAGCCCAATGCAGCTGCAGAGAAGATAAAATGGCACAACAGGAGGGATGAGGCCTATGGTCTCCTGTGTCTGAGCATTTCCAGAGACCTCCTTTTCCATCTTGATGGATTGACATCACCGAATGAAGTATGGGAGAAGCTTTCTGATATTTTTGGAAAGACAGATGAGATGAGGGGAAATCAAATCGAAAATGAGCTGATTTCTCTGAGTCCAAATAGCTTTGAATCCCTGCAGCTATATTTCTCCATGTTCAAAGCACTAGTTTTGCAGCTGAAACAATGTGGGATCGAAAGGAAGGATGATCAGCTCATCCTGGCCATTCTCTTGAAGCTAGGCCCTAAATATTCAGTGTTTGTTTTGACCTTCTATGCCACAAAAATGACAGCTTGAACCTAGAAGATGCCTAGCCTGGCAGATTTCATGGAATCTCTCACACAAGAACAGGACAAGCTGGTGATGATGGGCACCATCAAAACATCCAAAGATCAAGCTCTGATTGCTAGAGATTCAAAGGTGGATTCAAAAAGCAAAAATAAAGATAAAAATCCACCTGAGCAAAAGAGAGACAAGAAACAGTCTCCGGAGGAGCCACAAGGTTCCAAGAAGAACTACCAGAAGAAGAAAAACAAAGGTGAAATGAGCAAGTGCGCATACTGCAATAAGGGTAATCACACTGAAAGCTCTTGTATGAAGAAGCAAATAGACATGCTGACCCAAATCCTGGAGAAGAATGGCATCTCCCTTCCAGATAGCTCAAAGAAGAGAGAAGGAGGATCAAGTTCAGATGATAGAGAGAGAGTTCATGCATTCGTTGCTGGCACATCAAGCTCACCCAGTTTTACCATTGATTATGTAGCTTCAAGACACATGGTTTCGACCAAGGAGGTATTCTCCTCACTTGACATGTCGAAAGGACCACCTATAGTACTGGGAGATGACTCTGTCACTGAAAGTTTGGGCAAAGGGAGGATTGATCTTGATCATGGTTAGTTCAGCAATGTGTTGTATGTGCCTGGTCTTTCCTCCAACCTCTTTTCATTGTACCAGATGACCCACACTGGGTATCCTAAGAAATTCATATTCTCCCCTGATGAAGTTGAGATCACAGAGATCTCAAGTAGTAGAGTCGTTGCAAAAGGAGTTGCAAATCATGCTCAAAAGGTATACATGTTCTCACACTTCCTACCCTACTCGAACCCCTCTGCTCTTCTGATTCATGCTAATGAGGCTAGAAATATTTAGCATGAAATATTTGGCCACCTAAATTACAAGTATCTTTCTGATCTTAGTGAAAAAGAGATGGTCATAGGGTTGCCCAAGATAAAATTTTTAAAAGGAGTCTGCCAAGGTTGTATCCTAGGAAAACACCTAGAGCACAAATTTGAGAGAGCTAGTCATGAGAGAACTTCTGCACCCCTCGAGTTGATCCACAGTGATGTTGCTGTCCCATTCCCTCATATGTCAGTGATTCAGGCCAAATATTCATTGAATTTCATTGATGACTTTTCCAGGTATTGTTGGGTTTACTTCTTGAAACACAAGTCTGAAGTTTTTGGCCTCTTCAAAGTCTTTAAGGCTTTGGTTGAAAACCAGTCTGGGAGGAAAATCAAGGTCCTTAGATCTGACAATGGTGGTGAGTATGTCAATTCTGATTTTATTAACTATTGTACAAATGCAGGCATTCAGATGCAGCATTCTATCCCTTACACACCACAGCAAAATGGTGTTGCTGAGAGGAAGAACAGATCACTGAAGGAGATGGCAACATGCATGATGGAGGCCAAAACTTTGCCACCAAAGTACTGGGCCGAAGCTATCAACTATGCAGCCTAAATTCAGAATAGGGTGCCTCATAAATAGCTTGATGGTATGACTCCCTTTGAAGCATGGAGTGGGCACAAGCCAGATGTGACCCATTTCAGGATTTTTGGCTCAAAGGCTTGGGCTAGAATTCCAACAGAGAAGAGGAAGGATTTGCAGCCCCAAAGACAAGAGTGTATTTTTGTTAGATACTCTGAAGATTCAAAAGGGTACAAACTGATAAATTTGAGCACAAACAAAGCCTTCATCGAAAGGTGTGTTCAGTTTGAAGAAGAACCCCTTGCAGCAGTGGAAGTTGGAGAAGCCTCTTCTCCACCTGAACCTCAGGAAGTAAGTTAAGAGTTTGTTGAACATGAAAATTCTTATTTGTCTGATGGAGATGAGTTTATTGCAGACCCTAACATCCCTACAAGGCCAAACTGGTATCCAAGACACTACATGCAGCAGGAGAGCTAGTTGGGGATCCCAACGACCCAAGGAGGACTAGATCTCAATTTGAGAGTGGTCTGTGCATGAAGGATCCCATGTTTGTTGAAAAATGCTATTTGATAGTGGATTATGATCCTCAAACATATGAAGAAGTAGCAGGATATCCAAGATGGAAAACAACCATGAAGGAGGAGTTCAACTCACTCCAGAAGAGCAACACATGGGAGCTAGTGGATCTTCCTCCAGGAAGAAAGTTAGTCCAGTGTAAGTGGGTCTATAAGACCAAATTTTCTGCATATGGTTCACCACTGAAGTACAAGGCCAGATTGGTAGCCAAGGGCTACTCACAGGTTCATGGCATAGATTATAATGAGACTTTTTCCCCAGTGGCAAAGATGGATTCCATCAGGCTAGCCTTAGCCATTGCAGCCTCAAGGAAATGGGAGGTACATCACATGGATGTAAAATGTGCCTTCCTAAATGGATATCTCACTAAAGAGATATATATGCAGAAACCTCAAGGTTTTTCTACTAAACCTTCTCTTGTGTGCAGGTTGAGAAAGTCATTGTATGGGTTAAAACAAGCCCCCAGGGCTTGGTATACCAAGATCGATAGCTTCTTGCTATCACTGAATTTTGTTCAGTGCAAATCAGATACAAATGTCTATTTGAAGTTATTTAATGGTTCATTAATCATCATTGTGTTATATGTTGATGACTTCCTCATTACAGGAAGCTCAAAGGATGAGATTGCTTCCTTAAAGGGTGCTATGAACCAAGCCTTCTCCATGACAGATTTGGGGCTCTTAAGTCAATTTTTGGGGCTTGAGATTGCTCAAACCAAATTTGTAATCAAGGTGCACCTGTCCAAATATGCCTTGGAATTGCTGAACAAATTCAGAATGAAGGATTGCAAAGCAAGCAAAACTCCTTTCCTTTTAGGAGTGAAGCAAGAAGAAGTTGATTCTTCACCTATGGTAAACAATACACTATATAGGAAATTAATTTGTTGTTTGTTGTATTTGACACATAATAGACCTGATATTTCTTATGTAGTAAGTGTGGCTTCTAGATACATGGATCAGCCTCATGAGATCCATTGGAAAGCAGCCAAAATGATCCTTAACTTTGTTCAGGAAACAAGGACACATGGGATCTTCTATAAAGCAAAATCTGATCTTGATTTGATTGGATTTACTGACAGTGATTGGGTAGGTGATAGCACAGATATAAATTCCACATCAAGATATGTGTTCATGCTTGCATAAGGGCCAATCAGCTGGTCAAGAAAGAAACAGAGTGCCATTGCACTCTCATCTACAGAAGCAGAGTACTGAGGAGTTGTTAATGCATCAACTCAATGTTTATGGTTGCAGGGATTACTTGGACAGTGTGGCTTCGAAACAGAGTACTCAAATACCATCTACTATGATAACCAGAGTACCATTTGAATCTGCAAAGATCCAGTTCAGAAGCAGAGAACCAAACACATTGAAATCCATATGCACTACATCAGAGAGCTTGTGCATGATGGCACCATTCACCTACTCTTCTGTTCATCTTCAGAACAAGTAGCTGATATCTCCACCAAAGAATTTTGTGAGAAGACCTTCAAAAATCTCAAATCACTGCTGGGGATTGCTGATCATGCTATGAAGCATGAGTGAAGACAAGATTTCCAAATTTTGTTTTACAGTCCATGTTTAAGGGAGGATTTTCCTAAGTTGGTTTTGCCTCTTTCCTTGTTTGTATGGACATGCAGTATGTAAAAGGGTGACTAAGCCTTGCTGCTAGGCCCTATAATTTTCTGATATATTACTCATAAGTCAGGCTTAAGGGGGGGTGTTAGAATAATCAACCCATAGTTTACTACCTTAGACATTAATTTAATTATTTTTGTCTTATTTGCCTAGTTCATGTGTCCCACCTTGTGCAAGTTGTCGTTTACCTATCCATAGTGGTCAAACTTTCCTTATTTGACCCATGTAGTGCTTGGGAAACCTCAAGGAATCAAATCTGCTTTATTCCTGGCCTCCTAAGCGGCCTTCTACGTTTTCTGCTTTATTGCCTGCTTTTTCAGTGTTTTAAGGCAAAAGGAAAAGCTTGACTAGGTGAGGTTGACTAGTTTTTTGTCCTACACATCCTCCTCTCTTTTCTCCTTGGAAAAGCATGTATGATTTGTCATTCCGTCACTCTTTAGCTTGCTTAATCAATTTTGCTAATTCGTGAGCTCCATGACAGATTTGGGATCAACTTTTTACACCTATGGGCGATTTGCTTAATTTTAGTAAGCCTGATTTATGCTAGATTCGAATTGCTCCTCATGCATTCGAATCCCTAATGTATTTTATTTATTCAGCAACCTATTATGTTACAGGGTTGGCTATTGTACACTGAGTTAATACAATTTAGTGTTCAGCTCCAATTTCAGTCTCTTTTGTGAGTGATTTTGCATGATCAATTGTTAATTGTTGTGAGTAAAATTAATCTATCACTGGGTTCAATTTCCACAGCTTCGTTGCATTGAGCATAGGTATGTTCCACTAATTAGAACTATTTTTCTTACTCGTGACACTCATCTCCTCCTAGCTATGTACTATAAGCACTTTTATTTTTGTTCAAGCTTCCTAATATGAAAAATGTTAGTTTTAATCATTCAAGCTAGCATTATGTTAGGATATTTAACTAAGAGAAAAACAAGTACAACAATCAAACACAAGAGAAAATGAACACAGTTTTTTTTCTAGAGGAAACCATAAATGGAGAAAACCCCACAACTTCCTCAGAGATAGAATTAGCACAAAAGGTAAAACCCCAAAATAGTAAGATGATATCCTAATAGAAGTAACCTCTTTCTTCCTTGCCCCAATGTCTTTCTCTTCCTCAGATATGCACTACAACTGAGTGTGGATGAGTGTGTGATAAATAGAGAGGTCACCTCTCTATTTATACTAATTCCTTACATGACTAAAACCCTACTAGGGCCAACTTCACTAGGTGATGCTAATAACCCTAGTGCCCCGGAACTGTGGGGACTTTAACCCTTAGACAATAGGAGGGTTACCCGCAATGACTTGACATGACTTGTTTACATTATAGATCTTCCCGATCAAAACATCGGGGCATGACATGATACAAGAACATCCCAGAATAAACATCGGGTTACAATAGATAAGAAATACAAGTGAATACATTCTAAAGTTACAATTACATCAACACTCCCTCTTAACTAGGAAGATATTCTCTAGACACAATTTTCATCATTGGTCTTCTTCTCTGGATCTTCTTATCATCTGCATCTTCAAGTCATCTTCATCTTCAAGTCATCTTCATTTCTGGATCTGGATCATCACTGGACATCATCATTGGATATGGATCATCACTGGATCTGGATCATCACTCGATCTAGATCATCACTACTAGATATGGATCATCACTTGATCTCGATCATCTCGGAGACATCATAACTGGATCTGGATCATAGATCGATCTGGATCTTCTTTGGTCATCATCATATTTACTATCTCATGATTCTTCTTGTCACAAGAAGTTCTACAGATCCAACCTTCTTTCATGTTGGTTGTAGGCCTAGCCACCATGTAGGTCTTCTTCAGCGCTTATATCTGACCTACTCGTCAGAATGGCCCGCCCAACACTTACATCTGACCTACTCGTCAGAAAGGCATGCCCAGCACTTACATTTGACCTACTCATTAGAAATGCACACCCAACACTCACATCTGATCATATAGGATCAATCCTATAATCACATCAAAAAGGCCCAGCACTCACATTCACCAACATGATAGGACATAACTACTATCATCTGTGAAAAGGATCAGCACTTACATCTGACCTACTCATCAGAAAGGCATGCACTCACATTTGATCTTATAGGAACCAATCCTATATTCACATCAGAATGGCCCCCCATCCTAGACTGAGCTACCTAGTAACTGACCAGGTTCCTCCATTCGCTCAGAGAATCACAATTTCCCTTACATCTGACCTACTTGCCAGAATGTCCCAGCACTTACATCTGACCTACTCATCAGAATGGCATGCACTCACATCTGATATTGTAGGAACCAATCCTATAGTCACATCAGAATGGCCCCCAGTCCCGGACTGAGCTACCTGGTAACTGACTAGGTGCCTCCACTCTCCCAAAGAGTGGCAATTTCCCTTACATCTGGCCTACTCACCAGAATGGCCAGAACTCACATCTGACATGGGAGGAACCTAATCCTTTAACCATGACAGAATGGATCAGCCCTTGTATCTTACCTGCTCATTAGAATGGCTCTCTCAGTCCTAGACTGAGTGTTCCTAGTAACTAACCAGGTACCTCCATTCCAAGAATGGCATTCAGCACTCATATCTAACATGGAAGGAACCAGATCCTCTCACCATGACAGAATGGCTCCACCCTTATATCTGACCTGCTCATCAGAATGGATTCCGGACTCGTTACTTCCCCTTGGAAGGGACCTCAATCTAGAGAAATTCAAGCTTCTCCCTAAAGTACTCAAACTTCACTCTGGCTAATGGCTTCATCAACACATCATCTATCTGATCATCCGTCGCAACATACTGGAGCTTCACTACTCCCCTCTTTACCATATCTTTGATATAGTGATACTTGATCTTGATATGCTTCGACTTGTCATGGAACACTCGATTCTCTAACAACTTCACACAACTCTAGTTGTCACAATGTATACAAGTAGCATCCAACTGGAGATCAAATAAATTAGACAGTAGCTTCCTTAGCCATACTGCCTCACAAGTAGCTAAACAAGTTGCGACATGCTCTGATTCAGTTGTACTCAGTGCCACACATGATTTCTTCCTACTAAACCAAGAGATCACACCTGATCCCATACTGAAGCAACACCCTAAAGTGCTCTTCCTATCGATGGCACTGCCTGCCCAATCTAAATAAACATAACCCTCCAGGTTAATCTTCTAATTCGCATCATACTTGAGCCCATAATCAATTGTACCCCTCAGGTACCTTATAATATGCTTTACAGCAATCAAGTGAACATTTCTCAAATCTATCAAGAACTGGCTCAAGGTGTTCATAGTAAAGAAAATGTCTGGTCTCATGATCGTCAGGTACATCAAGGACCCAATCATCTGATGATACATCATAGAATCAACCGAATCTGATGAAGCATCGCTCAATAGCTTCAGGTTCAATACCATAGGTGTGGCCATAGTCTTGCTTTCCATAATCCCAAACCTCTTCAGGATCTCCACTGCATACTTCCCTTGTCCAAGGAAGATTCCATATGCACTCTGCCACACCTCCATACCTAGAAAATAATGCATCGTACCCAATTCCTTCATTTCAAACATGGCAGCAAGCTTTCTCTTTGTATCAACAATCAACCCATCGATACCTGTCACAAACAGATCATATACATACAGTAGAAGCATCACTGGGTTTCCATATTCAACCTTGTAGTAAAGGTTAGAATCTTCTTTACTCTTGGTAAAGCCCAAAATGGATAGAAAGATGTCAATTCTACTATACCATGTCCTGGGAGCCTGTTTCCAACCATACATGGCTTTCTTCAATCTGCACACATGAGACTCCCTATCATGTGTCTTAAAATTGAGTGGCTATTCTATATACACTTACTCTTCCACTACACCATTCAAGAAGGTAGTCTTGACATCCATTTCATGTATCTTCCATTTAATTACTATAGCCAAAGAAAGTACTAATCTGATGGAAGTGTATCTAGCTACAGGTGCAAAGGTTTCTTCATAATCTATTCCTTGTTTCTGAGAGAAGCCCCGAGCGACAAATCTTGCCTTATATATTTCAATGTTACCGTCTGCAGCATGCTTGATCTTGTAGATCCATTTGGAATTTACAACCAACTTCCCTTCTGGTCTTGGGACAACATCCCAAACATAATTCTTCTTGATCAATTGGTACTCCGATCATAGCATCCTTCCATTCTTTCCATTCTGTCGCTTCTTCATAACTGGAAGGTTCTTTATCAATAAAATCACATAGTAATGCTACATACCCGGAGAAGGATCTGGTCCTTTTTCTTTCTTTGTGATTATCTTCTAGATCCCCATACCTTTCCCCACCTTGGATAATTTCTCGTACCCAAGTAGGTTTCCTCTTGTGAGTATTCTTTTCCTGAGGTGGATCTACAGGTCTTTGTGGTTCTTCAAATTCTTGATCTTCTTCTTAAGCTTCTTCATTCATGGTTGTATCATGAATTCTTGGTGCTTCTATTTCTTCAGATTCTTTAGTAGGTTTCTTTCTGGATTTGTTGTAAGTTGTGTCTTCATCAAATGTAACATCCCTACTGATATCAATCTTCTTGAATCCTGGGAATTATATTTTGTAATCCTTCTAGCTTTCAAAGTATCCCACAAATATACCCTTCTTTCCTGAAGGATCTAATTTAGTCCTCTTCTCTTTTGGAATGTGTATGTACACTAGACATTCGAATATTCTAATATGGCTGACTTCTAGTTTCTTACCGGAGAAGACTTCTTTAGGAGTCTTGTTCTCGAGTACTCTGTGTGGAGTACGGTTCTGTACATACATCATTGTTCTGTAAGCTTCCGCCCAAAGGTGCATAGGAAGATCTTGATCATGAAGCATTTCTCTTGCAGCTTCCATGATAGTTCTATTCTTCCTTTCTACAATATCATTCTGTTGTGGATTATAAGGAGTGGACAACTCCCTCTTAATCCTTGAGTATTTCCATAGCTCTTTGAATTCATTTGAAGTGAATTCTCTGCCATTATCTGATCGAAAGGTCTTGATATTCTTTTCAGTGTGATTCTCGATCAAGGCTTTGAATTCCTTGAACTTGTTGAATACTTCATCTTTGTTCTTCATGAAGTAAACCCATGTCTTCCTAGAAAAGTCATCAATAAAAGAAACATAATATGCATACCCGCTTAGTGAGCTTGATGACATAGGACCACATACATAGGAGTGGATGATTTCCAAGATTCATTTTGCTTTTATTTTGCTACTTGGAAATGTCTTCTTTGTATTCTTTCCTTTCGCACATCCTTTGCAGACCCCATCATGTTTTGCTTGGATTTCTGGAAGAACTTCAACATATTTACTTGCAAGAGGTAGTTCTCTGTAATGCACATGTGCAAGCCTTCTATCCCAAAGTTCATTTGGCTCTATTGTTTCATGCACCAAGGCTTATTCTGGATGGCCCTCCAATTTGTACAATCCTCCTTCTTGGTCTCCAATCACCACCGTATCATCGATAGTCTTTCCTTTTGGCCACATGATGACTTGACCATCTATGAATGCAACTCTCATTCCTTTTACATCTAATTCATATATGGAGAGGAGGTCCTTCTTAAGTCCTAGTACAAACAATACTTCCTTCATTGTCATATACTTTCCAGAGTCTAACCTATAGGAGGATTCCCTACTACCTTTTATTCGATATTGGTAGTCATCTCCTAGTTTCACCTTGTGAGGTGATTCATGTTCTGATAGTCTCACAAAGGATTCCTTGAATCCTTTCATATGTTTGGAAGCCCCACTATCTATGAGCCAATCATTGCTTCCATGAGCAATGTTTCCTGTGAGAGAGAAAATCAAAACATATTCATCCTCACTTGAAGAATCTTCACTTTCATATCTGGTTCTTTTCTTGGATGGTTCATCATCCTCTGCAGCATGAGCATGATGTCTTATTTTGTTTCTCTTTTTCTTATTTTGTCTCTTAGGAAAATTTCTTGCAAAGTGTCCCACTTCATCACATCTATAACATCTAATTTTAGACAAATATTTTCTAGTGTTATCTTTGTGAGAGAGCTTACCTCTGGAGTGATGAGATCTTATTTTGGTTGAATTGGAGTGTACCGTGAGAGATTGATCTTCACTTCCCATATTCTCTTCTCAAGCTGATATCTAAGCTTCTTCTTGAGATAACTCTTCCCATTGTCTGTTGAACTTGACTAACTTCTTTCTAGCACATATCCCTTGAATAAAGGAGTCCCATGATATAGGGAGACCATTCAAGGTAGTCATCACAATCTCTGCATTTTCCACTTCTTCATCTATTGATTCTAGTTGTTCCTTGATCTAAGAAACTCTTGTGAAGTAAGACTGGATTGTTTCTGCATTCTAAATCTTCACATTCTTCAGTTGGTTTCTCAGAGTCATCTTCAGGTTTATGTTCTTCCCTTCAAACAATTTGGTTAGGGCATCAAACATAGCTTTAGGTGTCTTTAGGGAGGACACCTATGGTATGAGGTGATCCTTGATAGAATCAACAATGATCCTCTTTTACATAACCAAATTCTTCTTATATAAGGCCTTTTCCTCATCTCCCTCTGGAACTGGAACCTCCTCATTGATAGAGGATTCGAACTCATTTTCTTCCAGTACCAGGGAGATCCTATACTTCCAAGCTCCGAAGTTATCAGCTCCCTTAAGATTTTCATCAAGCTTGGTATTATGAGACATCTTAACTGAGAACCTCAAATGGAAATACAAAAGATTTAGATCTTACCAGGTCAAGATGTTAGATCTGGATTTGGAGCTGAAATCCTGTAGAGATGGTTTAGGAGAAAATTAGGGTTTTTCTTTTCTAGAGTTCTACCCAACCAATTGCTTTGAATTTGATCCCTAACTTCGATTTTAGGAAGGATATCAATCCAGGCCTGGGCTCACTGAAAAATTCCTCTTCTGTGAAAATCCCTAATTTTCAGCAGTAGTACTGTTGGGTCCAAACCTAAAAAACCTTAGAATTGGATTATGCTTTGATAGAAATATGTGCCCTAGGGAGGAGATTTATTCCAACATTCTTTTGCTGAAAATATGTGGAGAGAGATCCACAAAGTAGGAATCCCTAGTTCCTACAGTTGCATAGTGTCTTCTTCTCAGGTTAGCCTTGATACCATGTTAGTTTTAATCATTCAAGTTAGCATTATGTTATGATCTTTAACTGAGAGAACAACAAGTACATCAATCAAACACAAGAGACAATGAACAAAGTGTTTTTCCTCAAGGAAACCATAAATGGAGAAAACCCCACAACTTCCTCAAAGATAGAATCGGCACAAAAGGTAAAAGCCCAAAACAAGAAGATGATCTCCCTACAGTAGTAACCTATTTATTCCTTTCTCCAGTTCCTTTCTATTCCTTAGCTATGTGCTACAAATGTGTGTGGATGAGCATGTGATAAATAGAGAGGTCACCTCTCTATTTATACTAATTCTTGACATGACTAAAACGCTACTAGGTCCGACTTCACTATGTGAGTCTAATAACCCTAGTTCCCTGGAACTGCGGGGAATTTAACCCTTAGACAATAGGAGGGTTACCCACAATGACTTGACATGACTTTTTTAAATTATAAATCTTCCCGATTGAAACATCGGGGCATGACATGACACAAGAACATCCTGGAATAAACATCGGGTTACAATAGATAAGAAATACAAGTGAATACATTCCGAAGTTACAATTACATCAACAAAAAATTCCAAAAAAATAAAAAAAATATAGGAAATTTCTCTCTGTAACAAAACCAGTACAGGGCTCTCTTATAGGAATTTTCTCTCCATAACAAACCCAGTACAAAGTCACAATACTCTTAAACAACCCTTTCCTCCCTCGTGAAGACTCGAGGTACTGAATCTAATTCTCAATCGCTGCCTCCTCCATTGAAGGACAATTTGCCTCCACCTTGCACCAAACTTCCTCCTCCAGTAGCTCCAAGTCTTCTTGAATTGAAGGAGGGATGGAGGAGTTGTATTTCCAGCTGACCTGGGAAGCCCGAATATGCTCCCGACTCACCCTCCTTCTTCCCTTCACTTCAGATTCTCCCACAACTCGATTCAGCTCCATGATACCCTCAGTTGACCCCTTCATGATGTACAACCCTACAATAGTGTCACACCAACCTATTCCACCACCCTTCACATCGCCAAAAAAAACATCTCCACTGTAGACGTAAACGACGCAGAAAAAAATCGAAGATGAATGATCCAAGTGGATCATCACAAATTCAATAGAATTAAAAATATTCAAAATGGAAATAAATTCTTACAAAGTGAAAGAGCTCATTAGCATCTTTCTGGTGATGTTTTGTTTCATAGAAAACAACCTCCAAATGAAGAAGTTGTCAGTAGTTGAAGTTTCGAATATGATGGTTAAAAAAATGGTTAAAATAAGGTGTGGTTAGGAGCTATGGGAATTGAACCCAAAAAAACCTTATTAAGGTTACCATAATCCTTTGTTGAAACAAAATATATGATTGGCAAAATGGGGGTGGTCAAGGGCTTAGCCCTCAACCTAGCCAACACCTAGGCCCCCCCTTGGTGTTTAAAAATTAAGATATGCCAAACTATATGATATGCCAAACAATGCCACCACATGAAACTATAACCATAAACCTTATGATATGGAAACATATCCTTCAAACACACCAACAAACACCGCAAACCATATGATATGTCAACATACCATTAAACATGCCACATAAAATGCGCCTTATGTTAAAGCATATGCTATGGTGTAATACATAACAATTACCACAATGTACAATTGCGCAAGGGAGGGAGAGGCCCACAAGTTTGACCCAGGGACCTCTGCCTTCAAGCGGTGAACCCTTACCAATTGGCCATGCACCTGGTTTTTGCTTTGTATGCAGTGCAATTTTGTTTTTTGGTTAAGCTCTGAGCTCTATAACAGGCCACGGCCACACCTTTTCCCAGAATGGAGAACATTGAAGCTAAAAAATCAAATTTCAAAAATAAGCACTGCATAGATTCTGAGGTGGAGTATGGGCACAATTCTCAAGACAAAGTACATAACATTTAGTATTTATTCTTTTCGTGCATATTGGTTGTCTCGAATTGCATGCTAGAGGAGGCCTCAAGACAAAATAATCGAGTTTATACTCAATTTTCACATTTTTTCAAGAGGAGCGCATTGGTGCAGTCTGTTTCTATGTCTGAGTGATAGAACTCAGAAGTTTTTCTAGAATACACATTTTGTAAGCATTTGAATATTTTATCAATCGACTTTCCCATTTGGAAGTGGCCGAGATATGTAGCCAGGGCATCTAGTGAACTTCGTTATCAGTTCTTGTTCTCATTTATGGTTTACTTACATTTTTATGTGCTTATGTGTTTGATGGATGCTCTTTGATTATGCATTTTAAAGCTTGTTTATGAGTAACTAACATTTAAATTTCACATGCAAATAATGGTTATAAATATCCTTAAGTAATTTTATATCAATGAATACAGTTCCTAGCATGGACCTTCCACATATAAGAAAAGGCCCAACCTCATGTATCGTTGATGGCCTCCACCCTCTCTACCTATTTATGTAATGGCCACATTTGTTTTCCACCTCCAATACACACTACCTTCTCTCTCTTCTGCTTGGATCTATCCTTGCCTCGTGCTCTCATTATGTATGAATGATTTATACTTTGCCTTTCCCTTGTGTCCTCCCCGGTGCCCACTTGCCATCATAATTGAAAAGACTTCACACGTGGTAGATTGGGCTCACCACTTGGATTCCCCTTGGAATCACATCTCTTTCCTTTCATAACCACATATGGGGTCATTTGGTGAAAAATATGTTATCACTAAGGTGTTTCTCCATTGTTTTCAAGTGTCCATAGACTCAATGGAGTCACCATGACATCACATATGTTTCTCCACTGTCAACAAACATCTATATCCTCGACAATGTTAGATGGATGTCCCTTTTATAAACTGAGGTTCATTTTCCAATAATTTTTTTTTATTTTAAAAAGAAACAATGGATGGAGGAAGCAATGGTATTTACATGCTTACTAGGAATTATTCCCTTGACATTGGAATTTTAGTTAGTTTATTTGTTACACCTGGCTATTAAAATAACTCTTGTCTAAGTTTCTATCCCATAGGCATTTGAACTGTCACCCTTATCATGATTATGTTTTTTAATGTGTATGAGTGCATCCTATATAACATTAAATCAATTCATAAAAATAGTTTGCAAGGATTATCATGACCCAACATTCATAATGTTCATGGTCCAACCACTTACTCTACGTCTAGTTGTACCTTTGATTTTCCATTGGATCCTCATTCCTACAAGATCATAATAAAAAATTTGCATGCATAAATATTTAGTCCAATACTCTATGTGTATTATTGGTCTTGTCAGAGAAAGGTAGGGATACAAAACCATTAACTACAATCACGAAATAAAAGTACCATTAATCAATAGACAAAACATGCTTTAGGAAAAAGAAAAAAAAGAAGAAAAATAATATACTTAAAACTTGCTTGTCTTGCAAGAAAGTGGTAATAAAATGACTTAAAATAATCAAAGTAAAATTTTCCTTGCAAAGTGATCACCACTTCTATGGATGTAGATAAGTTGTTAATATGATAAAACAATCAAAGGAAACTTAACTAAATAATTGTGCAAGATTCATCAACACAATATTAACAAGTTAAATTCATATGTAAATGCAACAATCATGCACATAAATGTCGTTTCTCTATAAAAAATAACATAAACATTTGTCCTTGAGAAAATCAATACTACTCTAAGAAATAATTAACTGCATAAGTGTCTCACAATTTGGTGACATAAGTGGCTCATTATTTTGAATGAAGCATAATAAGTTGGTATACATTCAATTTTGGAAATAGGTGACTAGTACTTTTTTCTTGTTTGGGTTGTTAGTTCTTTGCCTTGCCATGACGCCATAAAACATTTTTTTCCATCTAATAAATCAATTCTTGAGGCAATTCCATTAGGGGATAGGAGTTGGAAAGATATGCATCAACGTGCATCATTCCTCCCAACTAAAAGTGACATTAGGATTTACATAGACAGACAGAGCCATAAAGACATGTTCTATGGAGTGGTTTGGGATCCCTCTTGAATATTCACAATTTTATGAATATGATGAATATTTCTAAACTTATTCCCATCAATATCTCCAAGATCCTAGGAATTGTTGAAAATGTATTTATTGGCGTTGATTGTTCACCTACTGAGATCGAAACATACACAACACTATTTAAAGAGTATAGAGATGTTTTCCCCTTGGTCTTATGAGGAAATGTCAAGAATTGATCCATTGATTTCCGAAAATGAGAATAATTCATATCCTAATGTAAAACATGTTCAAAAAAAATAAGACCAATTAACCATAGACATGATTTTGTTTTCAAAGTAGAGGTTGAAACGTTGCTCTGATCAAATTTCATTTATCTTGTTCCCTTAACTAAATGGGTGTCCAATATGGCACCCATTGACAAGAAACAAGGAAACATTCAAGTTTGTACTTATTTTTGGGACCTTAACTTATCCTTCCCTAAGGATAACTTTCCTATCCCATTCATTGACCAGATTATTGATGAATGTGTTGGAAATGAGATCTTCTCAAAACTTCGTTTATATTCCCTTGTGTGACTTTCGCGTATCGGAAGATTTCATTTGGATTCAAAAATTATAGAGCTACCTTTAAGCATGCCATTTATTATGCTTTTCATGATATCATGAATATTGTAGGATCCTACTTAGATGATTTGAGAACTCAATTAGGGAAGAGAGTGGATCACCCCAAGCACTTGAAAGAAATATTTGATAGGTATCGTTATTATAGGATTTGGCTGAATCCTCATAAATGCATGCCCCGTGTCGAATCAGGTTGATTACTAGGTTTCATCATGTCCAAATATGGACGCTAAGAAAGATGAAGCTAAGAAGGTGTTCAATGATTTCCATGGAGTATCCTATGGTGCACATTTTTGGGGGTTGGACATGACCTAGAAGATCTTGCGCATCGGATGTGTTTTCCTTCAATCTTCAAATATTTTATTGAAGCTATTAATACCTGTCATATGTGTCAAACATTTATGAAAAAAATCCATGCGCATCCTACTCCTCCTTACCTAATTATCACTATTGGTCCCTTCACCAAGAAGGGGATTTATTTTACAACATGTAATCCAACATCGACTAGTGGTCATAAGTACATTATTGTGGCTGTAGACTACACCAAATGGGTTGAGGTCATGCCAACCTTTTGTTGCGATGGTGAAATTGTTGCACACTTCATCTTCAATCATTTTGGTATCACGAGAGACAATGTTTGACAATGTAACTCACTTTTAGAACAATATGATGGTAGAGTTGGATGAGAAACTTGGTTTTCACCATATTATCCTTAGGAGAATGGCCAGGTAAAAGAAGTTAATTGTTGGGGCACGCGCCTTAACGGTCACTAATTTTGGTAACTCCACGGTTTTTGTGGAAGCTTGTAAGCAAAGTTGTGACTCAAAATAGTCTTAGGGGTGTCGGGGTTGAGTCAAGGCCCTCTTTTTTGTAATTGTCCATAATTTTCGGGTCTAAGCCCATGATTTTGTAATAGTGCACTTGTATAAATAGGCACTCATGTAAAGATGTCGAGGGTATCTAATGAAATGAGGATCAATTGATGCGAAGAAGATAGATCTATTTTTGGGTTTTAAGGTCAAGTCCCAGCTGTGTGCGTGGACGACCTCTGTAGCTGTGTGCGCAGAGGGTTTTGTAAGGAAAGGAACTGCAGCTGAGTGCGCATATTGTAAGAAAGGAACTGTAGCTAAGTGCGCAGTTAGACTTGAAGGGTGGATCTACTGCTGAGTGCGTAGATCAGAACTGTTGTTTTGTAAGAAGTGGAATAAAAGCGCAGCTTTGTGGACGTATCCCCTACACTGGGGGTGAACCACGTTATATCTTGTGTTGTGGTTCTTTTGTGGTGTTTCTGTTATGGTTTTATTTTATGCATTGATAAGTAGATAATTGATAAAGTAAGATAATTGTTAATATTAACTTCGATGTGGGTTAAGCAAGAAACATATTTTTCCTAACTGCGAAGCTAATTAAGTGAATATCGAAGCTCTGTTTGGTATAAATATTTGTTGTTAAGGCTAAAGGTACAGTAATATCCCTCTTCTACTTGCAAGAAACCTGGTTCTATGTCACCCCATAGTTGTTTCGGGTGAGACTGCAACCTGTTCGCAGGGTGTTGCCGAAAGGGCCAACACTGTGGGTCTGTTTGTTGGTGCGAAGTTAATGGTATAAAACCCGGGTCTACCCTTTAGCCCAACAAATTGGTTTCGTTTCCAGTTGAACTCAGTATCTGCTCAAGAGGGATCTATGTAGTACCTAGAGGGCTATGTTTTAGCGACCCTCAGTAAAAGAAATGGGTGACTGGATTGAAGAGACCTATTTGAAATTTGTTGTACAAGAAAACAAGGGTCCACGTCGTAGCTCGGATGACTTCTTGCAAAGGTACGTATTTTCAGATGTTCATGAAATTTTCTTTGGTAGTATCCACATAGAATTGCACCAGTGGTTATCCAGGTTAACGGAAAGAAAGATCAACTTCAAGGAAGATCAATTTTCTGACTAGACCCCCGCAAGATTTAATATATTGAAAAGGGTGAACAACACGATATCGCGAGCTGTCGATTTCTGGACAATGCAAACCCTTGAATCATTTGTGACAGAATTTTCCATTAACACAAGTACCTCTTTTAGCAAAGCTGAAAGGCAGTTCTTCAAAGGACCAAGGGGTAAGTACCTAAATTCATTTAGTCTGCAAATTAAAATGCTCTTGGCTGAGAAGGGCATATTGCTTATAGAATCAAATTACTAGATTTATTTTTACTAACCTATGTTTGGAAGTGAAAGTAACTTCGAAGAGCAAAGTGGTTTGCTGCAAAGCGGTAAAAGATACAATAGAAACCTAGAATCCTATACCCTAGGTCAGAATACCGAGTATACACCAGAAGACCCTAAATCTGAAGAAACCCATTTTGTTAGAAACCCTCCTATAACCACGCAGCAAAGATCTACTACCCCTGAGAACCCATCGTAGTCTGGTAGTAACCCTAGCCCGAGTATTCCGGTCACAGGTCAGTCTACCCCAGTAATTTCTCCCCCCCCTCAGTCCACTATGACCCATATGACTGATGATATCAAGCTCCGAGTTTTCAAAGGAACTGGATCAGAGGATCCATAACAGTTCTGGTTTTTATGCGAAGCTGTGTGGATAGCTAAGAACATTTTGGATCAAGATGTAAGAAGAGCGCAGCTGGTCACTTCTTTTAGAGACCAAGCCTTGACTTGGTTTATGAATTTTTTCAGTACTCAGAACCATGTCTTAGCTGATATTAAAGTAGCAATAATCAAAGATTTCAAGAAGCCTAAATCAGAATCACAGTGTTTAACTGAATTGAAAGAGATTCAATAGAGACGAGTTGAATCAGTTTGGGACTTTGATCAAAGGTTCAAAGTTCTGCTAGATCAAGTTAGTTTCACTATTGGACTAGCACAGCATAAATAATGGTTCATTGCAGCCTTATTACCTCATATCAGAATGCCACTCATGCAACAGAAGGTTGTTGATCAGTAAGAGGCTTTGGATATTGCCATGAAAATAGAGAGAGCTCCTGTAGAAGATAATTCTGGCATAGCCCAAATACAAGCGCAGTTAGCAGAAATGGCTTTGGAGCTGTGCGACATGAAAAAAGGGAAATCTATTCATGAAGAGGTGTGGTGTACATGATGTAGGACAGAAGGTCATGACAAGGAACAATGCCCTGCGCTAATAAATTTCCTGAATACTGGTGCGTCGAACCCATTTAACCCTAATGTTCTATATTGTGAGATTTGTAGAACAACTGGCCAGCATCGACCTGAAGACTTCTATTTGCTACAAATATATGTGCAAGTCCCTAAGAATCCCTATTGCAAGTTTTGTAAGTCAATGGGACACAATGAAGAGGAATGTTGCAGCTTTGACCTTATGCAAGAGCGGACATATGATGCTTATAGGGTACAAAATGATGCACAAGGAAATGATGGATATGGTTACCGTGGTAGTACATCAGTTCGAGGTGCTTTTGGAGGTCGTGGTCGTGGTGGTATGCCTGGAAGAGGTCGAGGCCAGGTTGTGTGCTATAACTGTAATCAAGCAGGACATCTAGCTAGAGACTGTCGGAACCCAACTACGACATGTTGATATTGCCGAGCAGTAGATCATGTCATTGAGCAATGCCCACAGCTGATAGCTAAGATACAAGAAATAAATAGCACTCCTCCTTAGAATATTCAAATGATTACTGCAGAGCAAAGACCTGTCCTAGCCATTAACGTTGTTACAAGGAGTGGAGCTACGACACAAGTGCAAAATAAGGAAAAACAGCCTGACAAAGCTTGGGTTCGTAAGACCCCAGAGAAAGTTCCAACCTTCGATGTGGGAAGAGAAAAAGAAACATTTATGGAAGCCAAAAAAGACTTTGTTGATCCAAGCACAGCAATAGCACCTGCGCAGCACCATCAACAGCAGTCGCAGTCTCAAGAAGCTTCGACAGAGAAAGTAAGTACACTGTCAACATTTTACAGAGTTGTATGAAGCTCTTGCAAAATTAGAATGCTTTAAATGAGTTACAGAAAGTCATTGTTTCTTGTGAACCTCAGTGAAGCTCCGGTAAAGAAAAAACTGTCAATAGAGTTAGAAGAACTGGAAGAGAAATGAGATTGCATGCTCATATAGGAGAGTATGATATGATTGATATCATATTAGACTTGGGATCAGAAGTCAATGTCTTAACTAAGAAGACCTGGGAAAAAATGGGAAAAGCTACCCTTGAATGGTCCCCTATATAGTTGATATTATCCAATCAGTAGAAGATTGTGCCCCTAGGAAGATTCTCTAGTGTCTCAGTAGACATTGATGGAGTCAGTACCTTAGCATATTTTGAAGTCATTGAGATAATTTATGTTAGCAACCCCTATCCAGCCTTGCTAGGAATTGAATGGGCAATAGAGAATTCTGTAGTAATCAATCTTAAGAACAAACATATGACTTTTGAAGGAAAAGGCTTGAGAGTCATAGTCCCCTTGGACCCTTCTTAAGGAGAAAGGTACACAGAGCGAGTCAGAGATGAGGATCAGGATGTTTTGGATCATATCTACAACATCACAGCTAAAGAGGGAGACTATGTTAACCCTACTACTGAAGGTATAATGGATTGGAAGTGTGATAGTTCTTGCATGACTGATTCAGATGAAGGCCTAGAGAATTGGAAGCATAGAATTTATGAGCTACATGGACATCGGTGTGCAAGAATTACCAAGTATCTCAGATGGCTTGGCTCACAGACAAGAGTCTTACCTATTTTTGATGTCTTGACAGACCCCAAAGAGTTTATTTTCCAATTTTCAGAGCAAGTACCAGATTCACAGAAAATGGAAACTCTAGATTCAGTATTTAGAGCCACAGCTGCTAGATGGTGGAATGGTCATAAGAATTATATTCAGAGTTGGGAAGCTTGTCAAAAGCTTCTCCGCCTCAAATTTGTGGATCAACCTCATGAGGTGCAAAGTAGGTTTAATGGTCAGACTAGCCCTCAAGAACATTTGGAACAGTGTTATAAAGCATGGAAGCATGTCCCTCGTGAAGAATGGGTACATCGGTTTGTGCACACCCTGGAACCTGTCACGAAGAATTGGTATACAGAGGTGGAGCTTTGCCATGGTACTATAAGTTGGGATAGTCTTGTTGATAGTTTTATGCTGACATTTTCTATTAATGACGTTTGTCCTACTTTGGACACAGCTATTAGGCTAATCCACACTAAGGTGTTTGATGGTAAAAAAACAGTCGAGTACCAACCTGATTGGAAAGAACAAGAAGCCAATACAGTAGAATGCTATAACCTCACAATTGATGAGGATGATGACCCACGCAACATAAACATTCCCGAGTCAGAAGGACACTGCTAAGTACATGGACCAGCATTCGAAGCACCAGAAGTGACTTGGCCCTTGAAGACAAGGCAAGTAAAGATTGGGTCAGAATAAATGCCTAAGTATGCTACTATTGGAGATTATTGGGATGAAGAAATGGTAAGTAAAGTGACCCAAATTCTCCATGAGTATCAGGACCTATTTTCGACGAAGTTCTCAGAAATGAAAGGTATCCTTGGTGATATAGGAGTCATAAAAATCACGTTGAAACCTTATGCGAATCCTGTCAAGCAGCGCCCTTATAGGCTGAACCCTAAGTATAAATAAAAAGTCAGGGTGGAGCTAGATAAGATGCTCGCAGTAGGAATCATTGAGCCTGTCGAAGAGTCAGAATGGGTCATCCCCATGGTGGTACAAGAAAAGAAGACCAAGGGAGAAATCAGAATATGTGTTGATCTCAGGAAGCTGAATGATGCCTGTTTACATGATACGTTTCCTACTCCCTTTACAGATGAAGTTTTAGACAATGTCGGAGGTCAAGAAGTGTATTCTTTCACTGATGGATTTTTAGGTTACCATCACATCAGAATTGCTCCAGAGGATCAACATAAAACAACCTTCACTACAGAAATGGGATCGTTTCAGTATACAGTTATGCCTTTTGGATTGAAGAATGCACCTGCTATGTTTTCCAGAGTAGTCATATCTGCATTTAAGGAATTCATTCATAAGTTCTTGGAAGTTTACTTTGATGATTGGACCATCTTTGGCTTATTGAAAGATCATATAGCTAGCTTAAGTCTTATGCTGGATAAGTGTAGATAGCATCAGATTTCATTGAACCTGAAGAAGTGTATCTTTTGTGCACCTTTTGGAATTCTGCTAGGTCACATTATGTGCAAGCAAGGATTGATGGTGGATCCTACGAAGATAGCCATCATTGTGAACTTGCCACCTCTGAAGTCTGTTAAGCAACTTCGCACTACACTTGGTCATACTAGATATTATAGGAAATTCATCAAAGGATATGCTCAGATTACAACCCCTATGGAAAAGAAATTGAAGAAAGATATTAAGTTTGAATGGACACCTGAGTGTCAGGAAATCTTGGATATTTTGAAAGAAAAGATGGTAGCTGCCCCTATCCTAGTATTCCCTGACTGGAATAAGGAGTTTCATGTTCATGTTGATGTATCTTGCATTGCTTTAGGTGTAGTATTGGCTCAGTCAGGTGAAGGTAATATTGATCACCCTATTGCTTTTGCAAGTATAAAATTGTCTACAATAGAAAAGAATTATACTACGACAGAACGAGAAGGTCTAGCTATGGTTTATGCCTTGCAGAAGTTTCGACACTATCTGTTAGGATCGCATTTTAAGATGTTCACTGACCATTCTACTTTGAAGTATTTGGTTAACAAACCTGTGTTAGGTGGAAAGATATGCAGATGGATGATTCTGTTTCAGGAGTATGACTTTGAGATCATAGTTAATCCTGGGAGACTTAACCTAGGGCCTGACCACTTGTCGAGGCTCGAGTCAGGAGAAGAACCCACTAGCTTAGAAAAAGGTCTTCCTAATGCCCAGTTGTTTTCCATCCTCCTGGCTCAACAGAATGGAGGCATGTTGTTTGTCTTATGCAAAACTACATTGGCATGCAATCACAGGGGTACCGTCTGTTAAGAACCCAAAGTTGTGGATGGTCAAATATTCAAGAGGCAGTTCGACGGATGGAGTTGCTGATAGATTTAGAAGGCCCAATGATTCCCATGACCATCATAAATATTGCGAAGGAAGTTAGCAGCATAAGGAACATAGGTAGTCTGATAAGGATGAAAGGATGAAGGATCAAGCAAGCTGCGGTCGTGGTAGAAGTAGCAGAAGGGATGACGATGATGACAGGTATATAAGGGAGCAGGAAGGCAAGAAAATTAAAGATGATGGTTACAAAGATGTAGACGGATATAGAACTTAGCAGAGTGCAAAAGGATCTAGTAGAGAAGGAGAAATCAGTCGACAACCGTTTTCTATCTTCGGCAACAAGATTCTCCCACCAGACAAGAAGCAGAGTGTCCCGGGACGGGACACTTGTGAGTCTTAGGGGCCTGTTGGGGAGCGCACCTTGATGGTCACTAATTTTGGTAACTCCGTGGTTTTTGTGGAAGCTTGTAAGCAGATTTACGACTCAAAATAGTCTTAGGGGTGTCGGGGTTCAGTCAAAGCCCTCTTTTTTGTAATTGTCCATAATTTTTGGGTGTAAGCCCATGATTTTGTAATAGTGCAATTGTATAAATAGGCACTCATGTAAAGATGTCGAGGGTATCTAATGAAATGAGGATCATCTGATGTGAAGAATATAGATCTATTTTTGGGTTTTAAGGTCAAGTCCCAGCTGTGTGCATGGATGACCTCTGCAGCTATGTGCGCAGAGGGTTTTGTAAGGAAAGGAACTGCAGTTGAGTGCATAGATTGTAAGAAAGGAACTGCAGCTAAGTGCATATTTAGACTTGAAGGGTGGATCTGCTGCTGAGTGCGCAGATCAGAACTGTTGTTTTGTAAGAAGTGGAATAAAAGTGCAGTTTTGTGGACGTAGCCCCTACACTAGGGGTGAACCACGTTATATCTTGTGTTGTGGTTCTTTTGTGGTGTTTCTGTTATGGTTTTATTTTATGCATTGATAAGTAGATAATTGATAAAGTAAGATAATTGTTAATATTAACTTTGCTATGGGTTAAGCAAGAAACGTCTTTTATCTAACTGCGAAGCTAATTAAGTGAATATCGAAGCTCTGTTTGGTATAAATATTTGTTGTTAAGGCTGAAGGTACAGTAATATCCCTCTTCTACTTGCAGAAACCTGGTTCTGCGGCACCCCATAGCTGTTTCGGGTGAGATTGCAACCTGTTCGCAGGTTGTTGCCGAAAGGGCCAACACTGTGGGTCTGTTTGTTGGTGTGAAGTTAATGGTATAAAACCTGGGTCTGCCCTATAGCCCAACATTAATTAATATTTGAAAACCATTTTTTAGAGGATTGTGAATATGCATCGGTCCAATTGGCACATTATGCTTTATCTAGATTTGTGGAATTACTGAACCTCCATCAATAATACAATGGGATTTACTCCCTTCTATCTTGTTTATGTAGTAGATTAAATGTTACCCATTGAGTGTGAAATTTCATCATTGAAACTTGTTGTAGAACTATTACGAGACACCATATCACTAGAAGAATTCTTGTTATATCTGGAGAATTTATATTAACATAGGATGGATATTCTTATTATCATTGAAGTGAATAAAAAATGTGTTAAGGACCAATCAAATAATTTAGTATTCCCACAGATAGCCTTTGAAGGGTGTCATTCCATGATAAAAAACATGATGAGTTAGGGTTTGGAAAATTCATTTCTATGTTGATTGCACTATATATCATTAAGAAATTCCTCAATAAGGGGGCCTACAAGCTAGATGGTTTTGATGGAAATATCTTGGGGTCCAAAAAATGGACTCTATCTTAAGAGATACTTTTCCTAGAATTTGTGCATGGACATGTATCCCTTATAATTATTGTACTTATATAGTTTTTATGCTTTTATATTCAACTAGTATTGGATTTTTTCTTATTATCCTTTGTGTTCATTTGAAATATGCCATTATCTATGCACATGTTTTCAGGATATGCCAACGAAGATTGTTTTCACACTTGAAACATAGCTTCAACAAATTAGGTGATCTATGACCATGTTATCCAACTCGTGAGTTCAGGTGGAGTGTCTCTCAACTCGGATACTAAAACTATCATAGAATATAGTGCCATGATAGAGTTGATATCGGAAGCCATATCTATGGCTATCCGACATTTAAATATATATCTAGATTTGGAGTTGGTAGTGCTTATTTTAAATGGTATGTATTGAATTCAATGTCCTATACAGTTGCATAAATTTTTAAGAGTTTGCTTGTTAGAATGCCAATTTGATTTCATTGCATACATACATGTCCCTAGAAGATGTAATCGTTTAACTAATTTGTTGGATAATTATATATTAAATGAGCATTTCTATCATAATTAACAAGCACATGAATAAAGCATACATAAATTTTGTACAAAATGTAAATATATCCAATAAATTCATCATCCATGTATATAAAAGTAGATCAAAAAGAAAAAAATGGTGTGAGCCTAGTCGAAAACATATATTATTTCCACACCATCACTATGACTCATAGTACATAAAGGGGGTAGGGCCCTAAAAAATGTCAGTACATATCCAATAGCTACAAAAATATATCCTAAGAGACTATTATCAATATGAGGTAGTTGTGGCCACCTCCTAGTAGCATATCACACATGTGGCTACCCACCTTGGTAATCTAATCCAACTAGTAGGTACTCCTACAACCTATCATTGCATAGACTTGGGAATATGGTCATTTTGGAGTGTGGGTATCATCTTGGTGAGTCAAGTCAGTTTTTTCTCTACTTTATTCAAGGTGATTGTCGGTCCAACCTGTGGTAAGGACTCATGAACATGTACCCATAGATAGACATCAGGTCTCACTGATCTAATGTCTGTATCATGGTTCAAGTTTGGTCTTGTCTCTCATACATGAAATTTTTTTTTGTTGTTTTAAAATATTTCATAAAACTTGAATATGAAACATGAAAAAATAAATGTGCTTTCCTATCTTCCCCCATGCTCTTCCTGGAGGAAGCACAATGTATGGGTGCTATTGGAATTCGAGTCCTACATATGGGAAATCCTCAATACCTGGAAAATGTCATATCCACCATGAATTCCACTCATCACCAAATATTCTAGTGTTTTACCGACCTCCTAAACTATACAATGGACCCATCCATCGACTCATCTAAGGTTCTCTCAGATCTATGGGTGGCAGAGAAATTTGTGGGATCATCATTGGAAGCTACTCAAAAAAGAAGGACACTAGCAAGCTTAAGTACCTAAAGTTTTTGAGTATCCATGTACTATATTATGTTAATTGGCCTTTCATATTAGCTAACGCACCAATACTCTAGTGAAATAATGTCCTTATTAGACACTCTACCCCCACTTGCATAAAACCCCTTGAGACTAAAAGAAAGGATGTTGATCTGACCACCCCAATGATCATGTTGACCACTAAATTTTGTGGAGATATTGTGATATAATTAATACTAATTTGGATAAATATTTTCTCAATCCTTCCCACACAATAAGTGTTGATATATTCTTGTACCGATAGGGAGAATCCAAGTTCTTTGAGGCTTACTTAATTTTGTCCTCTCTGCATGAGACCAGTAAGACAATATGTGTCTTATATAGTTATCTCAAGCACTTGACCCTCAATTATGAAGGAACCCTAGTCTAGATCCAAGTAATAGATGAGAGTTTGCAAGAGGATCCTTTGATCCCTCATACTGTACACTCATAAAATTTTTAACAATTCATAATTGTCCAAGGAATTTAGTGTCAATGGATCCTTAAGCACGCATCTGTTCGTTCCTCATGCTCAGGTTCCCTCCAGATAATGGAAATTCCTAAAAAATTCACTCGGATTATTCAAAATGCAATTTGTTTCAAAGCTCCTCTATAAATTGCTACTAAATTTTACCCACCAGCGTGATTTAATCACTAGAAAAGTGCTATACATTAGCAATTTTCTACACAGTTGCTACCTAATAATGTATTTGCAGTGATTATATTGGGCATGATTTAGAGAGAGGAAATGCAATAGAATTGACATCAAAATTATGAAATAAACCAATGAAAATGCAAGTTAAGAGTTGTAGATCCCACCTGGAGGAAATAGAAGTTTATTTGGTGGCTAGTACACATGAAATCCTATGCTCAAACTCTAGGGTTGTCTTAGCCACAAATGGGTAAAAACAAAACAAAACAAAATTTCTTTATTTTATTTCCATAATATGTTGTTAATTTTTAATTTTTACCCACTTTTGTATAGTTTTGAGCCTTCTTTTATATTTTGGACCTAATACTAATACTTTGTCCTAGTACTTGATCATTTTTTGGACATGATGACTTAAACCAAGGGATTATTTTTTCCAATGATGGTCTTCTATCAAGTTTTCTCATGAACTTCGACATCTAGGTTAGGTTTTCCTATTATGCATTTTTCATCTAACCTTTTTTTCGTTTTAATCTATAAGATCAAATTTCACGGAATGTGACATTAGCCCTATTTTTCATAGTGAACTCATTGTTCTTCCATGAATGGAACCTACCTCACATGGGTCACCCTAGTTAGAACCTTTATTTCAATTTTGGTGCTCATGTTGTGTTTTCGATAGGTTTAGGATCCATGGTAGTTTTTCCATGACCTTGAGAAGAGACCACGCGTCTTTCTATCTCATCCTTTTGACCATCCCCTAGAAGGCTCCTGCTTATATGGAGTTTTCTTTAAGTTTTTTAGACTCCTTAAAAGTTAAAACACAGGTGAACATAAACCAACTCAAGCTTGACAAAAATACAGGGTACAATAAATATAGAGTATTTTTTAAGTTTTCCAGACTCTTTAAAATTGAAAACATTGGCGAGAAACAATTACAATAAGATATACAAAAATCCATAGAATAGTAGTCATGGAGTCTTCTTTAAGTTTTTCATACTCATTAAAATTGAAAACACTGGAAAACATTAACTATCCCGAGATCGACAAAGATACACAAGATGCTAACTTATCAAGCATACTTCTATGTCTTTGTTAATATTGTTAAAAAATTATCAAGGTACTTAAAAAGAGAAAAGGTAAGGGAAAGATATCAAATGTCCATTTATTAGTGGAAGCTAGTTGTGTCATCCTTGAACAAAGAACCAATTTTCAATCTATCAACATGTTGGGTTATAAAATTTGACATAGGGTTTGAATATTGATCATAGATTTTAGCACTCCTCTGATTGGTTACTCTTCCAATCATGCAGAAAATATTTCAGTGTATCCTACATTACAAAATTACATCATTGATCCCTTGTGTCAAAATATATCCAAATCACTTTTGTGTCATTCTCATTGTTGAAGGATATAACCTAAGTCGGGTATTTTGCAGTTTCCTTGAATTCATGTGTAATACATTCCTTTGTGTCATCCAGTTTCATCATCTCTTCAGTGATGCATGTTATATTTTTAACATTTAAGCTATATGATCTTAGGATCTTATCTAAGAGAATAACAAGCACAACAATCAATCACATGAGACAATGAACACAAATATTTTCGTCGGGGAAACCATAAAGGAGAAAACCCCACAAATTCCTCAGAGATAGAATCAGCACCAAAATTAAAACCCGAAGATAGTAAGATGATCTCCCGATAGCAGTAGTCTCTCTCTCTTTTGTCCCAGATTCTTCTCTCTCTCTCAGTTATGTGGTACAACTGAGTGTGAGTGAATATGTATGAATCTTTGTTAAATAGAGATGCTCCCTCTCTATTTATACTAATTCCCAACTTGAAAATAACTCACTAGGGATGACTTCTCTATGATATTCTAATAGACCTAGGGCCCCACAACTGCGGGTACTTTAACCCTTGATCAATAAGGAGGGTTACACTCTATGAATTTACATGACTTGTTTACATTATTGAATCTCTATATAGGAACATCGGGGCATGACATGACTCAATTACATTACAGATACTTCCCAGAATAAATATCGGGGTACAATACATATGATATACAAGTGAATGCATTTCAAAGTGATAAATACATTGGAAATCTCTCTTAACTATGAAGGAATTATCTCGACACAATTTATTAGCACAAGTCTTCTTCTTTGTATCATTTGGATCATCATCAAGTCATCTTCATCTTCAATTCATATTCAGCATCAATTCTAGATCATCACTTGATCTGGAGCATCGTTGGATCATCACTTGATCTAGAGCACCACTGGATCATCATCAAGTCTATATCATCACTTGATCTAGATCATCATTGGGTCATCATCATTGGTGCTATCTCAAATCTACTCGTCACAGGAATTTCTATAGAGCCAACCCTTTTTCATGCTGGTTGTAGGACTAACCTTCATGTAGGTCTTCATTGTCTTCAACACTTATACCTGACCATGGAATGAACCATGTTAGAAAGGCCTGCCCAGCACTTACATCTGACCATGGGCGGAACACATCCAAGAACCATGTTAGAAAGGCATGCCTAGAACTCACATATGACCATGGGAGGAACACATCCAAAACCTGTGTCAGAAAGGACCAGCACTCACATCTGACCTCATCTTGTGAGAAAGGCTCTACACTTACATCCGAACCCATCTTGTCAAAAAGGCACTGCACTTACATCTGACCTCATATTTTTAGAAAGGCTCTGCACTTACATCTGACCTCATCTTGTCAGAAAGGCGTTGCACTTACATCTGACCTCATCTTTTCAGAAAGAATCTGTACTTACATCCGACCTCATATTGCTAGAAAGGCTCTGCACTTACATCTGATCATGTGGGAACACATCCCGCAGTCACATCAGAATGGATCTGCACTGATCACGTGGGAACACATACCGCAATAACATCATAATATCTTTGCACTTATATATGATCATGTGGGAACACATCCATCAATCACATCAGAATGGCTCTGCACTGATCCTATGGGAACACATCCCATAATCAAAATCATAATATCTATGCACTTATATCTGATCATGTGGGAACACATCCCTCAATCACATCAGAATGGCTCTGCACTAAGCATGTGGGAACACATCCCACAATCACATCAGAATATCTCTGCACTGATCATGTGGTAACACAACCCACAATCAAATAAGAGCATCTATGCACTTACATCTGATCATGTGAAGCTAAGCCTTCCACCATGTCAGTAAGTCCAATGGACACATCAATTCCCTTTGGAGGGAACCTCGATTTGGAGAACACGAAGCTTCTCCCTACAGTACTAAAACTTTAATTTGGATAATGGTTTGGTTAGTACATCAGCCATCTACTTTTCCATTGCAACATATTCGAGCTTGAATGCTCCTCTCTACACCATATCCCCGACATAGTTATATTTGATCTCAATATGCTTTGACTTGTAATGGAACAATGGGTTCTCCGACAACTTCACACATCTTTGGTTGTCACAATATATAAAAGTAGCATCCATCTAGAGATCAAATAAGTTAGAAAGTAGCTTTCTCAGCCACACTACCTCACAACTAGCTGAACAAGCTGCAACATACTCTACTTCAGCTGTACTAAGTGCCACACAGGATTGCTTCCTGATAAACCAGGAGATCACACCTGATCCCATACGGAAGAAACATCCTAAAGTTCTCATTCTATCAATGGCACTGCCTTTCCAATCCAAATCCACATCACCTTCCAGGTTAATATTCTAGTTCGCTTCATACTTGAGCCCATAATCAACTGCACCCTTCAGGTAATTCAGAATATGCTTTGCAGCAATCAAGTGAACATGTATCATATCTGTCAAGAATTGGCTCAATGTGTTCATAGCAAATAAAATATCTAGTCTCGTATTCGTCAGGTACATCAAGGACCCAATCATCTGATGATACATCGTAGCATCAATAGACTATGATGAAGCATCACTCAATAGCTTCAGTTTTGGTGCCATAGGTGTGTTCATGGCATTGCAATCCATCATGCTGAACCTCTTCAGGATATCTACTACATACTTCCCCTGTCCCAGGGAAATTCCATCTACATTCTGCCACACCTCCATGCCTAGAAAGTATTGCATCATACCCAAGTCCTTCATTTCGAACTTGACAACAATATTTCTCTTTGTATCAGTAATCAACCCATCCTCACTTGTTACAAATAGATCATATACATACAGTAGGAGTATCACTCGGTTCCCTTGTTCAACCTTGTAGTAAAGGTTGGAAACTACTTTACTCTTGGTAAATCCCAAACTGGATAGGAAGCTGTCAATTTTGTCGTACCATGTCTTGGGTTCCTGTTTCAAACCATACTGGGATTTATTTAACTTACACACATGAGTGTCTCTGTCATGCATCTCAAAACTAAGTGGTTGCTCCACATATACTTCCTCTTCTACTACACCGTTCAAGAAAGTTGTCTTGACATCCATCTAGTGTACTTTTCACTTCATTACTGTAGCTAAAGAAAGTACTGATCTGATGGAAGTATATCTGGCTACAGGAGAAAAAGTATCTTCATAATCTATTCCTTCTTTATGGGAGAAACCACGAGCCAGAAATCTTGCTTTATATTCTTTATGCTACCATATGCAACATGCTTGATCTTATAAATCCATTTGGAAGTTACAACAAACTCCCCCCTGGTCTTGGGACAACATCCCAAACATCATTCTTCATGATCTATTGATACTCTTCGATCATAGCATCCTTCCATTATTTATTTTCTACTGATTCTTCATAGTTGGAAGGTTATTTATCGATAAAGTCACATAATAGGGATACATAACTAGAGCAAGACCTAGTTCTTTCCCTCCCTCTGTGTACCTCTTTTGGAGCCCTGTATCTTTCTGCACCTTGGATAGCCTCTCGTACCCAAGGAAGTTTTCTCTTGTGAGGATTCTTCTTCCGAGCTAGATCTATAGGTTCTTGAGGTTCTTTTATTTCTCAATCTTCTTCTTGAGTTGCATCGTTCATGGTTATGTTATGAATTCTAGGTACTTCTATTTCTTCAGGTTCTTCAGCATGTCTCTTTCTGTATTTGTTGTAACCTGGGTCTTCATCAAATGTTACGTCCATGTTGATGTCGATATTCTTGAATCCTGGGAAGTATATTCTATAAGCCTTCGAGCTTTCAAAGTATCCCACAAATATACCCTTCCTTCCTAAAGGATCTAACTTTGTCCTCTTTTTTTTTCAGAATGGGAATGTATACTGGACAACCAAATATTCTGAGATGACTAACTTCTAGTTTCTTTCTGAAAAACACCTCTTTAGTTATCTTGTTCTTGAGTACTCTATGTGGAGTACGGTTGTGTACATATACAGTTGTTCTAGCCACTTCTGCCCATAGATGCATGGGAAGATATTGATCATGAAGAATTTCCCTTGCAGCTTTCATGATCACTCTATTGTTCCTTTTTGCAACCCCATTCCGTTGTGGATTATATGGACTAGTCAACTCCCTCTTAATCACCTAATCTCTGCATAATTTCTTGAATTCATTTTATGTGAATTCTCCTCCATTGTCTGATCGAAAAATCTTGATCTTATTCTATGTGTAGTTTTTTATCAAGGATTTTAATTCCTTGAACTTGGTGAATACTTCATCTTTGTTATTCATGAAGTATATCTATGTCTTCCTAGAGAAATCATCAATGAAAGAAACATAGTATACATACCCGCTTAATGAACTGGATGAAATTGGACCACATACATCAGAGTGAATGATTTCCAATATTCTTTTAGCTTTTCTTTTGCTACTTGGAAATGTCTTCTTTGTGTTCTTTCCTTTCGCACATCCTTTGCATATTCCTTCATGTTTTTCTTGTATTTCTGGAAGACCTTCAACAACTTTGCTTGCAATTGGTAGTGCCCTATAGTGCACATGTGCAAGCCTTCTATGGCAAAGTTAATTTGGTTCTACTGAGTTGTGAACCAAAGCTTGTTCTGGTTGACCCTTTAATCTTTATAGTCCTCCCTCTTGTTCTCCAATTACTACTATATCATCAATAGTCTTTCCTTTTTTCCATATGAGAACTTGGCCATCTATAAATTAAACTCTAATGCCCTTTTCATCTAATGCAGATATGGAGAGAAGGTTCTTGTTTAGTACTCGTACAAATAGGACATCCTTCATTTTCATAGACTTTCCAGAGTCTAATTTGTAGGAGGATTCACCACTACCTTTTATTGGATATTGGTAGTCATCCCCAAGTTTCACCTTGTGGGGTGATTCATGTTCTGATAATTTCACAAATGATTCTTTGAATCCTATCATGTGTTTGGAAGCCCCACTGTCTATATGACAATCATTGCTTCCATGTATGATGTTTCCTATGAGAGCGTAAATAAAAACATATTCTTCATCACTTGAAGAATCATCACTGTCTTGTGTTATTCTCTTCTTGGAAGGCTCGTCATCTTCTGCAGCATGAGCATGATGTCTTTTATTTTTTCCATTCCTCTTGTGAGATCTATATTTGTTTATAGGACAATCTCTTGAAAGGTGTCCTCTTTCATCACATGTATAGAAAATGAACTTAGACAAATTATTGTTATATTTTCTAGTGTTATTCTTCTGTGCGAGAGTGATTACCTCTGTGATGGTCTATTTTTCTTTTTTTGGATTGTACTATGAGAGATTGATATTCACTTCCTATCTTTTCTTCTCAAGCTTATATTTGAGCTTCTTCTTGTGAGCACTCTTCCGACAATCTGCTAAACTTGACTAGCTTCTTTCTGGCATAGATCCCTTGAATGAAAGAGTCCCATGCCCTAGGGAGACCATTTAGGGTGGTCATCACAATTTCTGGATTCTTTACTTCTTCATATAACACTTGAATCCATTCCTTGATCAAAGAGACCCTTGTACAGTAAGACTAGATAGTCTACGCATTATGTATCTTTACATTCTTCAATTGGTTTCTCAGAGTCATCTTCCGGTTTATGTTCTTCCCTTCAAATAACTTGGTCAGGGCATCAAACATCTCTTTAGGTGTATTTATAGAGGACACTTTAGGTATGAGATGATCCTTGATTGAATCAGCAATAATTGTGGAAATTGAACCCAAGATATAGAACAATTACACTCACAAAATTGCTAATTAAACATGCAAAATTCACACCAAAGCAGACTAAAATTGGAGCATAACACTAATCTGTATTGAGTAAGTGTACAATAGAAAAGCTTGTGAAGTAATAGTCTGCAGAAATATGTCATTAAATGAGAGAATCGAGTGCATAAAGATGCCATTCGAAATAGTAAAAAGAAGGCTTACCAAATCTTGTCAAATCCCCCATAGTTTCATAAAGCGGTTTCCAAATCTAGGTAGATTCTCACGAGTTGGCTAAGTCAAGTGAGAAAGATAAAAAGGGATGGAAATAAAACTCATACATGCTTTAATTTGGATAAAATAAGGGAGGATGATGTGGGAAAAAAACAAGTCAACTACACCTAGTCTACTTTTTCCTTTTTCCTTAAATCAGAATAAAACAGGCAGCTTTTCAGAAAAAGAAGATATGTGCTTTGGAGGATATGGAATAAATTAGACATGCTAAATTGGGTTTCGAAGATGTTTCCCAAGTGCTCCATGACTCATTTTTAGCATGTGTTGACTTCTAGGATGTGTAGAATGCAGCTAGCATAGAATGGAATCTAGGAAACTAGGTAATAAGATGAAAATAATTAAATTAATATCTAATGTAGGTAACTAGGGGTTGATTATTCTAACAATAATCCTCTTAGCCATGACCATATTCTTATTGTGTAAGGCCTTAGCCTCATCTCCCTCTGGAACTGGAACCTCTTCATTGGTGTAAAAGTCCAAATCATTTTATTCCAGGACTAGGGAGATCATATACTTCGAAGCTCATAAGTTATTAGCTCCCTCAAGATTTTCATCAAGCTTGGTATGATGAGAAATATTAACAGAGAAACTCAAATGGAAATACAAAATATTTAAATATTACCAAGTTAAGATGTCTGAATTGGATCTAGAGCTGAATTTATGCAGAGTTGGTTTTCTAGTTGAGGAGAAGATCTAGGGTTTGAATTTCCCGAAGTTCTCCACAACCAAAAACTTTGATATTGATCTATAAAGTTTGATTTTTGGGAGGAGATCAATCCAGGCATGGGCTCATTAAAAAAATCCACTTCTATGGAAATCCCTAATTTCCTGTAGTAGTGTCAGATCAAAAACTGAAAAATGCTCAGAATTAGATTCTGCTTCGATAGAAAGATGCGCCCTAGAGAGGAGAGTCATCCCAACCTCCTTTTGCTGAAAATATGTGGAGAGAGGTCCAAAAAGTAGGAATCCCTAGATTCAGCAGCTGCATAGTGTCTTCTTCTCAGGTTAGCTCCGATGCCATGTTATATTTTTAACATTTAAGCTATATGATATTAGGATCTTATCTGAGAGAATAACAAGCACAGCAATCAATCACATGAGACAATGAACATAAATATTTTCCTCAAGGAAACCATAAAGGAGAAAAACCACAAATTCCTTAGAGATAGAATCAACACCAAAAGTAAAACCCAAAGATAGTAAGATGATCTCCCGACAGCAGTAGTCTATCTCTCTCTCTTGTCCCAGCTTCTTCTCTCTCTCTCTCAGTTATGCACTTCAACTGAGTGTGAGTGAATATGTATGAATGTGTGTTAAATAAAGAGGCTCCCTATCTATTTATACTAATTTTTGACTTGACAATAACTCACTAGGGCCGACTTCTCTAGGAGAGTCTAATAACCCTAGGGCCCCACAACTATGGGGACTTTAACCCTTGATCAATAAGGAGGGTTACACTCTATGACTTTACATGACTTGTTTACATTATTGAATCTCCCGATAGGAACATCGGGGCATGACATGACTCAATTACATTATAGATACTTCCCAGAATAAACATCGAGGTACAATACGTAAGATATACAAGTGAATACATTTCGAAGTTACAAATACATCAACAATGCATTCAACAAAACTTTGTCCCAATTCCAAATCAAACAAGTCCCCTATCTCTCTTCGAGTTGGATGATGGAGGATCTATTAATTCCTCCCTTCCAATACGTATCCTCCCATTGAATGGAACTCATCTTTCTCTAGGAATTAGGTCCATATTTTCAGTAATACCTTGGCGATCATAGTTATCAGTAGCAGCTTCCCTTGCTATTGAGTAGTGAGAATACATCAATGTCTCCTACTCAATGGATTCTTTAGGTGTTCGAATTTAAGAACATTTATTCACGCCTATTAGAATGTATTAGTTACCTTGGGTCCCATTGTAATTTTTGGTGGGTTCCCTCATGTTTGTTAACTATTTTCATCAATGACCAGTGATTAGACAATATATTCCATGTTTGGATTCAACTCTTCTATTCACATGCTTAGGATTCATACCTTTATGTGTTTTAGATTGAATACCTTGGGCGAACAATAATTTTTTTTTACATTTTTATATTGCTAAAGTTGTAAAAGAATATAACACACCTTATATGGCACATCATGAGACATAGATAACTTTGTTATTTCATGGCTATGATCTCTAGTTTGACATAGATCCACCCTGTGTTCTTGTCTCTTTTATCATTTGTTGTGCATGGATCCACTTATTTCATCCATGTCAATGACCCATTTATATCTCACATGGATCCACTTTTTATTTTTTGTTTCCACAATAATTACATCACTTATACATCCGTGATATATCTACATCATATCATTTTGGTGGTTGTGTTCTATAATTTTGTACATTGACATATATATCCTAGGGATAACTTTGTTTCACATCATTTATCTATTCCAGGTACCTGTTATAGCTGATCTTACCACACATGGTTGATCACATATGTATGGCCTTCCCTGTCCCTCTGTAGACTCTTTAAACCCCATGGACTTATATTATCCTTTGATGTTCCAAGATCATCCCTAAAAAACCCCTATTTATTGATGTAGACGACTTTTAAACCTATACTCATGTGTACACGCAAATTTTGAACTCAAACCTGCGTACATTGAGATGTGTGCATAAGTCCAAACATTTTTGGAATTTTCCTCATATGAGTCCGAATATCTTGACTCTTGGCCTCCCAAATGCCTTGAGAATGCTTGGATTTGACCCTCCATTACCCTTTTGGAGTGCTATATAAGGATCTCCTTGGATACATTGAAGAGGATGAATTGAAGAGAAAAGAAACTATAGTCTATTGTTGGCTCAGTTTGCTTGTACTTGAGTCTGTATCCCTTTGTCCCTTTGGAGAACTTTGTGTTCTTCCCAATATTTCATTTTTTTGTGATCTTGCTATCGAGAGATGGAGGATTGAGGTGGTGGAGGCCTAGTTTGAGGACTCGGTTTCTCCGGTTTATAGACGTGCCGAAAGAGGTTGTCATTATTGTAATCTATGATTTTATTAATAGAAATATCTTTTCCTGTCCAATTATGTGCAATTGAATATGAATATTGAATCCATGGATGTGTTTAATTATTTATGCATGGTTGAATATATATTCTAGAGTAGGTCTAACACACTATTATAGAACATGCTTGTCTTATTTGTTGTTTTTGAGAGAGAATTGTTAAAGTAAGCGTGAATTGGAAAAGCTCAATGGGGATCTAATTCAACCGTCCATAACAAGGTACAATTCGATATCCCTTATTGTTATATGTTGGTTTCTCTTGCATATTGGCAATTATTGATTTCTAGTTTCAAAGTTGTCTGTTGTGGTCACGGGGACTTCACTTAGTGAACCTCTCACATAGCATGTGCGATCGTGGGATATTAAAGAATACCCTTAATTTTGAGAGATATTGACCCAAACTCTTTTTGTTGAAACACCCTCCCAATACTTAAAACCTACTCCCCACCCCTTTTTATACCTCAATCCTTATAAACCACCCTACCCACCCCCACCTTAAACCCCTCATCCCCCAATACCTGCAATATATTGGTTCGATTTATTATAATTTTTAAACCCACAATATGAACTAACATGATAGGATATTGGCAAACAAGTGAATCCCCCGTGGTTGTGGTACACCCCAAACCATAGCAAGTTTCTCTTTGTAACAGAATTGGTGACCATACTAGGGAGGTTCCTAGTTGTTTCTCTTTGGGGGTTTTTGGTATTCAATGAACTTGAATTGCTCTTGATTTCTCTGTTTATGTGTCAGGTCTGGGGTAATTTTTTCCTAGTAGGTTCTTGAAGAAGTAAATTTGGTCTTAGCATGTCTCTTCACCATATGTTTTCTTCCTTTTTCTTCCTATACGCGGGTTTTTTTTGAACCATTAGGTATGTATGCTATTTACTAAGAATAGTCATGTATGCTTTGATTTTGAGCCTTATTTGGAGGATTAAGTGTTGTTGGGTGAGTTCTGATGATTGCTAAGTCTTCTTGGATTCTTTTGGTGTCTGTATACACCCTCTATTTCTGACCCAAGACTGCTTTTAGTTTATTTTTAAATCTTTATTCTTGTCATCCATTTATCCATTTTTGTTTTGAGATTAGTGCATTATGTATCTTTTACCTTGGTACCTTTATTTGTTGATGTTTGTGAGTGGTTACAGGGTCTAGGGGTTGTAGAGTCATTTATTTGCTTCTATATCTCATTTATTACAAAAAACACAAAAATAATTTTTCTTTTGCATAGTTATGCTTCTCTTGCATTTTTCGTTGGCACGGTACTTGCATTATGTTTTCTTACTGTTATTATAGTTATATTTTCATATAGGAATGATTGCACTTACATTTGAAGGAAAAATCTTGCACCTCATGTAGTGGCATACCCTGTTCTTCATTCTACACATTGCACTTGGAATTGCTTGTTAGGTGTGCATATTTACTTCACTTCTGAGTCATAAATTCATTAGTTGCATGACCATTTACCCTTTGAGTAGTCATAGGAAACTAAAATCAACACTTAATAAAATGAATTACACTCTTTTCTTTTATAGGGTGCATCAACAAGAATAGTTTTTAGGGTCTTGGAATAGTTCATTGTGAGTCAATTCTCCAAGACCACTAAACAAAACAAGTAGGTGTCTGTCCAGGTGAGAGTGTGAAACCCTTGATATAATTAGTGTTTCTAAGGATGCCCCTCTTACACAAGAGTTAAGCACAAGGAAGTGCATGCAATTGTGATTGGGATGACCCCTGGTCACTTTCTGTGAGCACTAGAGATATTTCCAGGATTGTATTTGTTTCTGGGGGCCTTTGAGGTATTGATTGGTACACCCTTGGGGTACCAGTTGTGCTTTAAGGCTTCAAAATTTTCTACCCTACCCATACGGTCGATCCCACCTATGAGTTTCTTCCTAAGCATATATTATATTGAGGTGGCCTTAGTTTCCTTACCTAGGTTATCGAGGGTGTATCTGCAAAGGTTATTCTGTAGGTGTCCTAGCCAGGTAGGGGTCTAACAAGACAGTTGCTATATGCGTTGAAGCTGAGGGACACTATAATCGGTTATGAACCTTCGCTTGTTGTGTATGGGATTCTCAATCCTCTCCTAGGTAAGACATACCTACTTCATTCGAGAGCTCACTTATCCTACCCTTGGTTTTCTTGTGATTTGGATTTAGATTTTCTTAGGTGTATTGTCTGTGCATGCTAGATTGCTTAGGGTTGCGTAGCTATGTCGAGTCTTTTATTTTTATTGATTCATTGTGGATTTGGGTACGACACCTCGTTGTTCTTGTCATTTAGCAAGACTTCTTCCTTCCACGTAACCTCCTCCTTTGGGAGAGAGAACCATACAGTCTAGGTGGACTCATTCTCACTTTGATTCACACACTATGGGGGACCATGAGCTTAGATCCCGGAGATCCCTGATATTCCTCTTCATGTATGGGAAGATGAATCTCCGAGCACATATGGGAATCCAGTAGGGTATGGTCATCATTCGGCTGGACCATCAAATGAATATTTTTCACGACTCATAGATTCCACACACCCTAATTGTCGGTATTGGCTTTCAAATGATGAGACTCACCATGCATCCACTAACACTAGCACTATTAGGTATGGCATGCCTGATATTCTTGAGACCGGTCTGACAACTCATGATGGATCGAGTGTTGACCTTGGTGATGTGCCTGGTGGCACTTCAATTCCTTTCCAGGAGGAGACATTTGGTAGCTCTAGTCACATTACACCTTCCATCCCTACGGTGGAGGTTCCTTCACACACACATCCTAGGCCTAGCACTAGTGTTCCTATTCGGGTACCAGAACCTAGACATGTGAACATTGGGGGCATGAGTTATATTTTGTCACATATTCCATCATCTTCAGCACCAATCCCTTCAAATTATTTTTTGACCATGCATCCTCTTCCTAACTCTACTGGGTCTTCTGGCCGAAGTTCTACTACTAGCCATGTCCATTCTACTTCTTCTAACACCATAGTGTAACAGAACCATGTGCCTCCTTCTATGTTAGTAGGACATGTATCTTCCCATGGACAATCTTATGGACCTTCCCATGGACCATCTCATGGTCCAGTTTGTGGAACCTCTTATGGAACTTCTTACGGACCATATTACAAACAAACCTACACACCTTATGGGTCTAGATATCCACATGTGTATCAGTCACCTAAATATGGATTTGTAGCACCCCATCCTCAAGGTACTCCAAATCACAATCCTTACATGCAATCCTATATGGATAAAATGGGAGGAGGTTATTATCCCACTGGCCAAGGCCATGGTGTATATAGCAATCAGCCTTATGCAAACTGGTCCTATCAAGGAGCATGAAACCAACCAACTCAACCTAGGATCCCTTTCCTTGCGACTTTGAATCTACCCGATATGTCGAGATTGAAAAATTATCATGTATCTCATAACCGAGCATGGCTGACAGTTCCTACCAAACTTCATTTAGACATTCCAAAATTCAAAGGTAAGTCTGGTGAAGATCTTGGTGAGCACATTATGACCTTCCATCTTTGGTGCTCTTCGAACTCCTTGAATGATGATTTTGTTCTTTTGAGACTATTTCAATGCACCCTCATGGGTCCTGCTACAAAATGGTATATAGAGTTACCTGGGGGGGACATATTATTCATTTCATGACCTTGCTATGAATTTTATTAACCAATTCCAGCTACCCGTGCATTACGAAGCCGGTACCAAACTCTTGTCAACATTTTGGAAAGACAACAAAACACATATTTCAGATCATAATCAAGAGTGGCATGGATGAAAGAGGATGATTAAAGCCTTTATACCGACATATTTTTTTCTAGACTGGTTCCTCAAGTCGTTGTTACCCTATCTCACGAAGGATTTTTCCACATCCGGAGTGCAAAATGAGGACCAATCTATTTTTAGGGCCCAGTAGTTGGACTTGATTTATGCATAGTCTGGGCTCCTGTATGAGATCATACGTAATGATCCACGTTCCAATTTCGACCCCAAGTTCAAACTCGAGCCACATGCCGATGGTATTTTTGGCTCCACAAGTACCAAACCTATGGATTCAGTTACGAAACAAGTGATCCAGTTATCACTTAGCCAATCTACATCCAAACAAGATGTGACTTCGTCCCTTCCTACCCAGTCAGCGGATGTACTTTCCATGCAATCGTCGAACCCGAAAGGTAACCAACAACCTGGAAGGAATAAAAAGAAAGGAAAAAACAATAAAAAGGGTGGGAATAAAAATGATAATGAGACTAATGACAAGAAAAATAACAATAATAATGCTAGGGGGACAAGAAGTCTAATAGGAAGGTAAAATTTCCTTGCAGTTTCTATGGGGATGACCACCTCACTCACTTGTGCCCTTGTATGGAATATGCCTAGAAGTTCATAGCATAGGGCCAAAATTTGTTTACAAATCCTTTACCAAATAATCAAAATATGAAATCGAGGACTGTGGATCCTGGCTATGCATATAGTGGAACTCAAAACCCATCAAATGTCGCTAGTGGTCATGGTTGCATCAACATGGTGAAAGCTATTAGTGTTCCGATGCGTGAGAAAGACTATGGTTCATCACAACCAGAAATTGGGAAAGAATCTGCTCCACTGGAGAGCTCTTTATGAATTGAAAAGCCTACGGATAAGACTGAAATTTTTCATCGTATTCCTAAGGGAGTCTTGAAGCACTCGGGGCACAATCCTAATGCTTGAGCCACCCAGAACTATTCAATTGTTGAGGATTTGGGATAGAGTCCTTGTGTGATGTCTGCATTAGAAGTACTTCAAAATTGTCCTTCGTAGAGAAAGGCCTTGTTGTCTGCTCTTGGGGTTGGTGATGATAGCTCTCCTTCCATGATCAAATTTTAAAATCATGGAATCCAGCCTTGCTTTCCTTACTATGTGTTTCTCTTGATTCACAGAGAGTGTTTAAACAACACCATCATGCACACTACGATTGATGAATGCGGTGTTGCTTCTATGATGTATTTGGCTTGTTGGAAGGGCTTAGTTTCTCCCACGTTGTCTAAATATGCGAACATGTTGACTGCTTTTGATGGAATATAGTTTCAGTCACATGGTATACTTCCTTCCCTAGAGGTCCAATTTTGGGGGAATACTGTTGCGATCGAGATCAAGGTGGTTGATGCACCCCTTAACTACAATATGTTTCTTGGTAGGAACTAGATGTACAATATGCAAGTTGTAGCCTCTTCTCTATTCCGAGTGGTTTGTTTTCCATTGGATGAGAAGATCATTACTATTGATCAAAAATATTTCCAAAACCCAAGCGTGAAAGCATCATCAGGAGCTTCTATCCTGATTATCGATCATTCTCGGCCGACAACTAAGAATGTGGGTGTGGGTATGTCTCCTTCTCTCATGGGAACATTTAGTTGTACTGCATTCATTCTTATGATTGGGTCTAGTCTTGGTATGGCTTCAACCTCGTTGAATTCGGTATCTTTTTGCAACTCTCATATGGAGGATCCTTGGATTCTTCCTTCACTGAGTAATTCAAGTGATAATTCTATACCTGCTGAGACAGACGTGTGGTTTCCTACAACATTGGTGGAGTATCAAGCTAATATTGATAATGTTGTAGAGCCTAGTCCTTCATCTTAGCGAATGGAGGAGGACGACCCTTATGTGATGCTTTCTTAGGCAGTAGAGTCATATTACTCTCAAGACTTCCTTGATGATTTTTTTCTATATAATGATGCTATTATTGAGGCTATGTCTGGGATAGAACAACCTTGGGGAGAGCTGCACCCTAGATCATATTTCCTCCCTAGGATTGATTGTTTAGAGTGTCATGACTTCAGGGTGATTCTAAGTGAGAAATTTGGTATCCTCGTGGTCCCATTAAGCTCTCCTAGTCAGATTGTTGAAGGGAACATGCCTAACCTATCACCAACGATACCTATCAACATTTCTCGTGATCCTAGTAAGATTGAGAATGTTTACATTGGGGTGGATTGTTCCCCCGATGAGATTAAAGAGTACACCGATATTTTCAAGGAATTTCTTGATGTTTTGGCTTGGTCATATGAGGAAATTTCTGGAATAGACCCTCTCATTGTTGAATACGAAATGAAAACCTATCTGAATGCGAAACCGGTTCGACAACGTTTACGTGCCATGAATCCTAGGAAAGCACCCATTATTAAAGAAAAAATAGATAAACTTCTCAAATATGGTTTTATTTATCCCATTCCGACGAATAAGAAGAAGGGATCTTTCTGAATATGCACTAATTTCCATTATTTAAATCGAGCCTGTCCTAAAGATAATTTCCCTACACCATTTATTGATCAAATTCTAGATGAGTGTGCAGGAAGTGAGGTTTTTATTTTATGGATGGATTTTCTGGATATAATCAGATACATATTAAACCTGAGGACCAACATAAGATTTCATTTATTTGTCCTTGGCAAAATTTTTCATATTGGAAGATGCCCTTCGACCTTAAAAATGTTAGATCTACGTTTCAACAGGCCATGACCTTTTCCTTTCATGATCTCAAAAATATTATTGAAGTGTATTTGGATGATTTAGCTACCCACTCTCGTTTGAGAGTGTGTCATCCTTATCATTTGCTATTGGTTTTCGAAATATTTCGTCATTATCAAATTCAGTTAAATCCTCACAAGTGCATATTTTGTGTGAAGGTTGGTCGTTTACTAGGATTCATCATGTCCAAGGAGGGTATTAGAGTCAATCCCTTGAAGTTTGAGGCAAAAATTCAATTGTCTCCCCCATGTAACATTCGACATCTTCAATATTTACAAGGTATAGCGAAGTTCTTGCGAAGGTTCGCAGTCAATTTTTCCAATTTGACTAAAGGATTCATGAGCTTGTTGAAGAAAGACACCCATTTTTACTGGGATGAGCGAGCCTAGGAGTCTTTCAATGATCTTAAGAAAGTCTTGGCATTGACCCCCATGCTTAGTCCACCGGACTATAGTTGTGAATTTTTTATTTATGTGGTCGCATCTCAAGAGATGGTTGGTATGGTATTTATTCAACACGATGAGGAGCTCCATTATCATGTCATATACAATCTTAGCCAAAACATTATTGATTTGTAACTGCGTTATACCCATGTTGAGTAGATATCCTTAGCCACCGTCCATGCAGTTAATTGTTTGAGGCATTACATCCTCCTTCGTGAAACTTTGTTCGTAGCTCACGTTAATCCATTTCAATTTTTCCTCACCATAAGGATGATTGGGAGAAAGTATAATAAATGGATTGTGATAATGTAGGATTTTGATCTCGATTTTTTTTCGGCAAAGTCAAAGAAATCATTAATTTTTGTTGAGTTCATATCGGATTTTCCAAATTTGGATGAAAAAGAGGTTTATGAGGATTCTCTTCTTAATGAGAATATCATTCTCATCTCAACCGTGGACCCCTTGTATGGGTATATTATTGTTTATTTGCAAATATTGAAGGTTCCTACTCACCTCTATCGAGATGAATGTCGATGACTACATCACATAGAGAAGAAATACCTCATAGTGGATGATACTTTATACCACCGTGGGTTTGATTCCATTTTACATCATTGCTTAACTCATGAGGAGGCTGAGGTTGTACTTAATGATTCCCACAGAGGGGCATGTGGTGGTCATTTATTTGGGCTTTTCTACAGCTCAAAATTTTTTGAGAGCGGGTTATTTTTGGCCTTATATATTTAAATATTGTGTTAATACGGTTAAGAGGTGCCACCCTTTCCAGGTGTTTGCACATAATATGTGCTCGCATCCGGCCCCTTTGCATTATATTATCACCGCTGGTCCCTTCACCAAGTGGGGGTTTACTTTATGGTTTGTAACCCGACTTCGGCTAGGGGGAACCATCATATTATTGTGGTTGTTTATTATTTCATGAAATGGGAAGAGGATATGCAACATTGTTACAAATATTCATGTGTGTAAGATTGATAGAACGACAATTTGAGAGTATAACATACATTCACATTTCAAGAAATTTTAATCAAGTTGCTGATTCATATGCTAACTATGTACTATATTGGAATTTGTTTCACAAACCATAATCATTTCACAAACACATTTTACACATATAAATAGAATAATAATCAATCATCATAAATATTTTTCATTAAGTCCAAAAAAGGTGACATCATAATACATAAGTGTCATATATGAAATTGGGGCTTCCAAGCCACCAAAATATACTACACGGTCATACAAAATATAGACCTGGGTCTCTAATCCTGAGGTGGAGGAAGGTACTAATCATGGTAGTACACCACGGCTCTAGCTAGCCAGTGAAATAATCAAACCCATGCCCATGGTACCCCAACCACTTGGTGCTGCATAGCCTCAGGAAAGTCATCAACTTGCGCCATGGGAATCCTCTGTGTCAATCAAATGAAGTTCATGTGGATGCTCTGGGGTGTCTGCTATGCATTTACATCGATTATCTCATCACATTTTCCCCTCTGTCGATGATGAGGAAAGCCTTCTGGTCATCATTGTCTGACATCTGCATGTACATGAAAGAGTTTCATTATATGTCTTCACACCAAAAAAATGTCTTTTGATTTCATATATACAAGAATACAAAAGAAATTAATAAATAAAAAAACAAAAGTGAGTTGGGGTTCATTACCTATGCCTCCATATGCTCATCCTAGCAGTAGGGGCATATCCGGATCTCCACGGAATTCTATCACTGCATAGGGGTATTCGTCTATTGCGATGATATGTCTCTGCCACCAGAGGAATAAGTCTTATGGATAGGGGATAGCCACCCTTCCCCTCCCAGTATTTGAATGACATTGGCCCAGCGTAGCTGATCCCTAAATTTATGTGGAGAAATGTCAACTCTAGGGCTTAGCCCCAATACCCTCTCAAAAAAGAATGCGCTCAGTATGCCCCTGAACCCAAAGTTCTGTACCTTTCCCATATTGCAGTCACTGATTTGTTTCTTCATCTTTCTTGGTAGCGAGGTACTCTAGTCATATATCATAGGTCACGTGCACTCTACTACATAGAACATCATTAGCCTTGAGGATTGGTGGAGTGATTCTAAACCTGGGATCCTGCCCAATGCGAATAGTATGGATTTCAGCCCCAAGTTCTGAACTACGTTTTTCAGGATTTGACTCCCAACCTTCTCTGTATTGGGAAGGAAATACACAACTATGTACTCCTCTATAGTCATCCCTCCTCCTGGCCCATGGGATCGGAGGTTCACCACCTCCCCTCACTGGGACAAACCTATGATAAAATATATGTCCTCAACCTCGATGCTGAGTGACATCCCATCCAATTGAAAGGTTTTAGAATCTAGATCCCAGTAGTCAATTAGCAGCTGGAGTAGCCTTGGCTTGGCTCTTAAGCTTCCAAGGCACCAAAATTTGTATAACTCATAAGCCCTCAGTGCTGAGCCATCAGATAATCCTGCATAGCCTCTTCAAAATTACCATGTTCTCTCTCTCTCCATTCTAGCACCATCCTGCACAAACCTTTTTGAGTTTCATCAGTATTTTCCTTTCAATATCACATTTGCGGCCCTATACGTGACTATTTGCAGAACAACTGTGTATGTACGCAGGTGTCGTGGTCTTTTCTGCATATACCCAGCACAATTTGGGGTGGCCTAAATAAAAACTTTGACCACTAAAATTAAAAAAAAATTGATGAAAGTGAAAGAGGAGGGCATGGGTAATTACCTGGACCAAACGCAAAGTGATTTCGTTAGACAATGCTCCTGGAACCAGCTCTTTAAATTCTACATACAAATGCACTATGGTGGTTGAATTTTCAAAATGGTATGAAAATTTTTATTTTTCACTATTTTATAAAAAAAAGTTTGAAATTTTTACCCACTTTCTATAGCTTTTTACTGTTTCTGACAACTTTTTATTGTTTGGACTAATATGATGTTGCAGGAGCCCATTTTGAGTGTGGTTTGACTGATTATTCGATATGTTCATGCATATTACATGTATCATGTCTAAACTAGCATAGATGTTAGGATTTCATATCCACTTGCATTTTTCATGAACTTATGACTGTTTCATCTTAACATTAGGTATGAACCCATTCCATGATATCACAGAACCTTCTTTTTGTTGTTAGAAGTGGCGTTATGTGAATGGTAGAGATTTCCCATACATGGGTTCCCTAGTTAGATCCTCTTTTTCATTTGGTGCCCATGCTGATATTTCTCCTTTAGGTTGTGGGAGTCATTTTTAGTCCCTCCATGTCTTTGAGAAAGATCTTCATACTCCTCTTCAAATTTATGTTGTCCATTTCCTCAGGACTCCCTTGTACATATAAAGTTGTAATTGCATTTTTATGAGTTTTTCTTACCTTCTTGAGTTTTATGTTGGCTCCCTAACTTTGAGTTATCAACCATATATCCTGAGCTTGTCTCATGTCTACCCAAGCATATTCTTTTTACATATATTTTTTAGCTTGATTATCCCTTTTACTAGGAGGAGACCTTCCCCATAGTGTTGTTATACTACACATATATCTTTGCATTGAGCGTGGCATGTTCCACTGCTTGGAATAGGTTTGCTTGTCCCCTGACACTCGTCTCCTACTAGATTTGTACTATAAAGCACTTTTATTCTTTTTCAAGCTTTTCAAAATATATGAAAAATTCCCCCCAAAAAAAAATCTAGACAGGAAAATATTTTATCTTTGGCAGCAGTTGAGTCATGCTTCCTTCAAACAGAGAATTGTATATCACATCCCTTTGTTGGGTTATTAGTTTTACTTGAGGAGCTATACTCATTACTCTGAATTTATCTCCACCAACTGGTTAAGCTTATAGTTCCTATGGAGCCTCTGTTGATGTCTCCTGTGTAATAGAGATGTCCCTATCGAGTCCATGTTTCCTACCTTCAATCACCATTCACCTTTATTCTCTTGTTCGAAGGAACTTGAATCCTAAGTCTTCCATTCCTCAATTATATTGACTTTGCATGTTGGCCATTACTCGTACTATTACTGGTTCATGCACATCTTGTTCTTCCACATTATACATCGTTGCTGAGTACCTCGCGTTGGTTGATGGGGAACACCTTAATTCCCTCCTTCCATCGATTTCCATTCCATCGACATCAGTGTTGTTCATTATATTACACCCTTGTAACCTAGGGTCTAGGGTTACCAACTTACTACTAACTTGCAAACAATCATCTTTTTACAAAGAATGGAAAGAGAATACAAAGAAAGTATTGACTTACCTGATTAACGACGGTTGATCCAAGCTTGATATTCTCTCACTCCACTTCTTTCCAAAGCTTCTAGGGATGCACCTCTCCACTTGCAAGGAGAAAATTCTTCAAGTAATATCTCATGCATATATACATATAAGAAGTTAGATGAAAAGCATATAAATAATATAATCAAACATATTCATTAAACCAATATACATGAAATAGACACAATACAAGATTGGAAGAAGAATTCTCTTTATTAACAAGCAGTGAATAAGATAAGAATATAACCCATCTCTTGACATAAGGACTCCTATACAACCAAAGGACCCTGAGTTCTGCTGCTCCAAGATTCTCAAGATATACCACTAGAATAACTTTTCTCTCCAAAATTGATTGATTAGCACCCACCCCAAGGCCTTTATTTATACTTTGGGAAATAGAGTGGTTTCAAAGGTTTGGATGGTTGAGATGGTTGGGATAGTTATGGATTAGGACCTGACTAATATCATCTAATCTCGATTTATATTTTTTAATGTTGAATTAAGGTATATGCGGGTATTAATATAGGCAAATCAGATATGATACGCGTCTTGCTCAAAGGGAACTCACGTATGAAAGTATACGTGGGTTACAATGAAAATACTCACGTATGACACGTGATTTGCAATGCATATTGCCACATATGCAACCCAAAACTCATAATAAAAATATATAAGGTTGTTTTAAGGATAATGCATCAAAGGTCATGCCCATTTATAGTGTTTTGGCCACTTCAATCCAAATTTGTCCTTTTATGTACCAACACGAGTAATGTCAGTACTCAGACAAAGAAGTGCCATTTTCATTGATATCAGACGCCCCTAATGTGTGAGGTCAGAGGGAAGCGATGGTCGAAATACATTATAATCATTATCTTGGAGAACTCAAAATTCCAAGGAAGTAGAGGAAGTACCTAAAACAAATACATATCAATGTCATATACAAAATCATATCTTAGGATGCCATGTTCAATATACTAGAACACTAGCTCCTTTACAATATTTGATTACATCATATGATACGGGTACAAGACCATGTATTTTACAAAGGTGGATCGAAGCCACAATATACAATTATAAGTCTTCAAAATTTGGAAGCTTTGTAGGTGAACACAACACAATCTTGTGCAACTTAGGTTATATAGGTAAACCTAAGGTCTTCATCAAAATCCAAAGGAACCAGTACAATCCAGGCCATGTGAATAGATGTGTCAAAATCAAACATGGATAGGACTCAACCAATTTCCAATCAATAGGTGATAATTGAAAACTGAAGAAAATGAATTCACCAATGATGAAAGTGAACCCTAGGGTACCATCATCAAAGCTCTAGGTCTTTGTCTTCAGGAAGTACTAATGAGAAACCGTATTGTGATGAGGAAGGCAATAGATCCTCCAACGGATCACAAGAGTGACTAGGAACTAGATAAAGGAAGGTAGACACAAGTGATATTAGATAGTATAATGATTGAATCAGGATAATAATAAAAATCAAGGATAAATCCTTGAATAGTGAGCACGACACAGAGGTGACCCAAGGCAGCTTTTAACTTTGCATATAGCACAACTAGACTTGTATGTCATGTAGAAGACATGATCACATTCCCCAGGCATAAGTGACAAGTGGAAGAGTAAGAAAATCGAAGTGATATATAAACTAAAAGTGTACACTAAAACATGATTATCCAAAACTTGAGAGATAGCTATGTTCAAGGAGGACATGCTTCCACTGACTGTAACCCAAAATGATAACTTCTTCCTTATCTTTCCTGTTAAATTTTAACGAGTCCAGGAAAGTCAACTCAAGCCTCTCTTCATTTTTGACAAGCTTGAAGAGAAGAAGGAATAATGCGTGATAATGTTACTTATTCATGGATTTTACGAGCCCAGACTAGTACATGCTCATTTGGTGTTTTCATGTTTAGAGAGTGAAAAATCCAAAGAAGACTCTAGGGGGGTCCTTTTTTCATCCAATTTAGTCTCATGAAGCCGAAAAAGTATAAAACATACCTAAGAAGAACTCTCTTAACTTCCAAAGAAGAAAAGATGAACCTTTTCTGTACTTAGTTAGGGAGGTCCAAAAAAGGTTAAATTACCACCTACCCAATGCTCTTTCAAGAGCAGCATATAGCTTGAGTTTTATGAGTGTGAAGGAAAGAAAGATCACTCGGAAAGATCCATTTGAGTACGAGGAATGGGGATTACAACAATAAACTCGATTCTTTGTTCTTGGTGTTTAACAAGCATGACAAAGACATAAAGTACACTCAGAATCTTTTTCATGTTTAGGTTCAAAGCACGAAAAATAGAAAACTAAGCTCATACCGGGTGCTCCTTTTTCATAATTTTAGTTCTTCAGGTCCGGAAAAGCGATAAACCTATGCCTGAGAATACTCTTCTCAATTCTGTAGAAAAGAGTGTGATCCTTTCTTGTATTATTCCACATGGTCTGAGAAAGATATAACCTACCACCAATGTGGATGCCCATTCACATATTCTTAAGGAGCATGAATGGACAAGTTTACTCGGAATTCAAGTCTATTTTGAGGAGTTAGACTTGGTCCTAAAGAAACTCCATAAGGGCGGGGAGCCTTATAAAAGGGATAGCTTGTATAAAGAGACCAAAATGAGGTTCAATTTGGTGTGAGAAATAGCTAAGAAGGCTCTCCCAAACCTACAACAGATGTGTTATGATTACCAAAAGACAATTAATATGTTCTATGCTAGGGTACTCATCGAAGGAAAGCCCTATCCACAGAAGAACAATGGTATAGACAAGGTACTAAATGGTAAAATACTATAGTTTGTGGTCAAAGTAGTAATTCTAGGGTTAAGGTGGAATAAGTATAAATGAAAAAATGCATATAGATGACCAAAATCCTATCCTATATGAGTGAAAAACAACTTTGAGTAACCTTGGACCTGTTTCATTAGGAAAACATGACATGGTATTAGTTTGATTTAGATAAAAATTAAAAACTATAGGTTCAAAACCCACTTTTTGAAATAATTTCTATAAATAGTGAAAAAATAAAAATAAAAATCATTAATTCACATTTTTACCCAATATAGACAAGTTTTACCTCTGCCTTCAATTGCTCGGTGTGGACAAACCAGTGGACGATTTTCAAATCCGCAAGTTCCATGTAAATCAGCTCTTCATGCTCTTTCATTTCATCCAAACAAATTTTTAATTTTATGTAAAATTTTGATGTTTTAAGCTGGTTTTAGGGAGGTCACTCTGTATACGCGGGTATGCAACATAGATAGTCGCACACACGCGTTATATACGTGACTTTCTTGAAAGTAACTCATGTATGATACTCGACATGCCCAAAGGATAGTCATATATACTGTGCGACATATAAAAAGTATACTTAGGGCCAAAATCAAATTTTTTTGAATGATTTTAATGTTTGAAAATGGATTTATTAACAGGATAAAACATGGTGTTGGAGTGGACGGAGAAGGAACATGAAACCATGGACCAAGATGCACTTTGAAGTGCCCCCAAGGTGAATGAATTATGGAAAAGTGGGTTGATGAAGTTCTTTTGTACCTCACCTATGTGATCTAATGTCTGTTTACTGGAATTTTTTATCAACTACTGATCTAGGTGCATTTGACCTACAATATGAGATTTTAGAAATTGCACTAGAAGACATCTATTTTATATCTTGTTTGTCACGATGGGGATCTCTTGTCAACTTGGAAGGTACCAGCAGGGGCGGTAACTTTCTAAGTGTTCATAACTACATTGACACTTAATGTGTGCCTGGCACTTGAAAAATGGGAACTTTCATCCCTATTGTACATATTTGCAGGTTGTCATTACAGGTGATGGTAAGCACAGTAGTAAGGGTTGCATGATCATCATCACTTCATATTGCAACTCGAAACTAGATGATAATTACGGTGGAATGTCTACAGGGGAATTTATTTGAATGGTTTTTGGGAGTAATCCTGATAATGAAGAAGAAACTCTCTGACTGCAAGAGAGCCCAACTGAAGAACTTCGATTATTCTAGTATATTAGTGGCCTTTTTCTTTGAGAGAGTGACCGGTCTGAGCCCTGCAGTTCCTCTACCAGTTTTCTCTCCCCGTCATCCTAGACTGAGTAGGTGGGGAGAAATATTCCTCCACTAGGGTGGTGGTGGATCTATTTAGAGTGTTTATGATGATGACTTCTACCTATGGTGGGAGCGAAAAATACCAGCACTGGAGCAATTTCCATATCATGGGATGGATTTTCGGGATGACAATGACCTTGTCCTTCCTCCTAGAGGAGCATGGGGAGCGTGGGGTATTTTGGTTTTTCAAGTTTTAAAATTTTTATGGATTTTTAATGATTAAGACATATACATATGTATACAAGTTTTTAATCCTGTAAATGTTTAAAATGCAAATATTGGACCAGTCCGCCCTATTGGCAATCCTCGTATGTATGTGCAACCAGTGGCTGGATATGATCATGGTTTGATTAGGGTTCTTGAGGGGAAGCACAGGGGAAGCTAAACATGCTTTCCCAAAGAGTCCCTACTTTACGTATTGAGCATATCCCTACCATTATGAGGGAACTAGTGGTTGGTATCCCACCTATATGGATAAGCCTTATGAGAAGGGTAGCCAAAGCAATGCTTGTTTACATAGATGCTGCTGAGGCTGCTGTAGCTAAACAAGATGAAGAATCCCTAGAGTAGGATGACTAGGATGAGCAAGGTGACCAGGGCGGTCAGGATGACTAGGGTGGTCAGGACAACCAGGGTGGTCAAGATTATACCTAGGGGCATTTTATGGATTACGATCAAATTTTTGTATATTTTTTGTATATTATACAGTTATGAATGGATATGGGGATCAAGAACTCGACCTATCATATGGACA
>LPNX010560732.1:106053-178275 GCA_001517045.1 Pseudotsuga menziesii
AAATGTAATAAAATAAAATTTTGTTTCCGATAACCTAACTTGCATAAACTAACGTAATAAAATAGGGTTCTGCACATGATAAGCTCGATTGAGCTTGGAAACCACCAGTTGAGAGTCAAGTCTGACTTCCAGGTGGGTGATGCCACATGACAAGACATCCCATAAAATTTCAATGACAGCCATGCATTCAACCACATTATTGGTAGCAGGACCTAGGAAAGCACCTCCAGAGGCAACTAGCTGTCCCAAGGGTGAGTAAATAGCCCATGTGGCTGAAGCCAAGTTGCAAGTGTGATGACTAGCACCATCTACAAAACCTATGAGCCATTTAGAAGACATCTATAACAACCAACAGATGGTATAAGAAAAAAAATTGACGAACTATTGTACATAAATTTATATACAAGAAAAATACAAGAAAAAGTGCTAGGCCTAAGCATAGTACTTCTTCAAGTAGAGCCTATTTCTATGCCTGGGCTGATTATTCCCCTCTAAATCAGTTAATTCATATGTACCTTTATTCAGAACTTTTGACATGAAATAGGGTCCTAACCCCACAGACCTGAATTTTCCTGCCCCCGAGGGCTCTTTATCTTGGTCCCAGAGTAAGACAAGTTCCCCTTCAGAAAAAATCCTAGCTTTGATCGATTTATCATATTGATTTTTCACCCAATTTCTATGAGTCTCATTTGCAGTTAGCGCATCCCTATGCTGCTCATCTAGATTTTCTAAGTGTAACAAATGTTCTTCAAGCTCGGTCATATCAAGTAACACATGAATGGTAATTTTTAAGAACAATATTTCGGATTCAACTGGGGTTAATGCTTCCACCATGTGACCGAGTTGGAAAGGAGAAAACCTTGTGGCACTTTTCACATTGGCTCGATAAGCCCAAAGCACAGGATACAACATGATGTGCCAATTTGACCTAGCTGCGTTAGTGGTATGCTTGAGAATAGTATTCAAGGTCTTATTTACTACCTCAACTTGACTGTTCGCTTGAGGGTAGAAAGAATATGAATGTTCTTGTTTAAACCCTAGCATAGTGGTCAATTTAGTCATCATGTTGTTTTGGAAATGACTACCATGGTCAGTGACAGTCTCTTTAGGAATACTGAAACGTGCGATAATTTGGTTGAAAACAAAAAATGTTGCAGTTTCCCCGTCATCCTTATAGGTGGGCATTGCCTCTACCCACTTCATGAAGTAATCTATAATGATAATGATGTATTTTTTACCCCCAACAAAAATAGGGTTGTACTTCATGTAATCTATCCCCCACTTAGTAAAGGCACCCACTGAGATGATGGGAAATAATGGAGTAGGATGCGACTGCATATTTCTGGTGTAAATCTGACAAGGATGACAATGCTTCATGGATTCCACACAATCTTTAAATATCGTGGGCCACAAATAACCGGCACATAAGATGTTCTGGGTTGTTTCTAACCCAGATAAATTACCCGCACATGCTCCACTATGGGCATCATTTAGGACATTCTCAGCCTCTTCATGGGTAAGATATCAAAGTAAAATAGAGTCTACCCCTCTACAATTAAAGTATCTCAAATAATGATGTATTTTTTTGCATGTAAGCATAATTTGCACCGTTCTTCCCGTGAAAAGCTTGTAGAGCACTTCAAAGTCTGGAGATAGACAAGTATATCTTTGTACCAAGGGTTAGAGGTGGAAATCAAAAATATGTGCTCATATGGTAATGAGTCTTCTTCAATGGCTACATCTTACTCAATAGGAAATTTTGCAATGAGCTCCACAAAAAATAAGGATTTTTTGGATTTGGCTGATTGGAAATCTAAGTCAAACTCATGGAGAATGAATATCCATTTTTGAATTTTCTTCCAACTATTTGTCAGTAAAAAACATACTAGAAAGGATTAACATCTACCACTACTATCGTAGTCCTCAGTAAGATGTAGTGACGCAACCTTTGAACAACATACACAGCTGCTAATGCCAACTTTTTGACATGGGAATACCTAAGTTTAGGACCAGCTAAAGCACGAATAATATAGTAGACAAGATTATCTTGGAGCTTATCATCCTCCTGGACTAGTACTACCCGTATGGTTGACTCGGATGCATCCAGATAAAATATAAAATCATGAGAGTAATCTCGTCGAGGCAATAAAGGTGTCGATAAAAAAATTTTATTTAATACCTTGAACGCAAGTTGTGCAGTTTCATCTCATACAAATGGGGTGTCATACTTCAACAGATGCATGAAACCTTTAGTGATATTGGCATAATTCATGATAAAACATTGAATAAAGTTGGACTTCCCTTGTAGGCTTTGAAGCTTCCTGATGGAATGAGGAGGAGGAAAATTTACTATGGCCTTGAATTTTAAAGCATCCACCTGAATACCTTTGTTATAAACAATGAACCAAAGCATCCTACCTGACTTGAAACAAAAAACACATTTGTGGGGATTCAAACATATTTTATAATGTCTGCAGCTTTCAAAAATTAAATGCAAGTGATCTGGGTGATCAATCCTCTTTTGAGAATGTGTTGGAAGATCATCTAGGTAGGGTTCAATAATAGATTTGATGTCATGAAAGGAAAAATTAATTTCCCACTAAAAGGTAGCCCCTGCATTTTTCAATCTAAAAGGCATTTTATTGTACGTAAATGTACCCCAAGGAAAATTAAATCTGTTCTATGTTGGTCTTCCAGTTTGATTTGAATCTTATTATACTCGGAGAAACCATCCATAAATGAAAATACCTCACTCCCTGCATAAGCATCAATGATTTGATCTATGAATGGTGTGGGGTAGTTATCCTTAGGACAAGATTTGTTTAAATCATGAAAGTCAGTACAGACACGTATCGTCCCTTTCTTTTTGTCGATAGGAACAGGGTTGGATACCCATTCTGTCAAATCTATCGGGTAGATAAAACCAGTTTTCAGCAGTTTTTCAACTTCAGCCTTAACATTTGTCTCTTTACACGGATTGACAGGTCTAAGTTTTTGTCGAACTGGTTTGGAATCAAGAGAGGTTTGGATTTCATGTTCAACTATCGATGGATATATTCCTAGCATCTCCTCATATGACTAGGAAAACACGTCGCAAAATTCCTTAAATAAGGCTATATCGATAGCAATATCCTCTGGAGGGAAGTTTGCACCAATATATACATTTTCCCAAATGTTTGGGTTTGTAGATATTTTGATAGGAATAGTAACGAAATGTTTTCCATATTCCCCTCGGAAAAAATTCCCTCCCTTGGTAAGGGATTTATTGGTATATTGACATCACCTGCCAGTCTCATATAGAACTCTTGGTTTTCAATCCTGCTTAATTCTAAAAGAAAATAGGATCGATGATAAATATCTTTGCATATCTTATCTCATCCACACATAGTTTCCAAAATGGGTTCGTCAGATGGAAAAACCATGTCTAAGCAGTCTTCAGTATGCAAAGAGTTCTCTGCCCAAGCACGCAGATAGGCTTCTTCCGGCTCCTCTAAGATTGTGAGAGGAACTGAAATGGGATCAACAGTGTTATAAATTATAGATTGATAAGCTATTTATGCTTCCAATAAGGGCACTTCAGGTTCATGATGGGAAGGAAGAACCAAAGGATCCATTCTATCGACAACCCTTGCAATAGACTTCCCTACACTAGTAGAACGTAAGTAATTAATTAGAGCTGGAAAATCAAAAGTGCCCATCAACGATTAATACATTTCAGCCCCTAATCTCTCTAAAGCAAGTTTAACCTGATCAACCAATGGCACAATGGACTCATTATTTTCCATGCGTCCCTTCTGAGTAAAACTGAGTTGGTCTATAGTAACCAACTTCCCTTCGTGCGAAAACACTACTACCCGAAGAACGACTGATGCAATAGTGGACATGGCATAAGTCTAACTTCTCCCCAGAAACAAGTTATAATCCAATGGTGCATCAATCACCTCTACCTCAATAGACACTGCCTTCCCTTCCAACTTTATTTTGAAATATGGTTGGATACCATGTGGACGAAATGACCTTCCGTCCAAAGCAGTAAGTAGAGTGTTTGATGGAACTAGCTCTAGAGATCCAAGATCCTTCGAGTAAGACAAGGACATGACACATGTGGAAGTACCCTTGTCGATGATTGCCCTTCCAATGGTTTTCTACCATGGATGACATCTATCAATGAGGCCACATGATATGATAGGTGAATTTTGACATCAGTCAAATTAAATTTCACCATGAGGCTCGATGAATCCATAATACCTAAGGCTTCTAAGAGTGCATCTCACTGGAGGGACAAATTTGTAACACCTCTAAGGCCGACGTCACACAAGGGGTTTGGGATAAATCTTCAACTACAGAGTAATTGGTTGCATCCCTAGCTTTAGGATTGAGCAATGTTTTATTGAAGACACCTTTTGGTATCTTGAGCATAGTTTCAGTAGGTTTTTTAATTGTGAGAGGGCTAGAAGTTTCACCTATATACTTACCCTTGTTTGAAGCCTCTGTCTCATAGTTCTTGTTCCTAGTCTGGAGTAATGTCTAGGATCGAACCATGTTTATATAATTTCAGTTAGGGGAATTTGGAGTGCCCCCTGCTACATTAGAAACTGAAGCAAAATTTTGTCCTTAGGGAAAAGGATCCTTTAGGACAGTCGGTTCTTGAATTTTGAGTATATTCTGAGCTTGGTAGACAAGGGAACATTGATGGGTTAGGTGATCTTCCTAGCAAAACTTACATGGAAATTTCATCTTCTTCCCTTTCTTTCCCCCATCAACATTGTCTGTGGGTTTTGGCTTGTTTTGGTTTCCCTCACCTTTCTTCCCCTTTTTCTTTTTCCCACTGGGCTGTTGATTTCCCTTTTGGGAGGATTTTGCAAAAAAAAATTCATTATGGGGTGAGGGGGTAGCCTTTGTCGTCTCCACCATAGAGTGTTTGACGGATAACTCATGGAGCTATTTATCCAAAGACTCTATAGTGGGAGATTTCATTGAACCAACTACACCATCGACATGGGGTCTATGATTAGTTTTTTCAACATTATGTGTTTGCCTCGGTGCATCACGGATGATTTCAGATAGAATCCCAGACTAAGAATATATCAAATCTAATTGCAGGGACCTGAGGATAGCCTCTTCCTCATTAGTTACTCCTGAAATGGATATGTCCTTAGATATATATGGAAATAAGTACTTAAGGAACCATTCTAGTAAAAAATCAGGAGGGATAGTGTCCTTAATGAGCCTCTTTCACCTTCTCCACTCTTGGATGTGATCTGAAATATGAGTGGCTTTGTCCTATTGAAAGGTGGAAAATAAGTCTTTCCTGACATCACACCGGAAAGGAAGTTGGAAATGGTTAAGGAACACATTGGCTAAGTCCCAAAAACTACCAAATGTAGCAGAGTGAGGTTCAATGTAACACTTTGCTGCAGTACTAGTAAGATTTCTTTGGAACAATCTCAACCAAATGGTGTCATCGTTCAGTAAGTTACAGGAGCACCACAAGTGAAAGGTGGTGATATGAGTACCTAGATCTTCCCCAAATTTGCCTTCAAATTTTGAGATATCTGAGGGTAGCTTGGTAGGAATAGGTGTCCATGAGGCATCATGTCTCACTAGGTCATTCATTAGCTTGGACAACTTTAATAAATTCAAATTTTCTAGGAAAGCAAGCTTGGGCCTAACCGGAGCATGAAAAATACCAGCTTGGGAAGTAGAAGGACTTTCCCCCTGGTTCCCAAATGTGAAGGTGGGGTTTCCCCCAGCTACCAATTGTGAAGTATTTGGGATAATTTGGAAATGATTCCACCCATAAGCCAGTGGATTTTTCATATGTGGTGTAGTGTATGAGGTTCGCGTTGCCCTTATTGAGACTAGAGTTTGGAAAACAGGAGTAGTTATCTCTCTGCTAAAAATCAAGAAAGGAGATCTCATGAAAGGATCTGAAATTGACATTTGGAAACCTTGACCATAAGGGTTAGTGTTTCCAAACTACACCCCTACATATGCAGGTGTTGGACCTACATATGTAGCAGATGGGGGAATGTGCCCCCCATTCCAAGGAAAACCCTAGACAAATGAAGAGGATCCAACAGGACCACTTCGAGCAGTGTGTGCAAAAGGAGTTGAAGCAGAAGGTACACTAGGAATCCCAGTGACCACCCCACTAGAAGTGCCCAATATATTTGTTGAAGACGATGGTTTAACCACCCGACTAGCTGTAGTTAAGGGAGTAGTAGGTATATTTGTTCTAGGGGAACCAACCAGGGGAGGTGGCACTCCTTCAGCTAGAGCAGCTGAGGTGGAGGTAGAAGGACTTTCTCATGCAGTAGACATTAGTCTACCCACATGAACACTAATCATAGGTGAAATAAAAGGATGAACCTAGACAATCATTGGATTGTTTAGGTCAGTAAGAGGTGAATTGAAGTTTCTATCAAACTAGTTAGCCTACAAGTCTTCTATCTCTACTGTGGCTGTATTAACCTGGTTTGTCCTAAGTTCTGGTTCACCTAGAACTTCACTAATTCTTACTAGTTCAAAAGAATTTTCTATGTCTAATATCCACCTTTGAGGGGGAGGGGGAGGTTCCACTGTAACAAGTGGAGGAAGGTTTTGCAACATTCTTGAGCTTCTGAGAGGTAGGTCCTCCACAATTGAAAATTTGACTCTTCACACCCTAAGGCCAGTTAAACACAAACAAACCATAGAGAAATCACTACAAAATTTCCTAAAGTCACAACAAACACAAGGGGTATAAGATATGATTTCTAGAAGAAAGATGAGAGACATTTAATTGGAATCCTTGAATATGTTGTTAGGCATAAGCGAAGGGATCACCCACTGGCCTTCCACACTTTCTACAAGGGTTATCTTCCAAGCCCATCCAAGTTCAAGCAGAAATATCCTTCTTGTGTACCTATGTATAAACCCTAGATGTCAGAGAGACTAAAGGCTACCTCAAATATATTGAAAGTCTGGGGGGGTAGTCGCAAGCCTAGTTCATATGCATGGGCATGGTAGCAAAGCCCGAAGCTCTATCTAAGACAAAATCCCCAGATGCGTAAAAACCTTGGTCTATGATTTGACAAGGAATCAAAGGCTTATCTCCTCAGTCCAAGCCTCCACACGGCCTCGTGATTAACTCCCATTTGAGAGGAGCTTCCCAGATACAATCAACATAGAAAAGGGTTTACTTATTGATTGGCCAACTACATCTGAATTTAAACACTTGTGGAGAGTTTAAACTTCCTATTCCACAAGTCTAGCTTAAGCTAGCTAGTGTATGACCCTATAAAATAAAAATTACTAACACATTTTAAATTATGTCATTCATTTTAATGGTTGTTCTTAGTCAAAAGGTAAATGGAGTGAAAGACTATGATATTATGGACTGGATAAGAAAAAGCAAATTCCAAAGAAAATTGTAACTACGTAACCATTTTTTTTTTTTTTTGGTAAATGTAAGCTAATGAAATTGAAACTAAGTGTCGGAAAGACTAAGACTTCTTTTTATAAATTTTGAAAATTTATTCAAAAATACTGAAAAGAAAACTACTAAGTGCAACTAAATGCAAAAGTATAAAATATTTTTCTTCACTTTTTTCAAATTCTTCAAAAGCTATAATGCACGTAAATGCAAATTTTTTAGTGAGCTTGAATAATCACAACATGTAAAAATAAAAATGAAGTATAGAGGACCCACAATAACCAACTTCAACCAAACAGGAAGAAAACTTGGTGAAAAACTTGACTTGGAAAAAACTAATGAATAAAATCCACTAGATTTACTAAATGACAAGTGGCTAACTGACACTCCATAACATAGCACAAAGCATAAGGTATCTAAAGTCCTGATCACTGACTCAAAAACACAGCACTAAACTCATAGACAAAGCAAGAGGGCCAACTTCAAGTCAATAGATGAAAGAAGATTCAAACAAGGAAAACTCAAAGGTTTAACAACAAGTGAAAATTATGGCATACAGGACTTTGGACTTACAGAATCGTGCCAAAAACAGAAGACCCCTAAGTAGAAAAAATGAAACAAGGAAGGGACAAGCAAACCCTAGCCAAAATTTTATGCTACTACAAGATATACGTGACTGTCTTATAGAGAAACTCGCGTACCATATGTGATTGTCTTATAGAGAAACCCAAGTATAAAAGTTGCTATACACGACTGTGTATAACAGCAACCCGTGTATACAACAACAAAAAAAATTCAAAGAAAAAATAGTAAAGGTATGTGGAAACACTATAATGCAAGTCAAAGTCAAGATAAAAACACCGCACTCAGAATCAGAGCAAAGACTGGTAAAGAACCTACAGGACGAACCCACAACAGGCTGGACTCCCTAGTGGAGTCACCAGTTCTATTGTTCATGATATTGCACCATTGTAACCTAGGTTCTAGGGTTACCAACTTACTACTAACTTGTATACAATCATATTTTTATAGATAATGGAAAGAGAATAGGAATAAAGTCTTGACTTACCCGATTAACGATGGTTGATCCAAGCTTGATCTTCTCTCGCTCCACTTATTTCCAAATCTTCTAGGGATGCACCTCTCCACCTTCAAAGAGCAAATTCTTGAAGTAATATCTCATGCATATATATATATATATGAGGTTAGATGAAAATCATATAATCATATAATAAAAAATATTCATTAAACCAATATACATGAAATAGACACAATACAAGATTGGAAGAAGAATTATCTTTATTAACAAGCGATGAATAAGATAATAATACAACCTGGATTCTTACACAAGGAATCCTTTGCAACCAAAGGAATCTGAGTTTTTCTTCTCCAAGATTTTAAAGACATACCACCAGCATAACTTTTCTCTCCAAAATTGATTGATTATCCCCCACCCCAAGGCCTCTATTTATACTTTGGGAAACAGAGTGGTTTTGAAGGTTGGGATGGTTGAGATGGTTGGGATAGTTATGGATTAGGAACCAAGTAATCTCATATAATATTGATTTATAATTTTTAATGTCGAATTAAGGTATATGCAGGTATTAATATAGGAAAATTGTGTATGATATGCGTGTTTCCCAAAGGGAACTCGCGTATGAAAGTATACGCAGGTTGCAATGCAAATACTCATGTATGACACGTGAGTTTCAATGCATATAGTCATGTATGCAACCCAAAACTCATAATAAAAATATATAAGGTTGGTTTGAGGATAATGCATCAAAGGTCATTCTCATCTAAGATGTTTTTGCCTCTTAAATCAAAATTTGTCCTTTTTTGTACCAACATGAGGAATGTCAGTACTCAGACGGAGAAGTGTCATTTTGGTTGATAACAATCGGATCATTTATTCTGGAATAGGAGTCTAGAGTCCTTTGAGTGCCTTGAGACTTACATTCATCAGTGGTAGGTTCTCTCGCCATCAATAGTTTTGGGAATACATCAATGTCCCCTGACAGATGGATTTTTCCAAGTGTTCTACCTCAAAAAATCTATTCACACTTGTTATATTGTATTTTATACCTTGATTCCCATTTTCAATATCGGTGGGTGATCTCGCTTCTGTTAACAGTATACATAAATTACCGGTAATCATACGATGGACTGCTATGTTCAAAATCGACACATCTATTCACATAGTAGTACATGTACTCATATTTATTCATGTAGAAGACCTTCCAGCTTGGTGGAATTCCATATATTCTACCTGCTTGATCGTGGTAGTGTTCTTGAGATTTCAGCTCTCGTGATTTGATTCCAGTGTATATCAGATATCTTCATCCACTATGGAGATCTTGATCCATTGTATATCTTCAGCTATTATGGATATATTGATCCATTGTATATCTTCATCCACTTTGGAGACTCTCATCTATGGTATATTGTATGTGGCGATGACCAGACATGTCACATTTTGTATATCATGCCTATTCATGGCCATTGTACTCTTATGTATCCAAGACTGCTATATGTATTTTCAGTCATATGCGGAGATTGATTATTGTATTGTACTGACGAGTTCCTAGTTCTTCCACCTGGGTCTTCATTACTCCACCTCTGGAATGGATTTTATAATGTATTTCGTCCATCATGTTACCCCTCTAACCTCACACATTAGGGGACATCTATTATAGCTGATTTTAGCAAAAATGGTTGATCACATATGTATGTCCTTCCCTATCCTTTTGTAGACTCTTTAGACCCCATGGAATTATATTATTCTTTGATGTTCCAACATCATCCCTGAAAAACCATTGTTTATTGTTGTACGCAACTTTTAAACCTATACTTGCGTGTACATGTGACTTTTGACCTCAAACCCATGTACATCAAGATGTGTGCATAAGTCCAAACATTTTTGTAATTTTCCTCATATGAGTCCAAAGATTCTAACTCTTGACCTTCCAAATGCCTTAAGAACACTCGGATTCGACCCTCCATTACCCTTTTGCAGTGTTATATAAGGAACCCCTTGGATACATTCAAGAGGAGGAATTAAAGAGAAAATAAACTATAGTCCATTGTTGCCTCAGTTTGCTTGTACCTGAGTCTACATCCCTGTGTCCCTTTGGAGAACTTTGTAATCTTCCCAATCTTTCCTTTTCTTGTGATATTACTATCGAGAGATGGAGGATTGAGGTGGTGGAGGCCCAGGTGGAGGACTCGGTTTCTTCGGTTCATAGACGTGCCGACAGAGGTTGTCATTATTGTAAAATCTGATTTTATTACTAGAAATATTGTTTTCCTATCCAATTATGTGCAATTGAATATGAATATTGAATCCATGGATGTGTTTAATTGTTTATGCATTATTCAATATATATTCTAGATTAGGTCTAACACATTATTATAGATCATGCTTGTCTTTTTTGCTGTTGTTGAGAGAGAATTGCTAAAGAAAGTGTGAATTGGAAAAGCTCAACGAGGATCTACTTCAACCATCCCAAACGAAGTACGATTTGGTATCCCTTAGTGTTAGATGTTGGTTTCTCTTGCATATTGCGAAATATTGATTTCTAGTGTCAAATTTGTCTATTGTCGTACACTCCAAGCCATAGGAAGTTTCTCTCCATAGCAGTACCTTAGTGAGACTGATATTCTTGGATAATTTGATTTCATTGAATCCATATCCCATTCCATAGTTTTTTATAATGTATTTTGGCCATCATGTTCCCTTCTAACCTCATACATCAAGTGGAATTAGTTATAGTTAAAATTGACACTTCTCCGTCTGTGACAATAATGCAAAATGTCACTTGTGCATCACACAAAACGAGATTTATGGATGGAAGAGGCAAGATTTGACATCAATTTTTACGGCCTTGATAATTGGATTTGTTGACATGATTTATTTCGACCCAAGTTCATACTCCTTGTTCATCAACAAAACCAAAGATATCGACTGAACAATGGAAATATCCGTCAAAATCACCTACGACACATATAAGGTATCACCCGATATATCTATTGGGAACATCCAGAACCAAGTTTCTGTAGTTATGAGGGGGATTTTCTTATTACAACATTATCAAAGAAGTCGACCGAAACTAGGAATAGAATTATGTCTCATACATTCATTCAAGAAGATAAATTATTGATCCGTCGACATATATTACAATATGTAACATAAAGCATTAACATACAGGAACTACTATTCCACATGATCGTAACATTATATGTGTGACATATATAGATAATGTCACACCCCGGTTTTGACCCCGTTTGCATGATGTATATATTGTAATTAATTGTGGTGAGGAGCTAAAGGAAAAATCCCCACCATCGATTTGGTTGTGTATGTTTCGGCAATAGGGGTAGTTGTCGATGTTATATCGTGCTAACAGACACATTATGGTATGGCATCATGTAAACATGCACATCAATTAAAAATAAACCACAACCAGCTACAGTAGTGCAACGTTGAATGAAAAGGGCATGATTCCAAAGGATAAGGGGTGGGGGATGTCAAACCTTGGTCTATTGGGGGGAAACCCATATGTTTCCACCTTGTTTTGATTTGCCATCTTCCCTTGTCAACCTTTTTATTGTTTTTGTTGAGGTAGTTGGGGCAGTGATGGTGAGTAGTAGAGTGTGGAATACTGTCAGCCCTTTCCCACGTGCACACTCCATCAGCGAGTTCACCTCATGTTGGAAGCAACCTCCACGAGGCCATACTCTCCATTATTTCCCATTCCCCATTCTCATCGCTTTCTGTTCATATCCTCATGCCGAGCTGAGTGAGGGGGGTGTGCATTTTCTGTTCGGGGAATCCTCACACAGAGGTCAGTTTTGTTTCCCTCACGCACTCCCCACTACGCAGGATATCAGTGTTCTATTCATTCCTCACGTTTTGTTGTTCATCTGCTTGCATAAGCGGAGCTGCTCACCCTCACGCAGGAGAGGAAGTCTTGTGCATCCTCATGCACAGGAAATTGTCCTGCTAGATCTCACGTAGCCAGGAGGGGAGCCGCTTGCTGGTGGTCATTCACGTTTTTCCACAGAGTGGAATCGGGTATGTTTTTCCTTTGATTTGTGGCCCGTGCATATATTATCCTCCGTTTTTTGGGGTTTGGTGCAAGTCTCCCTCACGCATAGACTGTTGGATTCATTTTCCCCTGTTGTGAGCCATGCTCACTGGTTACGTTGTGGGGCTGTCACCCTCCCCACATTTTTGTTGGCTGTGGTGTCCAATTGCATTTGGGCCACTGTGTATTCATAGTGAGCCATTTTCTGCTGTGGTCTGCATTTGAGTTTCCCATGACTATGCTGGGAGTTCTGTTTCTTATCCATTGTGGGTTGTGGATTGTTGCCTCATTCATTGAGGGGTTGTGGCTGATGATGTACCCTGGATTTGGGTGTTGCTGTTGAGTTTTTTTGGCCACGCTAGGGCCAAGAACAACTCTGAGTTGCCTTGTGGTCTAGAGCTGTGTTTCATCTTTTGTTTGGGATTGTCCTCAGTTTCCTTTTCCTTCGTCACAGAGCCATGAGTGGGTTGTCTTGCTACGGTGTGCAGTGGTCGGTATTCGGACTATTGTGAGTAGGACTAGAGGTTCAAGATGCATGAGAAGACTGGTGTTGAGGCCACCAGCTTGTCATTTATCCTATCCTAGCTCCTTGACAACCTGGTGAACCCTAGGGTGTGGGTTTGGCTATGTGTTGGCAAACCTTGGCTATGTGTAAGCCTACATTGACCCTTATTCCTTGAGGAATCATTTCCAGCTTGGGGGTGGTAGTGTTGCTGAGAGATTGATGAGCACGCTGGCCTATGGTTGGGTGGAATGCTGCAACGACGTAGCTGGTTGCAGAGCAAATTCTTCATCAAAAGATAAGTACTGCTGACGATTCCATCTCTGCAATTATATTGATGGCAAATGAATAATGATGAACATGTTAAATGCTAGAATGTGTGTGTTTCTTCCGCTGATTATTGAGTAACTCTGCATGTTGAGAAATTAGGTTCCATGTATTTGTATGTTGAGTAATTATGGATCTTGCATGATGGATTATGCATCCTGTTATGTATTATGTTTAAGTTTTTAATTTCAGCATTTATCCTTGTCCATGTTCATGGGGTTGTTTTCCCATATGCATTGGTGTTTGGTGTTCATCGTGTCCTCTTTTCCGGTCAAAGGGTCGGGGACGTGATAGCGTGGTATCAAAGCCAAGTTGCAGCATGGGCCTGAATGGACCACCAAGGTGCAGTGACAGAAGCAGAATTTCCTTCTGCCCAGCAGAGATTAGAAATGAATGACTAAAAATTCAAAAAAAAATTGCCTAAGTGTTTGAACAGTCAGTTCACATTGGAAACACTTAGTGGTTTGTACTTTCGATGTAGCGGAAGGGTTCAACGTTGGCAGTCCACCGTTGCAGCTGTAGAAGGGAATAAAATGCCGATGCAATAGTGCATAATGGTTCCAACCGCCGACAGGGTTATATTCGGCGGAAAGAAGAAAGACAAAAAAAATTTCTAAGTGTTGAAGTCGTCAGCGGAAAAAGGTTGAACGAGTGCCACCGTTGCAGATGACTAAACAGTTAAGCGTCCGATGGGTAAGTTCTCCAACCGCCAACGCCATGAAGAAAATTAATTTAGAAAATTTTCTAAGTATAGAAGATCATCGGCCAATCGGAGGGAGAAAGTGCTCGTGTGCTCGTCGTTGCGGCATCCAAAAGCACTAAGCCTTCCGATAAGAAGCGACAGTCGGCACCGTAAGGAAAGGAAGTTTAAAATTATTCTAAGGCAGAAATCGTCAGCTATCGGAAGAAGGAAGTTCTTCATGCATCTGCCGTTGTGGAAGACAAAGGCACTAGTCTCCCAATGTCGAAAGACTGCCGACGCCGTGAAAGAATTTTTTAAATTCTTCTAAGTAAAGAATTCGTTGGCTATCAGAAGAAAATAGCGATTTGAACACCCGCCATTGCGGAAGTCTAGATCACTAGACTTCCGATGTGAAAATCCCGCTGATGCCGATCAGGTCCTGCCACAGTAGATTTGGCCGCCAATCGGAAGGAGATAGAGGATGACGAGCCATCGTTGCGGCTGTTGAGGGAACTTCCTCGCTGACAAAAAGAAGGATGATGCAGCCGATCAAGCGGCGAAAGGGAAGGCTAAAGGAAAATTTCAAAAAAAATTCTAAGTTCGAAAATCATCAGACATCGGCAATGATTAATGGATTGAACATCCACCATTGTGGTTGTCCAATGGACTAGCCTTCCGAAGGTTAGTGGATCCGATCACCAATGAGGAGGAAAGTTGAAATTTTGTTTATGTGTGGAAACCGTCAGAAAACTTTAGAAGATTGGACTGCCGACGCGTCAGAAGCCAAAGGAAGATCGGCCTGACACGTCAGAAAGATTTAGTTGTTTCAATCACTGATGAGTGTTTAGCGTAGGAAATATTTATTTGTTTTATTGCCCGACATTGTGGATGTCTAAGGAACTATCCACCCGATGGATAGTGGTTTTGGCCGCTGATAAGCAGTGGAGAAGCTAGTGGTTTGGGGATCCGAAACGATGGAGGATGTTAGCTGTTTGGGCATCCGAAACGGTAGAAGAAGTTAGCTGTTTTGGCATCTGAAACATCAGACAGATAATCGAAGTGAGAGCCGATTCTGCAGAGGATAATTTTGAGATTCCAAGTGGGATTTCAGACCAAATTACATTTGGTGAAAGTCTTCATTTTGAAGTGGTGTGGTTTTCACACCCGAGGTTGGAATGAAGCATGTGGATAGGCATTGGAAATCTTATCCAGTAGGGAACAAGGGTAAGTCACCAAAATTTGAGCATGGAGCAGCAAAGTTCTAATGATGGTCACTTCTATCAAATGGACAAATCTGGACGATTGCATGCCTAAAGGTAGCAAGGACTATGAAGGCTAACTAGTTGTTGCATGGAAGAGGAATTCCATGCAAGGATGAGGGACTTGAAAAGGGAAGTGTCCTTAAAACCCTGTCTTGCTGATTATAACTACATTTCCTAAGTTTTATGCATGAAATGCATGAGGATATGCTTTGCATACATAGGATATTAAGGATTATATATTTATAATAAACCACTAATGATAATCATTGCTTTGACGTTGGCATTAGTGGAAAAACCAACGATGACATGGACCTAGCTGAATATGTTGCTGATGTTGACAATTGTGACTAGCAACCCTATGGAGAAAGGGGATGAGGCAAAATGTCCATAACAAAAGTTGGTGAGCAAATTATGTAATCTCCTGCAAGGACCAACCAAATTGGTCATAATAAGGGTGTAAGTAGAACCCATGAAAGTGAGAGTTTGATTATGACAAATTCCATGGAATGGTAAAGGTAAGAGACCTCATACCATGTGGATGATTGAATATAGAAAGGTGTCATTCCTATATATGTTGATGATATTGATTATAGTAATGCATCCTATATGAAGTAGTCATGGTTAGGCTATGCCTGGTAGGTTGAATGCATAGTATTCCTGAATCAATGCAAAGTAGCATTGAATGGATATGCATTAAGAATATTTTATGAATCTTGTAGTTATGCATTGAATGTATGCATGAATGCATTGAGATGAGTGCATGTGATATTATGGATGACTAATGAACTGAAATGATGAATTGATGACAATTCAGGAACCATTTCAAAGGTTGTTATGAATGCAGGATAGTCATGATCAATTGGCTGCCAGAAATTCTCTATGGAAGAGCAAGGTGGTACAAATGATACACTTGTGAAGTAAGGAGTATCTAAACCTTTCATTTAATTGCATGAATGATGTGACTATACCTTGCAAATGGTAGTATTATGATGATTGCGTGAAGCAAATGAATTTTGGTATACATTGATGTGACTAACAGCTAGAAGTATTTGAATTTTATAAATTCTGAAAATGCTTCCGTTATGGTTGTAGCAATGAAAAGGTTATATGCATCCAGACTTACCAAGTGTTTGGTTGATTGAATCTCATGTTTCAGGTAGATTACTTCAAGCATGGCAGTGAAAGGTAAGACTTTGACCAATGCCAGAATCTACCATGTATGAGAAAAGTCTCATGGTTGTAAAAATAGTTGGTATGCATAATAGGTCGTTAAATTCGAATTGTGAATTTTGGATTTAAGGAATTGCTAACAACTACTAGTCACTATTGGTTTGCATAAGATTGTGTTTGGTTGATTGAAGCTCAGGTTTTAGGTAGATTATTTCGAGCATGGGAATGAGAGGTAAGACCCTAACCAATGGCAGAATATACCATGTGAAGGAGCCAAACTTTGTGAGAATAGTCTGCATGCATAATGGGTTATTAAATTTGAATTGTGAATTTCGGATTTAAGAAATTGCTGACGACTACTAATCACTGTTGGCTTGTATAAGATTGTGTCAGTAGGATGCATGTTAAGTGGGTATTCATGTTATGTTAGTAAGCATAAAATTATAATGGGCATAGTAGTGCTGCTTATAAGAAACCCACAATTGAGCAAATTAATTTCTGTAGTAGACATAGTTGCAAATTCCTATTGAATTTGATTACTAATGTCATTGTTTGGTTATGGAACAATCAATTTGGATTGTATTACCAGATAGTGATTGATTGTTTGGCTATTTGATGAATGTGTCAAGGATACACACTGCAGGAATATCATGTGTGATGGCCTACAGAAGCCAAAATTCATGGGAAGGTTTTCCCTTGGAAATGGGTTTCGAGTGAAACGCCATTGGACATTTTGAAAAGGTCTCATCTGCGCTACATGTTTGGCAGTAACATGAGTGAGATGGTATAAATTATGTCGGTAAGACATGTGTGGATATGAAATGTGAAAAGGAGTTGGGAAGGAAAACTGAGGGACTATTAACTCAGAGAAGGAGCCCCATTCCTCCTTAACAAAGGCATACTGCGTTGGCAAATGGATAAGTGTTCTATGACCCTTGCTAAGAACATGCATGTTTAATTATTAAAATTCCATATGCAGAACATGTTTTGATTTTATTTCCATGATGACCGATTGCTTGAGTATGAATAGGGCCTACATGGCACACGCCGAAAAAGGGTGCACACTATTCTGATGTTGAGTCATGAAAAGGGTTTTCAATATTGATTACACCCTAGGGAGTGGGCACACTCCTGGTGTCTCAATACTTGATAGTGAATGATGAGAAATGTGATTACAGTTTTAGAGCAATAACGCTGATGAGTTTGCTTGTATTTCTTGTATTGCTTGTGTTGACAGGCTAAATAGATGCAGTTGGGTGTTGCACCCAAAAGGTAAATGGTTGTTGTGAGGGGTTGCGGAGTAAGGTTTATTGTGATATAAGTGTGTGTTGGTATAAGTGTATGTTGGGCTGTGATATGCCTGAGGATCCATAGTAGATCCTAGACCTGGAAATGGTCATGGTAAAGTTCCAAGCCCAGTCAACATGTGGATGCGCTGGCTAGACATGAATTATTTGATGAATTGGCTTGACTGTGCCTGATATATATATAAAAGGATGTTGTGGAGAATCCTGCATGCTGACCTAACATCGAAGTCCATAGGCAATCCCAAGGCTTGCAAAGCGAAGCAGGATCCTATGGACGAATGAGGAAACACACAATACAGATAAGTATTGGATTATTTTGCTTATGAATATACATGTGTATATGATTTGGTTATGATGTTTTATGCTCTTGTTTTAGAGATAAAACTGATGAGAATAAACTAAACATGTGAATCTATTCAATGTTTGGATATAGGTATCGCGAGAAGCGAGGACTATGAGAGCATCCTAAAGGTGCATGTGGACATGTGACTGTCCTGGAAAGCTCGGAATGAGCGGCAATGAAAAAGGTATTAGTGAGATCGTGAGGTTCCTAGCAGCCAAGATAAACCATGTGAAGAGACCCCATGGTTTAGAGGTATGGAATAGACCGAATACACTAAGTGTCATGTCCAATAGGGATTGGTCCAACATTCACGGTGAAGTGAAAGAGGTTGAGAGCATGAAAATCCACAGCAGTGGTGTGGGTTCCAGGATGGAACAAAACAAAGAGGGGAAAAAACTCTTGCTGCTCTCTCTTGCCCTTTTTATAATATATATATATATATATATATATATATATATATATATATATATATATATATATATATATATATATATATATATATATATATATATATATATATATATATATATATATATATATATATATATATATATATATATATATATATATATATATATATATATATATATATTTATGCATTTTGAAGACAAAATATTGTTGAATTTATGTATGACTAAAAATGGAATGTGTGTATTTGCTTAAAGTAAATTGTGAATGCTGGAATAGTTAATTCCCTGCCCAAGAATGGACATGAATGAGCTCATGTGCCTGTTGGGAAGGCATGAAATATGAAAGTATCCTTGATGAGACTTGGACTGTCATGCCAATTGGGTAATTAACTAACTGATTTTAAAGTCTATATTATGCTTGGTCTGACAGAATTTCAATGGCGCATTTCACAGGTGAGAAAAGTGAAACCAGGTGGTGCACATTGATCATGGAAGCAGATCAAAAGTTGTTGGACTTAGCTGGAAGTCTCCTTCAAGTGATTTCCAAGACGCAAGAGAATCTTGGGGAGATGCTCAAGATACAAAAAAGGCAGAGTGAAATGAACCACCATATTTTGCAAGATTCTATTGGTTTGAAAAGGGAGGTGAAAATCCTTGTGGGAGCAATCGACAAAGGAAAGGAGGGTGGATTAGTGATGGGACATTAGTCCAAGTGACCCATTGGGAAATGGTCCGGGCATGAAGACTCAAAGGAAATTGAGCAGGTAAAGATGAAGCATCCAGTGAAATGCTCGGAATGCGGAGGGCATCATTTACGCCGGGACTGCCCAATGAGGGAACATGATGAGGGCAATAGCCTCAAAGTTCCTAGACTTCAGGATAAGTTGGAAGCTGAGGATCAGCAAGACAAGTCCGTGGAAGCCAAGAGGCTTGGTCTTGAACATTCAAAGTAAATGATTGAGCATGGGACAGATCTGCAAGATTTTGAAATTTTGATGTGCAATTGTATATGTATTGTATATGTATTCCTATGTATTGGAACACCGAGGACGATGTTATTCCAAGGGGTATGGGAATGTCACACCCCATTTTTGACCCCGTTTGCATGATGTATATATTGTAATTAATCGTGGTGAAGAGCTAAAGGCAAAATCCCCACCATCGATTTGGTTGTGTATGTTTCAGCAATAGGGGTAGTTTTCGATGGTATATCGTGCTAACAGGAACATTATGGTATGGCATCATGTAAACATGCACATCAATTAAAAATAAACCATAGCCTGCTACGATAGTGCAACGTTGAATGAAAAGGGCATGATTCCAAAGGATAAGGGGTGGGGGATGTCAAACCTTGGTCTATGGGGGGGAAGCCCATATGTTTCCACCTTGTTTTGATTTTCCATCTTCCCTTGTCAACCTTTTTATTGTTTTTGTTGAGGTAGTTGGGGCAGTGATGGTGGGTAGTGGAGTGTGGTAGGCTGTTAGCCCTTGCCCACGCGCACACTCCACCAGGGAGTTGACCTCATGTTGGAAGAAACCTCCACGAGGCCATACTCTCCATTATTTCCCATTCCCCATTCTCGCCGCTATCTGTTCATCTCCTCATGCAGAGCTGAGTGAGAGGGGTGTGCATTTTCTGTTCGGGGAATCCTCATGCAGAGGTCGGTTATGTTTCCCTCATGCACTCCCCACTACGCAGGATCTCAGTGGTCTGTTCATTCCTCATGTTTTGTTGCTCATCCACATGCATAAGCAAAGCTATTCACCCTCACGCAGGAGTGGAAGTGTTCTGCATCCTCACGCATAGGCAATTGTCCTGCTGGATCTCACACAGCCAGGAGGGGAGATGCTTGTTGGTGGTCATTCACGTTTTTCCACAGAGTGGAATCAGGTATGTTTTTCCTTTGATTTCTGGCCCATGCATATATTCTACTCTGTGTTTTGGGGTCTGGTGCAAGTCTCCCTCACACACAGACCATTGGATTTGTTTTCCCCTGTTGTGAGCCGTGCTCACTGGTTACGTTGTGGGGCTGTCACCCTCCCCACATTTTTGTTGGTTGTGGTGTCCAATTGCATTTGGGCCACTGTGTATTCATAGTGAGTCATTTTCTGTTGTGGTCTGCATTTGAGTTTCCCATGACTATGCTGGGAGTTCTGTTTCTTATCCATTGTGAGCTGTGGATTGTTGCCTCATTCATTGAGGGGTTGTGGCTGATGATGTACCCTGGATTTGGGTGTTGCTGTTGAGTTGTTTTGGCCATTCTAGGTCCAAAAACAACTCTGATTTTCCTTGTGTTCTGGAGCTGTGTTTCATATTTGGTTTGGGACTGTCCCCGATTGCCTTTGCCTTCATCACAGAGCCGTGAGTGGGTTGTGTTTCTGCGGTGTGCAGTGGTCGGTCTTCAGACTGTTGTGAGTAGGAGAAGAGGATGAAGATGCATGAGAAGACTGGTGTTGAGGCCACCAGCTTGGAATTTAGCCTATCCTAGCTCCTTGACAACCTGGTGAACCCTAGGGTGTCGGTTTGGCTGTGTGTTGGCAAACCTTGGCTATGTGTAATCCTGCATTGACCCTTATTCCTTAAGGAATCATGCCCAGCTCAGGGGTGGAAGTGTTGTTGAGAGATTGATGAGCACACTGGCGTATGGTTGGGTGGAACGTTGCAGCGACATTGCTGGTTGCGGAGCAAATTCTTCATCAAAAGATAAGTACTGCTGACGATTCCATCTCTGCAATTATATTGATGGAAAATGAATAATGATGAACATGTTAAATGCTGGAATGTGTGTGTTGCTTCCGCTGATTATTGAGTAACTCTGCATGTTGAGAAATTAGGTTCCATGTATTTGTATGTTGAGTAATTATATATCTTGCATGATGGATTATGCATCCTGTTATGTATTATGTTTAAGTTTTTAATTTCAGCATTTATCCTTGTCCATGTTCATGGGGCTATTTGCCCATATGCATTGGTGTTTGGTGTTCGTCATGTCCTCTTCACCGGTCGAAGGGTTGGGGACGTGACATATAAGTTCATTGTTTGACACATTCAAATGGACTCATTAACAATAGGTATGCATTTGAAATAAACACAGATATCAAAGATACACATAAAAAAGGTTTAACGTGGAAACCCTATGGGAAAAACCACAAAGGTGGCATTCATCTGCCATGAGAAATGGTTTAGCACCTTTGGTCTGCACACTCATCTTGGAGACTTATTCTTTTGATCTTCTTTATAATTCACATGTTCTTCTCTTTTCTCATGCTCTCTGGTTTAGGTTTCTCTATCTTTTTTTGTATATCTTCTCTATTCTTTGTTCTCTATTACGTCGTCTCTAAATCCTAGTCTGTATTACAATGTCATCTACACACAACTTGGATCAAATTTATAGGCTCTTACAACTCTTTATTTTCCCATCAACTGATTCTCAACCATCATTTGACATGGTGTAGTACTAATTTAACCTTTACCATTACATCTAAAAATAGGCACTATCGTCCCAAATTACATTCTTTATTTCCCAAAAGAAAAATATCTGTCTAACTAACTCTTTACCAAAAATAGATTGAACTCCTTGTCTTCACCTATTTTCTTCCTCTTCTATTGTGGCTCCTTCTGTCACGGTATTTTCTTGTCTTGCGAACGTAATATTCATATTTTCGAGAATTATTCTTATTATATTTCCTTGTCTTTTCCTAGGGCCAATAGTGTCGCAACACTCACCTATGGCTTGTCCCAATCCATATTAGTCTAAAATATCGGTCAGTGCAACTTTGTTATGAAAATATTGGAAGATTTTCATGACATGTTATGTTTCTAGTCGCACCTCTTCTTGTCTATCTTCAATTTTTCCCCAATTTCGGAACTGATATGTTCCAAAGTTGTCATTTCTGTCGAACCCAAACCTTGTTGTTAGATTTTTATCATTCATGCTAGCATTATCTTAGATCTTAACTGAGAGAATAACATGCACAACAATAAACACAAGAGATAAGAGACACAAAGAATTTTCCTCAGGGAAACCATAAAGAAGAAAACCCCCCAACTTCCTCAGAGATAGAATGAGCACCAATGGTAGCAATAAAACCCAAAATAGAAAAGATGATCTCCACAGCTTTTTCTCTCTCTCACACTTGAGATAGCTTCTCCTCTCTCACTCATGCACCCCAATGAGTGAGTGTGTGTGTGATAAATAGAGATTCCCACTCTCTATTTATATTCTTTCATTCACTTGAAACCCACTCCAACATGTCGGCATCACTTAACAATTACTTGCTAGAGCTGACATCTCTAGGAGTGTCTAATAACCCTAGTGCCCCACAACTTGTGGGGACTTTTCCTCCTCTGACCAGCAAGGAGGGTTATCCTTAACACAACGGTGGGGACTATTTCCTCGGCTTACAATGACTCACCTAGGGTTGACTTCTCTAGGATAGTTTAATAACCCTAGGGCCCCACAACTGCGGGGACTTTAACCCTTTACCAATAGCATGGTTACCCATAATGACTTGACATGACTTGTTTAGATTATAGAACCTCCCGATAGGAACATAGGGGCATTACATGACTCAAATACATTACATCCACATCCCAGAATAAACATTGGGGTATAATACATAATATATACAAGTGAATTAATTATGAACTTACAATTACATCAACACTCCCTTTTAACTAGGAAGGTATTCTCTCGACACAATTTATCAGCACAAGTCTTCTTCTTTGTATCATCTGGATCATCATTGAGTTCTCATCATCTTCAAGTCATCTTCATCTTTAGGTCATATTCATCTTCAATTCATCTTTATTTGGATCTGGATCATCACTCGATCTGGATCATCATCACTGGATCTAGATCATCACTGGTAGATCATCATCAAGTCTAGATCATCACTTGATCTAGATCGTCATTACTGGATCATCATCAAGTCTAGATCATCACTTGATCTAGATCGTCACTGCTGGATCATCATCAAGTCTGGATCATCACTTGATCTTTGATTGTCACTACTAGATCATCATCAAGTCTGGATCATCACTTGATCTGGATTGTCACAGCTGGATCATCATCAAGTATTGATCATCACTTGATCTGGATCGTCACTGCTCGATCATCATCAAGTCTGGATCTCACTTGATCTGGATCGTCACTGTTGGATCGTCACTATTGGATCATCATCAATTCTAGATCATCACTTGATCTTGGATCTTCATTAAATATGTATCATCACTGAATCATCATCATCATTACTACTTCTACTATCTCAATCAAATGGTGCTATCTCCTCATTCTTCTCGTCACAGGAAGTTCTATAGAGCCAGCCTTTTTTCATGCTGGTTGTAGGCCTATCCTCCATGTAGGTCTTCTTTAGCGCTTATATCTAACACTAATTCAAAATGGCCCACCCATCCCTTACATATGAACTCATCTCATCAGAAAGGCATGCCCAACACTCACATCTGACCTCATCTTGTTAGAAAGGCCCAGCACTCACATCTGACCATGTGTAAACACATCGCGCTAGAATGGCTCAACACTTATATCCAAACATGTGCGAACACATCGCATTGGAAGGGCTCTACACTTACATCCAACCATGTTTGAAAAAACCGCATTGGAAAGGATCAGCACTTATATAAGACCATGTTAGAAAACACCGCATCGAAAGGGCTCTGCACTTACATTCGACCATGTTCAAAAATACCGCATTGAAAGGGTTCTCAGTCCCAAACTAAGGAGACCTGGTAACTGACCAGGTGCCTCCATTCTCCTATAGAATGGAATCAACCCTTATATGTGATCAAGTGGGAACACATCCCTCAATCACATCAGAATGGCCATGCGCTCACATCTGATCATGTAAGACTACATCCCACAATCATATCAGAATGACCCTCGGTCCTAGACTAAGTATTCCTTGTAACTGACCAGGTGCCTCCATTCTTCTAGAGAATGGAAACTTAGCACCAAGCTGAGTATTCATGGTAACTGACCAGGTGCCTCCATTCCAAGAATGGAATTCAGCACTTATATCTAATCATGTAGGAACCAATCCTATAGTCACATCAAAATGCCTCAGCACTCACATCTGACATGGAAGGAACCAATCCTCTCACCATGAAAAAATGGTTCAACCCTTACATCTGACCATGGAAGGAACCTAATCCTCTCACCATGTCAGAATGGCTCTAGGTCTCATCATTTCCCCTTGGAGGGAACCTCGACCTAGAGAACACCAAGCTTCTCCCTGAAGTATTCAAACTTCAGTCTGGCCAATGGCTTCCTCGATACATCAGCTATCTGTTCATCCATCGCAACATACTGGAGCTTCACTGCTCCTCTCTGCACCATATCCTTAATATAGTGATATTTGATATCTTACTAAAGTATCACCTCAAAGTTCTCTTCCTATTAATGGCATTTCCTGCCCAATATGAATCCACATAACCTTCCAGGTTAATATTTTGATTCACCTCATACTTGAGCCCATAATCAACTATACCCTTCAGGTACCTCACTACATGCTTTGCAACCATCAGGTGAACATGTCTCAATGTGTTCATAGTAAAGAAAATATCTAGTCTCATATTTGTTAGGTACATCAAGGAATAAATCATCTGATGATACATTGTGGCATCAACCAACTCTGATGAAGCAACACTCAATATCTTTAGGTTCAATGCCATAGGTGTCATCATGTCCTTGCAATCCATCATCTTGAACCTCTTCAGAATCTCTACTGCATACATCCCTTGTCCACACCTCCATGCCTAGAATGTAGTGAATCATCTCCAAGTCCTTTATCTCAAACTCGGCAGCAAGTCTTCTTCTTGCAAATCTAATGAGTTCCTCTTTTCTGTCAGGAACAAGTCATCGACATATAACAGGAGCATCACAGGTCATCTACCTTCAACCTTGAAGCAAAGGTTGGAATCCTCTTTACTCTCAGTAAATCCTAGAGTCATCAATAATCTGTCAATCCCGTCGTACCATGTCGAACCTCAAGATCTTCTGCAGTCACTCCCTCTATCTTTTATACTCTATGCACTGAAACATTTTGTACCAGAGTGACAAGTAGCTTCCTCTACTACTAATATTCTATGTATCCTTCTAGGATCATTGGATACCAATATCCTCTATCTTGAACTTTTTCAAAATTTCTTCTCGCACCTATCTGAGAGTTTGTCATCCTCTATAGAATTTCATCTTCAACCTTGTAGCAAAGGTTCAGGTCTTCATCAAGCTCCTCATGTATGTGCTATCCCATGGGTGTCTTCTAAGCTTGTACAAGGCCTTCTTTCATTTGCACACCTAATTCTTCATGTCCTATGTATTTCTAGTGGCTACAAATGTCTCTTCGTAGTCTGTGCCTCATGCTACGAATCTTTCCTTGTATTCCTTGATGTTTCCATCTACTATATGATGGAACTATGAACTTCTCTTCATGTATCGATACTGCATCCTAGACATCATTATTCTTGAATTGGTCTTCCCTTTCTTCTTGTTTACTTCTTCATAGCTGGAAGGTTCTGCATCCATGATGTCGTTTCATTCGTCATATTATTCTTTATTTTGAAATGTCATTACTTGTTCTTTGTAACAAGTCTCATCCTTCTTTTCTTGTAGGCGATTTTACGTGATCCTTCCTACAAGTCAAATGTGTTAGTTGTATGGTTAGAAACATTTCATAAGGTAAATTCATAATGAAAAATTCTTATGCATAAATATATGATCATGCAACTATTTTAGCAACTACAACATTCATCCATATCTCACGGAAACTTTCTAGATGCCTTCCATCTCTACGAGGACAACATTGAGATTGTGCACTAATCCAATATGTCAGCAAAGAGGTTTCATTCTAGATAAGTATCAATGGAGAGTTGTATAGCACCATGACCTATTTACCCATCACATGCATATTAGTAGTATATTGTCATTAATGCAGACATTTTATCATGCATAATACATCAACTAAATATAAACAAATGCATAACAAAACAATATCATAAAATGACAATGAAATACTTATCTTTATTTGTTTCATGGGTAGACTCCTTCTTGATCCTTCAGCTTCATCATCTTCTTCATTTATAATAGCATCATTTCTTATCCAAATTCTAAGTTGGATAAGAGTTTCTTCAATAGTTGAGTCCTTTTTATTCCTCATCGCTTGAGGGATCTTCTTTCGATGGTGAGAGCTTGATCTTCAGTTGCTCCCATCTTCTCTTCTCTTATTATGAGTTGAGCTTATTCTTCTTCCCAGAGTCTGTTGAAAGTAATCACTTCTTTATGGCACACATTCCTCACATGAATGAATCCCATGATCCTGGGAGGCCATTCAAGGTGGCTATCACCACTTCTACATTCTCCACTTCTTCTTCTACTGCTACAAGTTGTTCTCTGATTTGAGAGTATGGTCTCTGCATTCTGGATCTTTGCATTCTTCAACTAGTTTCTTAAGGTCATATTCCGATTTATGTTCTTCCCTTCAAATATCTTGGTTAAGTAATCAAACATCTTCGATGTATTTAGGGAAGACACTTGTGGTACAAGGTGATCCATGATTGAATCAGCAATGATCTTCTTGGACTTGACCAAGTTCTTCTTGTGTAAGGCTTTGAGCCTCATCTCCCTCTGGAACTGGAACCTCTCTACTCATGTAAGTGTCCAATTCATTTTATTTAGAGAGATCATATACTTCCATGCTTGGAAGTTGTCAACTTCACAAAGCTTGTCATCAAGCTGATGTGATTGATCACTTTGAAATGAGAACCTCAAATGAAAATAGCAAAAGATTAGATCTTATTGATTTAAGGTGTCCATCCTAGTTCCGGAGCTGGCTAATCTAGGGTTTATCAGAGAAACCCTAATTTTCAAAACATGGAATCTTTCAAATACGATTGGACAAAAATATATATCCCTTCAAGTTTAGCTTTCCAATGTACTCCTTTTCTTAAAACAGTGGAGGGAAGCTCCTGGAACAGGAAGTAGGCTAATTTTCCAATTTTTTCTACAGAAATTCCTGTTACTATTTCTGCGGTATATCCAAAATTAATGCTCCTCTATGTCTAAAAATTATCAGTAAGGTATCCTCGCATGTCCTGGTTCCAACACCATAGGTTTCATCATAATTGGTTTCACCAATTGGGACTTATGATCATTTTCCCAAGGTGACATATTACAGGACTGTTCAGAACATCAAAGTTGTATGGACTTCCTTGTGTCAATGTTTCATTGTCTGGGTCTGAAACTCAAAACACAAAAATTAAATTCCGTGCCCTTTCTGGAAAATATTCAGAAATTTCATTTGGACCTTTGTATCCCAATATATAGCAATGCTCCCCAGGTGTCATGTTTAGAGATGAATCCTGGAAGAGGCTGGAACCCTAACTTGGAAGGATCATATCTCTTGATACAATGTAAATAAGGATTTTGGATACAATGTAAATAAGGATTTTATCTTTAGCCTATTAATTTTTTTATCTCTTGATCCTTCTCTAATCCTGAGATATAGTGAATGTACCAAAACTTATCAGTTTTAGTATTTTAGGGTTTTTCCAGCTCGGGGTCAAACTAGGGTTTGACTTTCCTGAAGTTTCACCCAACCAAAAATATTGACCTGGGTACTAAACTTTGATTTTGATGAGGAGATATTTCCTATGCCGGGCTCACTAAAAAATTCCTCTTCTGTAAGAAGCCCTAATTTCCCGCACTAAAAACTGAAAATGCTCGGAATCGAATTCCGTTTCAATAGAAAGATGCACCCTTCAATGGAGAGTACTCCTAGCATACTTTTTCTGATGGATTGTGGAGAGAGACCCAAAAAGTAAGAAGTCCTAACTTCTACAACTGCATAATGTCTTCTTCTCAGGTTAGCTCTGATACCATGTTATATTTTTATCATTCAAGCTAGCATTATCTTAGGATCTTATTTGAGAGAATAACATGCATAGCAATAAACACAAGAGACAAGAGACACATAGAATTTTCCTCAGGGAAACCATAAAGGAGAAAACCCCATAACTTCCTCAAAGATAGAATGAGCACCAATGATAGCAGTAAAACCCAAAAACAGAAAAGATGATATCCACAGCTTGTTCTTCTCTCTCACTTGAGACAGCTTCTCCTCTATCACTCATACACCCCAATGAGTGAGTGTGTGTGTGATAAATAGAGACACTCACTCTCTATTTATATTCTTCCATTCACTTGAAAACCACTCCAACATGTCGGCCTCACTTAACAATTACTTACTAGAACCGACATCTATAGGAGTGTCTAATAACCCTAGTGCCCCATAACTTGTGGTGACTTTGCCTCCTCTGACCAACAAGGATGGTTATCCTTAACACAACAGTGGGGACTATTTCCCCAACTTACAATGAATCACCTATTTTTGAATTCTCTAGGATAGTCTAATAACTCTAAGGCCCCAAAAGTACGGGGACTTTAACCCTTGACCAATAGGAGGGTTACCCACAATGACTTGGCATGACTTGTTTACATTATAGAACCTCCTGATAGGAACATCGGGGCATTACATGACTCAAATACATTACAGACACATCCCAGAATAAACATCGGGGTATAATACATAAGATATATAAGTGCATACATTCCAAAGTTACAATTACATCAACACTTGTCACATCTTCTCGTGGAAAGGTTAAATAATACATGTAACATTTTCTACTTCTTCCTATATTTCTGTGACATGATCCATTATTTTCTACTATTTTGTTCACAATCTAGCTACATGCTATTGTAATCGCTTCATATCGTCTTCCTTGGCCATATTTTCCACTCTTGGAAGATTCTTCACTTCATTCTTCATCTAGTTAAAGTCTTCTTCAAGAATGTGCAACTGCTCTATCACATGTTCTAGCTATGTGTCATCTATCAAGGTTTCCCATGACTGAGAAACACGTTCAACCACTTGGTCACAAAGTATTTATGCCTCTTCAATATTTTTCATAACCTCAGTTGTTTTCTTCCTTCACTCTTCTGGTACCTTCAGAGGTATACTAGGAGAAATCTTTGATTCCAACTCCCTGACTCACTTGCATAGGTTCTCAACTATCTCACCTAAACTGAAAACATTTTCTTTAGAGAACATTGAATGTGTGGTTCATTCCTCAACAAAATTTATACAAGTGTAATAGCTCCATCTAGTTGTTGCATGTCATCTTGCCAGGTTTTTTATTTATTATTTGTCTCCTTTACTATTTTTGTTAGGATATTTAGACACTTAAGAGTTAGTTAAGATCAACTTGTTATAACATATTCATTAGGAAACGTGTGTTTCTTTAGTAGCATTTTTAAATATCTAATCCGATGATCACGATATGTTCTAGACATAGAGAGATCTTATGGTTCATATTCTCTTGTATCATAACTACCTTTGATCCATGGATTAAAACCCGATTCATCCATGATATTTATTTAAAGAGCATGGAGGGTCATTAGCTAGTTGATCGATTATGAGAAGCTCATTTGTAACTTTCTTTATTTTGCACAATAAAATGCCTTAAGTAGCTATTTGGCTAGGACCATGGAGTGTTTCCCTTCCAAGGGTTTAAACCATGTGAAAACATCAGTGTGTTAATCTATGATATGTTTGTGTGAGTGGTTTCTCTAGGTGTTTGTTCTTTTTAGAGTATGTTGTTGAAATATTGTAACTTCGAAGAATATTCTATATGTATCTTTTGTGGTCCCTGATGGTCCTACTGGGAGAAGCACTTGTATTATCTTGTACCCCGATGCTTCTAATCGGAAGAACTAATAAGAGTCATGAGGTTGTCCCCTCTATTTGTAAAGGTGGGTCATTAGCACCCCAGTGTGGTTACTTGAGCCTACATGTGTAACTCGAGCCTACATGATTAAATTGAGCCTACATGTCAGATGAGTTAATTCAAGTGAACGGATGAATATAAATAGAGGTGTGGTGCTCCTCATTTGAGACACACAAACACTCTCTCACTTATGTAGTGCATTAGTGGAGAAGAGAAGAGTAGATGGAGAAGGAGGAGGATCAGGCTTTGATCTCCTTATTGGTGTTACCTTTTATCTTTTTGCGACATCTATATTGAGGAAGCTTTTGCTGGGTTTTTCCCTTTAGGGTTTTCCCAGGATAAATATTTGTGTTCATTTTGTATGGTTGTACTTGTCTATCTTTCAGTGATCCTGTTTATATGCTTTTGTTATGAATTCGAAATGAAATACTAATGATCTAGCTTAGCATATGAAAATTTAACATGGTATCAGAGCCACCATGAAAGAAGAAATTGTGCATCTAAAGAATCTATGGATTCTTATTTTTTGGGTCTCTATCCATGATCGATCAGCAAAAGAAGGATAGAATGACTCTCCATTGAAGGGCGCATCTTTCTGTCGAAGCGGAATTTGATTCCGAGCATTTGTAGTTTTGGTGCAGAAAATTAGGGCTTTCTACAAACGAAGAATTTTTGAGTGAGCCCAGTATAAGATTTTTCTTCTAATAAAAATCTAAGTTGAGAGACCTGGATCAAGAAATTTGGTTGGGTGAAACTCCGGGAAAGTCAAACCCTAGTTTGACCCCGATCTGGAAAAACCCTAAATACTAAAACTACTAAGTTTTGGTACATTCACTATATCCTGAGATTGGAGAAGGGTCAGGAGTTGAAAATTGTATAGGTGGAATATAAAATCCTTATTTACACTTTTTCCAAAATTCAGCCTCAGATTCTCTATATTCTGGGAGATATGATCCCTCCAAGTTAGGGTTCTATCCTTTTCTAGAATTCATCCCTGAACAGGACACCTGGGGAGAATTGTTGTAGCGTGGGCTACAGAGGTCCAAATGTAATTCCTGAAGATGTTCAAAAAATATCATGGACTGTACTTTTTGTGGCCCAAATTTTAGAACCTGAACATGAACCAGTGACATGTGGCATGCCGTACAACTTCACTATTTTGAACAGTCTTGTAATAGGTCACCTTGGGAAAATGATCATAAATACGAATTGGTGAAACAAATTATGATGAAAAATATGGTGTTGGATTAGGGACATGAGACGTTACCTTAGTGCACAATTTTAGACACAGAGGATCAGTAATTTCAGAGATATCATAGAAACAGTAACAAGCATTTCTGCAGAAGAAATTGGAAAACTAGGGATTCCTTTTCCGGGAGCTTCCCTCCACTGTTTTCAGAAAAGGAGTACATCGGACAGCTCCATTTGAAGAGATATATATTTATATCCAATCAAATATGAAATATTCAAAGTTTTGAAAATTAGGGTTTCTCTGACAAACCCTAGATCAACCAGCTTCAGAAGCAGGACAGACACCTCAAATCGGTAAGATATAATCTTTTGCTATTTGCATTTGAGGTTCTCATTTCAAAGTGATATATCACATCAGCTTGATGATAAGCTTGGTGAAGTTGAAAAATTCCAAGCATGTAAGTATTTGATCTCTCTGAAGAAAATCAATTGGACACCTACATGAGTAGAGAGGTTCCAGTTCTAGAGGGAGATGAGCCTCAAAGCCTTACACAAGAAGAACTTGATCAAGGCCAAGAATATCATTGTTGATTCAATCACAGATCAACTTGTACCACAAGTGTCTTCCCTAAAGACACCGAAGATGTTTGATTCCTTGATCAAGCTTGTTGTCGCCCGAAACTGGCACGCGGGTGCTGAAAGACCAAACCGCTGGCACGCCAGCCCGGCGACAACCTCTCGAGAGAGAGGCCAATGTCACCACACCTTCTCTCTCCTCGCTTCAGGCTGGCTCTTCTCCAGCTCTAGGGGGGTTTCCCTAAGTTCGGATCTCTAAGGCAGGTGCAGCTGAGGGCAGGGTGATCTGAATAGGTTGCCTTAGAGAAACTCAAGTAGCAAAAAGGAAAATAAGTCGGATTGATGGGCAGGAAGGGAAGGGAGGATCAGTCCTCGAGGGAAAGGCCAGTGCCAGTATCAGAAGGGAAAATGGAGTCAGAAGGGGAATCAGAAAGGCTTTGCGTTTTGCAGAAGGGAGATCAGGATGGTCTGCTCCATAATCAAAGGCGAGGAGAATGGTAGTATAACTGAATACTTTCCATTACTCCCATACCTCTGAGAACATAACAGCGACAAGAAACTTGGCAGCCGCAAATGCTTTCCCAATGTGCTAGATTGTTAGCCTTCTATGCTGACTTAGTCTACAACTTATGAAAACACAAGCTTACCACTGAAAAAAAACCAACATGTCCAAAAAGCTCAAATATGAATTTCTTTATTAACGCTGGGAAAAAATCCTCCCAGCCCAAAAACTTTCCAGCTTTTACAAAGGAGAAGTTGGCCTCTTTATAGGACCAAAAGGCCACTCTCATACTTCTCAAAAAGGTGAAAAAATTAAAATAACTAAAGAGAAAAAAGTGAAAAATCCTCTTTTCTCTCCAATCAAGATCTTGACCAACTCTGATTTATTAAAGTAACTCCCCCAAGACTAAAGTGTAAATAAAACTTTAGTTCATTGACCTTCCCAAAAAGTATTTTATTACTAAAGTGAAAAAATAAAAATCAACCCAAAGTGCCAACAAAGTGCTGATAGCAGTTTTCAATACAATAGACTCGCGATAAAAAACTCTTCAAAAATTCGAGTAGGTATTTCTACGATGTCATCAAGGCTTTCTCGACCATATCGGAATTGATTATCAATCAGACCAATCTCGATTCAACTGATGATGGATGCTCTCCTCAGCTGCTAGGGATAGACAATTCTTCAGCTGCCACGCTTTCGTGGATTGCTCCAAAGAAACGCCAATTATCAGCAATGATGCACCTTCTAGCTAATCGCATTGGCATTGGGAAATGCCGAGCTCAACTTCTGAGCAATATTCATGCTGGCTGCTCCATGATTTTCTCTCCTTGGCATCGTGTTGTTTATTTGATGCCTATCAATTACGAGTCTACGCCATCACATACTTGAATCGGCTGCCAAGTGTAAGTGTGGGTCCAACAGCACGACTTGATTTCCCAGGAACGAAACTGATCTTTTCTTTGATTTGGTTGAGATCCAATTTTGGTGTTTAGCTAATCGATTGCTCCAACCAACAAATCATTGGATTGCTATCGTGGCACCCGGATCTGGCAATCAAAATTTGGCGTTCGATAGTGCTGACGCCATTATGAAGCCGTGTTCTCTACCTAGAAACTGATGTCTGAATCACAACTTATTGAGAAATTCACCTAAATAGTGATCAGTTGTCAATGCCCGATATGCATCCAATTTCTGCACAACTGTCAGTTTACCAAATATACTCAGCTGTCAATGCACTCAGACTAAGCGGCTTCAAAAGGACTCATCAGCATGGAGAATCATCAGTCCTAGGCAAATTTACAGGCTCTTCGATGGTGGACAGGATCCCATTATTTTATGAGTAAAGAACCCCACGAACTCCAAGTACAAAGTTCGATGGCTTCAAAACATAGTCTAGGCCTCAAAGCTCCCATCAGAGCATGCCCAACATGCAGAAGACATTTATTTACCCTCTTCATTAACTCTATTTTGAAGGGGATCCAAGGTTTGTGATACTCTTTGATGTCCTACTGTGATATTTCCTTTTTGGCTGAGTCTCCACATTGCCGCAGACTGCAAGGACTTTGGCTCTCCTGAATTCCCCACAGTATAAGTAAACCATTCTTGAAAATGACAAGAACCATGTTGCATGAGTACATCATTGTCTGCTTCATATGTCGATTGCACATCATATTCACCTTTCAGGTGACCTATATGGTTCTCTATTTTCAAACCTTGCCTGCCACATGCTTCACGACACTCCTGTAATGTCTTCATGTTATGCCATGTGAACATAGCCTTGTATCCACTAGAAAAAACATGAATAGTCTTGCTTTCTGAAGGAGTTATTTTCCAAGTTCATGTATCACTTTATGTACCTGATCTTTGGCATGTCCTTTGTTGTACAATTCAACGAAGACATTAAGGAGCTTATAAGGTCTTCTTAATTCAAACGCAAGTCAAATTTCTTTTACATAGTCGATATCTGCAAGAGCATTTCCTAGTCTTTACAATCAAAAGACTCATCCCTTTCATCATCTGTATCAGAAGTCTCTGAACCTCTTTTGTAATACCAGTTCTTCAAATTAAGTCTGGATGTCTTTGGATGACTCTGTCCAAGCTGAACTTCACCAGAAATAGATGATGTTCTCTGTACCATATGTTGGCATTTCTTACACAAAATTTTTGATCTTTCAACATTGTATACTGCCCATTTTCTTTTTTCTGAAAGACATGCATAAGCCTCAGAAACAACTTTAAATGCAGTCTCTGCCTTTGGATGTTTGTTTTTGTCTGGATGAAGTAACAATGCAAGTTGATGGTATCTTTTCCGCACCATATCGATTTCAGCATCCTCTTCTACCTTGAAATCTGAATATATGACAGCCCTCCAAAATTTCACAGTCTGAACTATCACTATCTGAACTTGTCACACTGTGAAATACCTCTGTGTAATGACTAGCAACCTCTTTTCCTGATGTCTTTTGGCTATGGACTCTTCGATTTTCAATTGAACCAGGATCACTGTCTAAACTTAAAGCATCATCATGGTATTGAAAGTTACAGTATTTTGGCTTATTCTTTTCTTTAACATTTCATAAAATAACTTTGAAGCTTCCTATAGGTGGCCTTTGAACTCGATCATTCTCTCTTGTAGCCCTGTGGATATCCCTGTCAAATCAGGAGGTAACATCTGGCTCCATGGGGGACGTGTGCTCTCTGAGAGAGTACACAAGAACCTCAGATTTCTCTGGGTATCAGTAGACCAATTTAAAAGAAAAAAGTGAGGGGATGGCTTCATTCACATCCCACACTTTATTACAAAACCAAGAAGAACAAACTGAAAATTTAAATGCTCATGCAAGAGCTTATTTCTTCCTACCTACCTAACGTAACATGAATCTAGACACTATTAAGTGTATGCATACAACCAATGAAGCCATTCTAGCATCTTTACCATGCCAAACTTCCTTTTTCTGAGCTTAGCTAGTGAATGAAACAAAGATATATTCATCATCAGACAACTATGCCTTGCAATCTGCTCATGAATGAAGCTGAACTGTAACATCAGATTATTAGGCAAGAAGAAGCTATACCAGGAAGAATCAAACTGTGCACAAGAAGACTCTATGCACTGGTCGATAGGGCTCACATACAACCCTTCATTATCAAACTGCTCAAGCTGATCTGCAGAAACAACATCATTACCTTCAATACAATGAACTTGAGACAAGTCCACATCTTTCGAGTGAATTTGTTGAGGAACTTGGGGCAGCTCCAGCTTTTCATCATGAAACTGTATATGAATCTGGGGAAGCCTCACATCTTCTATTTCAGCCATATCCAGGACCTCTTCAGTAATGTCTTCGACCAAGGGTTCTTGTACTGCTTCCTCAACCAGATCTTCCATGGTTTGTTCTTCACAAATCTCTTCCTCAAGTTCATGATGGACCCTAGGGATGAGAGCATCATATTTTTTAGCAAGCTACTCAATCTCATCTACTGTCCCATCATGCCAGCGGAGGAGAAACCTCTGGAAAAAATTTGGCACTGAATCTATGGATTTATCCAACAACCCACAGAACCAGGTATTTGCATTATTTACCAAAGTTATGGAAAACATGATCATAATTTCATCCTCGTGATGAACATTAACATCATCCATCAGTTTGCAGAAAGAGGCAATATGATGGGTGGATGAAACATCATCATTTCCATGAAATTCAGGAAGAATATCATGAATCTCAGGGTCGTACCACTCACTAGGAAATCCATGGACTTTCGAGAAGTCCAGTGGGCCGTAAGCCTCATGCCACATATCCCATGGTTCTTCCATAAATCAAACAATGCGGTACTTAATTTGAAAAGACATGTTAAATAATACCTCATACCGAACTTGTGGAGTCGCCAAGGTGAGATTGAAAGCCTTCTGATGAGTGTGCTCACCTCTACACCCAATCGGATCTTCAAATCTGTAAAAGGAAAAGGGCTCTGTCCCTTTTTGGAGTCACCATGTGAGAGGAATAATCTGCAACGTAATCTCCCACAGATTTTAATGAAGCATAGTCTTAAAAATCTGGGAACTGGACTTTGTCCCCGGCAACGACGCCAAAATGTTGTCGCCTGAAACTGGCACGCGGGTGCCGAAAGCTCAAACCGCGGGCTTTCCGGCCTGGCGACAACCTCTCGAGAGAGAGGCCAATGTCACCACACATTCTCTCTCCTCACTTCAGGCTAGCTCTTCTCCAGCTCTAGGGGGGTTTCCCTAAGTTCAGATCTCTAAGGCAGGTGCAGCTGAGGGCAGGGTGATCTGAAGAGGCTGCCTTAGAGAAACTCGGGTAGCAGAAAGGAAAATAAGTCAGATTGATGGGTAGGAATGGAAGGGAGGATCAGTCCTCTAGGGAAAGGCCAGTGCCAGTATCAGAAGGGTGAATGGAGTCAGAAGGGGAATCAGAAAGGATTTGCGTTTTGTAGAAGGGAGATCAGGTTGGTCCTCTCCATAATCAGAGGCCAGGAGAATGGTAGAGTAACTGACTACTTTCCATTAATCCCATACCTCAAAGAACATAATGGCGACAAGAAACTTGGCAACCACAAATGCTTTCCCAACGTGCTAGATTGTTAGCCTTCTTTGCCGGCTTAGTCTACAACTTATGAAAACACAAGATTACCACTAAAAAAACCCAACATGTCCAGAAAGCTCAACAATGAATTTATTTATTAACTTTGGGAAAAAATCCTCCCAGCCCAAAAAATTTCCATCTTTTACAAAGGAGAAGTTGGCCTCTTTATAGGACCAAAAGGCCACTCTCATACTTCTCAAAAAGGTGAAAAAATTAAAATAATTAAAGAGAAAAAAGTGAAAAATCCTCTTTTCTCTCCAATCAAGATCTTGACCAACTCTGATTTATTAAAGTAAATCCCCCAATACTAAAGTGTAAATAACACTTTAGTTCATTGACCTTCCCAAAAAGTATTTTATTACTAAAGTGAAAAAATAAAAATCAACCCAAAGTGCCAACAAAGTGCTGATAGCAGATTTCAATACAATAGACTGGCGATCAAAAACTCTTCAAAAATTCGAGTAGGTATTTCTACGATGTCATCAAGGATTTCTCGACCATATCGGAATTGATTATCAATCAGACCAATCTCAATTCAACTGATGATGCATGCTCTCCTCGGCTGCCAGCGATAGACAATTCTTCAACTACCACGCTTTCGTGGATTGCTCCAAAGAAACGCCAATTATCAGTGATGATGCACCTTCTAGGTAATCACATTGGCGTTGGGAAATGCCGAGCTCAACTTCTGAGCAATATTTATGCTGGCTACTCCATGATTTTCTCTGCTTGGCATCATGTTGTTTATTTGATGCCTATCGATTATGAGTCTACTCCATCACATACTTGAATTGGCTGCCAAGTGTAAGTGTGGGTCCAACATCACAACTTGATTTCCCAGGAATGAAACTAATCTCTGTTCAATCTTTGATTTGGTCAAGATCCAATTTTGGTGTTTAGCTAATCGATTTCTCCAACCAACAACTCATTGGATTGCTATCGTGGCACCCGGATCTGGCAATCAAAATTCGGCGTTCGATAGTGATGACACCATTATGAAGCCGTGTTCTCTGCCTAGAATCTAACGTCTGAATCACAACTTGTTGAGAAATTTTCCTAAATAGAGATCGGCTGTTAGTGTTGGATATGCATCCAATTTCTGCACAAATGTCAGTTTACAAAATATACTTGGCTGTCAATGCACTCAGACTTCACGTACCCAACATTGATAACACCAAGCGGCTTCGAAAGGACTCATCAGCATGGAGAATCATCAGTCCTGGGAAAATTTATAGGCTCTGCGATGGTGGATAGGATCCCATTATTTTATGACTAAAGAACCCCACGAACTCCAAGTACAAAGTCCGATTGCTTCAAAACATAGTCTAGGCCTCAAAGCTCCCATCAGAGCATGCCCAACATGCAGAAGAAATTTGTTTACCCTCTTCATTAACTCTATTTTGAAGGGGATCCAAGGTTTCTGATATTCTTTGATGTCCTACTGTGATATTTCCTTTTTTGCTGAGTCTCCACATTGCCGCAGACTGTAAGGACTTTGGCTCTCCTGAATTCCCCACAATATAAGTAAACCATTCTTGAAAACGACAAGAATCATGTTGCATGAGTACATCATTGTCTCCTTCAGATGTCGATTGCACATCATATTCACCGTTCAGGTGACCTATACGGTTCTCTGTTTTCAAACCCTTCATGACACTCTTGTAATGTCTTCATGTTATGCCATGTGAACATAGCCTTGTATCCACTAGAAAAAACATGAATAGTATTGTTGTCTGAAGGAGTTCTTTTCCAAGTTCATGTATCACTTTATGTATCTAATCTTTGGCATGTCCTTTGTTGTACAGTTCAATGAATACATTAAGGAGCTTATAAGGTCTTCTTAATTCAAATGCAGGTTGAATTGCTTTTACATAGTCGGTATCTGCAAGAGCATTTCCTAGTCTTTACAATCAAAAGACTCATCCCTTTCATCATCTGTATCAGAAGTCTCTAAACCTCTTTTGTAATACCAGTTCTTCACATTAAGTCTGTATGTCTTTGGATGGCTCTTTCCAAGCTGAACTTCACCAGAAACAAATGATGTTCTCTGTACCATATGTTGGCATTTCTTACACAAAAGTTTTGATCTTTCAACATTGTATAGTGCCTGTTTTCTCTTGTCTGAAAGACATGCATAAGCCTCATAAACAACTTTAAATGCAGTCTCTGCCTTTGGATGTTTGTTTTTGTCTGGATGAAGTAACAATTCAAGTTGATGGTATCTTTTTCGCACCATATCGATTTCAGCATCCTCTTCTACCTTGAAATCCGAATATATGACAGCCCTCCAAAATTTCACAGTCTGAACTATCACTATCTGAACTTGTCACACTATGAAATACCTCTGTGTAATGACCAGCAACCTCTTTTCCTGATGTCTCTTGGCTATGGACTCTTTGATTTTCAATTGAACCAGCATCACTGTCTAAACTTAAAGCATCATCATGGTATTGAAAGTTACAGTATTTGGGCTTATTCCTTTCTTTAACATTTCAGAAAATAACTTTGAAGCTTCCTGTAGGTGGCCTTTGAACTCGATCATTCTTGCTTGCAGCCCTGTGGATATCCCTGTCAAATCAGGAGGTAACAAATCTATTCGAAGATAAGAACATAATTTATAAGATGGATTTGAGAAAACAGTTGAAGAATGTGAAGATCCAGAATGCATAACATCTTGAAGTGGTAGAAGAAGAAGCAGAGAATGGCCTCCCATGATCATCGGATTCATTCATGTAAGGAATGTGTGCCAAAAGGTAGTGATTACTTTCAGTTGACTCTAGGAAGAAGAATAAGCTTGTCTCATAAGAAGAGAAGAATAATGATGGGAGCAAATTGAATATCAAGCTCTCACCATTCAAAGAAGATCCCTCAAGCAATGAGGAATATGAAGAACTCAATTCTTGATGAACCTCTTATCCATCTTATCATTTGGATAAGAAATGATGATTTCATGGATGAAGAAGATGATGAAGCAGAATGATCAAGAAGGATTCTACCCACGAAACAAACAAAAGATAAGTATTCAATTGTCATTTAATGATATTGTTTTGTTATGCATTTGATTATATTTAGTTGATGTGTTGTTTTCATGCATGTGATGGGTAAGTAGCTCATGGTTCTATACAAATCTCCATTGTTACTTATCTATATTGAAACCTATTTGCTCACATATTGGATTAGTGCACAATCTCAATGATGTCATGGTAGAGATGGAAGGAATATAGAAATTTTTTGTGAGATATGGATGAATGTTGTATTGGCTAAATAGTTGCATGATGCATAATAATTTGTCGTTATGCATATGTAGTTCTAAACATGCAACTAGTGCATTTGAAGTGTAGGAAAGGTCCTGTACAACATCCTAAAAGAAAAGAAGGATGAGACTTGTTCCGAAGAACAAGTGATGACAATTCAATAAACATGAATCTGAAGCTCCTAGGGTCAAAGACACCATGACGAAAGAAAGATCTTCAAAGAGCGGTAGATCCACCTCGAAGGATGAAGACCACCATGGGTATGAGAGATAACTCAAGATGAAGAAAAAAAATGCTATGAAAGAAGCTATGATCAAAGAATAATAGTTGATTATGGGGAATGATGTATATGATATGATTTCGAGACATAAAGGGAAGTACGTAGTATCTTACATGTGGATCTGCAAGAACAAGTGTACAAAGCAAGAATCATGATTTGCCTCAGAAAGGATAGACTATGACATGACATACTCTATTGACTAGTATATATCAAGCATAGAATCACCTATATAGAATGAAGAAGGAAGATAATACTCCACTTCAGGGGGAGTGACTACAGAAGATATCTAAGTTTGACAGGGTACGACACGATGGACAACTTCCTGATGGATCGAGACTTTACCAAGAGTAAAGTGGGTTCTAACCTTCAAAGTTGAATGCAGAAGACTAGGATATGTTGATGATCTGACAAGACGAACTCATGGAAGATGTTATGATGATGTTTGGGATATAGTACTCAAACCAGAATGCAAGCATGTGGTATCTTACAAATGGATTTGCAAGATAAAATATGTCGTTGATAGAAGTAAGGAAATACTTGTGGCTAGAGGTTTCTATAAGAAAGAGGGAATTAATTTTGAAGAGACACTTACTCCAGGAAGCAAGGTACACTTCCTTCAGAACTATGATGGTAGTTACTTCCATGATGAAGTAAAGACAATCCTTTCTTAATGGTATGATTGGGGAAGAGTTTTACATCGAAAGGATTTGAAGTTGAAGAGAGATGGACTCATATATGTAAGTTGAAGAAGGGCCTCTATGGCATGAAGCAAGCTCCCAGATCTTGGTATGGTAGTTTACTGTCAATTATGGGTTTTACCAAGAATAAAGTTGATCCTAACCTTTATCTCAAGGTTGTAGAAGATGAACCTATCATCTTGTTATTATATGTGGATGACTTATTCTTGATAGGGAAGGAGAAATAGATCATGGAAAGTAACAAGAAACTAACAGAAGAATTTGAGATGAAATACCTTGGGTTAATGCACTATTTCCTAGGTCTGGAAATATGACAAAGTTTAGAAGAAATAGTTTTTCAACCAAGGAAAGTATGCGGTAGAGATATTGAAAAGATTAAATATGTTGGAATGAAAAGCCATGGCCACACCCATGGAATCCAACTTGAAGCTGTTAGATGATGAATCATCAGCGTTAGTATATGTGACTCATTATAGACAGATCATTGGGTCATTCATGTACTCAAAAAATACCAGACCAGACATTTTTTTTGCTGTGAACAGCCTAAGTCAATATCTTGTTCAACCAAGATGGGTTCACCTAGTAGCTGCAAAACATGTGATGAGATATCTGAAAGGGACTATAGACCTTGGTCTATACTATGATGGTAGCCATGACTACAGATTGTATGGCTATACAGATGCATATTGGGTTGGAAGTATCTCAGACAGGAAAAGCACATCAAGTAGATGCTTTTGTTTGGGGTCTGCTATGAGTTGATGGTTTAGCAGGAAACAATCCAGTGTTTCTCTTAGAACAACAAAAGAAGAATACATAGCAGATTGCTCTGCTAAGTTGTGAAGCCATATGGATTTGGAAGCTGATATCAGGTCTCCTTGACCTGAAGATGGATACTACATTGATTCTATGTGATAACGAGATTTGTGATAACAGAGAACCCTATGTTCCGTCATAACACATAGAAACCTGATATTTCTACACACAGGTCCCAGGATCGTTAGTAACTCCGTAAAGACCTAAATCCCGTAATTCCGAAAGGAAGGATCATTGAATTGATCCCATAATTCCAATAGGAAGCATTGTCTGAGTTCCACAGATGTGTTGATCCCGTAATTCCGAAAGGAAGGATCGTTAGTAACTCCGTAAAGACCTAAATCCCGTAATTCCGAAAGGAAGGATCGTTAGTAACTCCGTAAAGACCTAAATCCCGTAATTCCGAAAGGAAGGATCATTGAATTAATCCCGTAATTCCAATAGGAAGGATTGTCTAAGTTCCATAGATGTGTTGATCCCATAATTCCGAAAGGAAGGATCGTTAGTAACTCCGTAAAGACCTAAATCCCATAATTTCGAAAGGAAGGATCATTGAATTGATCCCGTAATTTCAATAGGAAGGATTGTCTGAGTTCCATAGATGTGTTGATCCCATAATTCCAAAAGGAAGGATCGTTAGTAACTCCATAAAGACCTAAATCCCGTAATTCCAAAAGGAAGGATCGTTGGTAGCTCTGTAAAGACTTGATCCCGTAATTCAAACAGGAAGGATTGTCTGAGTTCCACAGATGTGTTGATCCCGTAATTCCAATAGGAAGGGTTTTCTAAGTTCCACAAATGTGTTGATCCCATAATTCCAAAAGGAAGGATCGTTAGCAACTCCGTAAACACCTAAATCCCGTAATTTCGAAAGGAAGGATCGTTAGTAGCTCCGTAAAGACTTGATCCCATAATTCCAAAAGGAAGGATCGTCTGAGCTCCACAAATGTGTTGATCCCGTAATTCTGAAAGGAAGGATCGTTAGTAACTTCGTAAAGACCTACATCCTGTAATTCCAACAACAAGGATCATCTGAGTACCACAGACATGTTGATCTCGTAATTCTGAAAGGAAGGATCATGTTGATGTTTTGATGATAATGACTTTATGATGATGATGATGTACTGATCGAAAGATCAGAGTGTGATGATGATGATATTTTGATGTTTTGATGATGTTTAATGTTTTGATCATAATGATTTTTTGATGATGTTGATGTTTTCATGATGATGATGATGTACTGATCAAAATATCAGTGTATGATGATGATGTACTGATCAAACGATAAAGAGTATGATGATGATGATGTACTGATCAAAATATCAAAGTGTGACGATGATGATGATCAGTATGTGATGATGATGACATACTGATCAAAAGATCAGAATATGATGATGATGATTCTGTTCGAGAGTTGAAGTATGATGATGGTGCTGATCACGATGTTACTAATCATAATGTGATGATGTTGCTGATCGAAAGGTCAAAATGATGAAGATGTCTTTGCTGATCGAAAGATCAAAGTGCTAAAGATATTGCTGATCAAAATGCTGAAGATATTGGTGATGATCGAAAGGTCAAAGTGCTGAAGATGTTGCTACTGATCGAAAGGTCTAAATGCTGAAGATGTTGCTGATCAAAAGATCAAAGTGTTGAAGATGTTGCTGATCAAAAGGTCAAAAGATGCTGATGTTGATTAAAGAGTTGTTTTCATCAAATATTGAATACGAAGACTATATGATGTTGAAAATATTCCAATGATTTATAGATGTGTTACCCTGATGATGTTGTAGAATACCCTTCTCGTTAAGGGGGAGTATTGAAATATTGTAACTTCGAAGAATATTCTACATGTATATTTTGTGGTTCTTGATGGTCCTACCGGGAGAACCACTTGTATTATCTTGTACCCTGATGCTTCTAATTGGAATAACTAATAAGAGTCATGAGGTTGTCCCCTCTATTTGTAAAGGTGGGTCATTAGCACCCCAGTGTGGTTACTTGAGCCTACATGTGTAACTCGAGCCTACATGATTAACTCAAGCCTACATGTCGGATGAGTTAATTCAAGTGAACGGATGAATATAAATAGAGGTGTGGTACTCCTCATTTGAGACACACACACACACTCTCACTTGTGTAGCGAATTAGTGGAGAAGAGAAGAGTAGATGGAGAAGGAAGAGGATCAGGCTTTGATCTCCTTGTTGGTTTTACATTTTATCTTTTTGGGGCATCTATATTGAGGAAGCTTTTGTTGGGTTTTTCCCTTTAGGGTTTTCCCAGGATAAATATTTGTGTTCCTTTTGTATGGTTGTGCTTGTCTATCTTTCAGTGATCCTGTTTATATGCTTTTGTTATGAATTCGAAATGAAATACTAATGATCTAGCTTAGCATATGAAAATTTAACATATGTTCTGTACCCATACATGGTATTAGAGCATTTATGAAGAGTCACTTTTTTTTATGATCTAGATCTTGAATTGGTGTTGCTAAAGCTTTGAAAGGGTTTTTTATTTTGATTTTTTGTGCATTTCTTAGATGTGGGAGGTGTTCCATTGCATCTGGATTGTCATTTCCATTGGAAAATAGTTTTTTTTGATAAAAAAATATTTATGTTTTCTCCAAATACAACCATTTCATCAGATATGGAGGCATAACGTTATAGTGACATCTTTTAATTTCTCATATTTTATCAAATTTATTATCAAATATAGTTTTTTGTTTTGGTTTGAAATTTTTCCTTCCCTTTATGTGTATTCTCATTTTTGTTCACCTTTCATGATCATGTAAAAACATAAACATAAAGGAAAGGGTTTTTTCTCTAATGTGTATGCTCTTTTTTGTGCACCTTGTGTGATTGCAATGATCCAGAAACGGAGAGAAAATGCAAACATTCTGAGTAGGCTACCGAGGACCACTCCCAAAAGTGTGGAAAAGTTTGTTTAATTTTTTTTCTTTAATTTATGTGAAGTTATTTGCAAGAAAAGAATCAAGCACGCACTTTGAGATAGAAGAGTAGAAAAAAAACCCTTCCTGCTTTCCATCTTTTATGTACCTTTTAATATTGGGTCACATGGTTCAAAGTTTCTTTATTCCTTAATAGGTATTGAGTTCAAGTATTATTAGTTATTTTCTAAAAGTGCATGAAATTTATACTTTTAAGTTACTTTATTATAAAAGTGCATATCACTTGAATTATAAAAGAAAATCACTTAAGTCTTTTAGTTTTTTTCGCAATATTTGAAGTAACATCCTTGTAAAAGTGAATTTCACTTATTGTACAAAAGTGATTCACATAAAACAACTTCTTGTAAAGTGAGTTTAAGAGGTTAATATTGGGAAGAGGGGGGTCTTTTTTATTTTATTTTTTATTATTATTTTATTCAGTTGGTCAATCATCGATCTAGCACGTCACTCTTGGGGTCATCTTCAACCTTTTTTTAATCAAGCATAAATTCTTCATTAAGAGTCTGTTTTAAGTGCTTTTTTTAACCGGCATGTTTGTTTGATTTATTTGCATCTAGACCATTGGATTATTTTTTTACATCCTTTATTTTACAATATGGCAGTGCCATGTGATATTCTAGTTACTAGTTCTAACTACTTATCATTGAAATATCATATGGAAGATGTTCTACGAAGTAGGTCACTTTACAGAATTACCTCAGGGAAAGAAACTGAACCCACTGGTGATGATAAGAAACTAAAATGGGAAAATAAATGTGATAAATATCATGTATTGATTAGGATGTCAATCTCTATTGATTTGCGATTCCACACATCTAGAATTGATGAGCTTGATAAAGCTTGGGAAAATTTGGAAGCTATGTTTGGTAAACATAATGAAATTTGAGGTCATCAACTCAAAAATGAGTTGTCTTCTTTAAATTCAAGTTATTTTTCTTTCATTCAATATTACTTATCTAAGTACAAAACCTTGAGACTCATATGTGCAGAATGCAAAATTAAGAGGGAAGACAAGCAATGCATTTATCATATTCTCTCCAAACTTGGAATTGCATATTCTATTTTTGTATCTACAATTTACTCCATGAAAGAATCCTTGAATCCAGCTAGCTATATAGAGCTTAGTATTGAATCCTTCTTTGATTCCTTCATTAGAGAGAAACATAAGATCATACATATTAGAATTCCTTATTGGCACAACAAAAATAAAATTCCAAGCCTCCAAAGAAAAAAAAAATCACAATAATAAGCCAAAAAAGGGTCCCAAACCCTCTCAGTCAGCTCATTCTTCCAAAACTGACAAAGGATCCAATCTAAAGGGAAAGAAGTCCGAGTGTCATCAGAACTACTGCGGGAAATATAATCATGATGAATCTAAGTGTTTCAAGCATATGTCATCCTTAGAAGCAGCGATGAAGAAGCACCACATCAGCCTTGATTCATCTTCAGAGTCTACATCTCATGGCCATGCACTTTTCACTTCTATTTATTCTTATACTACATCTTCTTCTTCTACTTTAAATGAGTGGGTCATTGATTCTGGAGCATATTATCATATGTCTAAGGATCAAGTGATATTTTCTAATATGCATGAATATAACACCAAACAAATATTTAATAGTGATGATATATCTCTAAGTGTTGTAGGATCTAGAAAAAATCCTGTAGATAAAGGTAATTTTAGTGATGTACTATTTGTTATGATAATTACTTGCAATTTGTTGTTAGTCCTTCAAATCACTTGTTCTAGTGAAAGTAAAACTATAACATTTACACCTCACCAAGTTGTAATAAAGGATTTCAAAGATCCTCAGCATGTCCTAGCTACCATAATTATCGATGATATTACCAGGTTGTACAAATTTAACAACTTTAGGTCATCACCTTTTCCTTCATTTTTTGTTGCTCATAGTGATGACTTCAACAAACTTTTGCATGTGGGATTTGGACACTTAAATTATCGCTCACTGCAGTAACTATGTAAAGATAATATGGTGACAAGTATTTCAATGATATCTTGCATGGATGGTGCTTGTTACAGATGTGTACTTGGAAAACATCATTTAGACAGTTTTGATAAACATGCCTCTTGCCACACCTCAATTCCCTTGGAGCTTGTGCATTGCGACTTGTGTGGTCCTCTTCCATTTGCTTACTTTTTTGGTTTCAAATATTTATTAACGTTCATTTTTTATTACTGTAGATGCACCTAGGTTTATTTCCTAAAACTTAAGAGTGAAGTATTTAACATATTCTTGGCCCACAAGGCCCTTGCTGAAAAACAACCTGGTCATCAAATTCTTAAATTAAGATCTGGTAATGGAGGAGAATATGTTAACAACAATTTCACTACTTTTTGAAATGAACAAGGAATCCAACAACAACACACTATTTCATATACACCATAAAAAAATTGTTTATTTGAATGAAATAACCACACTTTAAAAGAAATGGCTAATTGTATGATCCAAGCTAAGGGAATAAGTATTCAATTTTGCGCAGAATCCATAAATTGTGTAAATTACATAGTTAATCGCACCCCTACTATATATTTACAAGGTATCACATCAGAAGAAGCATGGAGTAAAATTAATCCAGATGTAAGTCACTTTTGTGTGTTTGGTAGCAAAGCATGGGCTCACATTCCGAATGAAAAATGGAAAGCATTACATCCTAAAAGTGAAAAAGTGCATATTTGTTGGATACTCTATATATGTAAAAGGTTATAGACTTATTCATATACATTCTCATGATAAAATTATTAGAAGAGATGTAAAATTTGATGAAAATATCTTGGCCTATGAGCCTAACTCGACATGTGTGCCATCTTTGGCCTGCAATCCTGATTCGGTGATTTTGCCTTCTTCTACATCCAATTTCGTTGATAGATTTAAACTCTAGTTTCTAATGATAATAGTGATGATGAAAATCCACCTTCACATGTTCATTTTCCTCCAGTTGCACCATCAAAATAACTTCCTCAATGGATTTGTTCAACGTGTGAAGCAGCTAGTTTTCTTACTGGTGATCCTAGAGATCAATGTCGAAAACGTTCTCAGTTCCAGCGAGCCTCTTCTCTTTTGTCTCAAGTTTCAGAAAATCATGATCCCTATCATTTTGCAGAAGCTTTAGGGAATCCATATTGGAATTTAGATATGGATGAAGAATATCGTTCTTTAATGGTGAACGACACTTGGGATCTTGTACCTCTTCCAAAAGGAAGAAAACTTGTCAAATATAAATGGTTCTACAGAACTAAGTATGTCTCAAATGGAAGTGCTGAAAAACTTAAGGAAAGGTTAGTAGACAAAGGTTTTTCCAAAATTTAAGGGATTGAATACAATGAAACCTTTTCTCCTGTCGCAAAATTGAACTACATCTGCCTTTTTCTTTCCCTTGCATACTTGCATAAATGGGAGGTACATCAAATGAATGTCAAGTTTGAATTCTTACATGTTGATTTAGAAGAGGAAATTTACATGGAACAACCTCCTGAATATGTTTAGAATGACTCTAGCCTTATATGTCACCTTAACAAATCCTTATATGGCCATAAACAAGCTCCTCGAGCTTGGTATGCCAAAATGGATAGCTTTATACTTGACACTATTTTTCTAGATTCCATTCTGACCCCAATGTCTATACCATGAAAGTATTAAACCAACTAATCATCCCTGTTCTATATGTTGATGATCTTATTTTTGCTGGTACTGACCCTAACATTTTAACCCATCTGAATGTTGGAATATATTAAACCTTCTCAATACTTAAGATAAAATAATTAATCATTATTTGATTAATTATCTATCCACTAGCTTAATTAGTTGGCATCCATTTCCATGTTAAAGTCAACACATGCCATCTATACCCCATGAATGATTTGTTTCTAATTCTAGGTTGATATTGACCACTTTATGGACATCCAAAATTGGTAACTGTGCTTTACTGTAGATTCTGCTTTATTCTTCTTTATCCTGCTTTTCTGTGGATAAGGTAAAGCTAGTTAACTAAGAAACTGGGTTCCTTTGTTGCCAACCCATACTTCATTACTTTTTCTCCATTTTCCTAGATTAACATGTTTTTCCATCACTCTTGACAACTCACTCATGCTTTTTCTAATTTGTGAGGTCCTTGACTTATTTGGGAAGTGCTGTAGCCACTTATGGGGGTTTATCTTATTTGGTAAGTCTGATTTATGAGCTATCAATGAGTTGTCTTCCATAAAATCAAATATCCTTTATAAGGAGTATTTCCATTGTAATAATACCAATCATCATTTATTGAGCATTCATTAATGTGCGCTCATTAATTCCTCTTCTTCTCTCCTTATGCTAATTCTATGCAATTCCCAATGAGGTTAATTGTGTCCTTAGATTATTAGCGTTTTTATGGAATTCATGTTTCCATCAAGGCTTTAGAATTTTGACAGTGAAATCCAGTCTTAAGAAAACTTTTGAAATGTTAGAATCAGGACATTTGCATTATTTTCTTGGTCTCCAAGTCTTGCAAACCAAAGAAAGAACCTTTCTTTCTCAGTATAAGTATGCTTGTGACCTTATTTTCCACTTTCACATGGAATATTATAAACCGACCCCTTCTCCCTTCAAGTTTGGATTCAAATGTACTGACACTTGTACTTTTACCTGAAGTATATGACACCTTGTATCATCATCTTGTTGGTACTCTCTTATACTTGACTCATTCCCATCCTGATCTTTCTTTTGTTGTTGGTCGTGTTTCGTGCTATATGAAAACATCCCATGAAATTCACTGGAAATAAGCAAAAATAATACTTCGATATATTCATGGCACAATTCAGTTTGGGATTCCTTACAGTACAGGGGGACTCCTTTGTTGGTTGGTTTCATTGATTCATATTAAGCCGACGATCCTCATGATCGAAAGTCTAATGCAGGCTATGTTTTCAGTCTGGGATATGGACCTATCATCTGCGCTTGTAAGAAACAACAAGATCTTGCTCTTTGTTCAGCGGAAGTATAATATCTAGCCCTAGTTAATGTTAATAAGGAGTCTTTATGCATTCGATAGATCCTTTTTGATTTTGTATTCGAACAACTAAAACATACTCCACTTTGGTGCGACATTCAAATTGCCATCAATATCTCCAAATATCCAATTCAACATCAATGCAGCAAACACATTGAGATACATATGCACTTCATCATAAATATTGTTCACGATCGCATTCTTGAAGTGCTCTTTTTCCCTACATATGATCAATTTGTAGAAATATTCACCAAGTCTCTTATAGAAGCGAAGTTTTATAAAATTCGATCTATGTTAGGAGTTCAGGATCTTTTCACGAAGGGGGGATAGGCTCTGATGCCTTATTCCTTCTCCTAATATTGCCACTTTTGCAAATCCTTCAATCCTATCCCAAGTTTTTCTTAAGGGGGTATGTTAGGATATTTAGACACTTAGGAGTTAGTTAAGATCAACTTGTTGTAATATATCTATTATGAAAAGTGTGTTTCTTTAGTATGCATTAGTATGAATTTTTAAATATATAATCCAATAATCATGATATTTCTAGACATATAGTGATCTGACAGTTCATCTTATATTAGATCATAACTACCTTTGATTTGTGGCTTAAAACCCGATTGGTCCATGATATATATTTAAAGAACATGGAGGCTCATTGGCTAGTTGATCGATTATGAGAAGCACATTTGTAACTTTGTTTCTTTTGCATCATAAACTACCTCAAGTAGATATTTGGTTGGGGCCATGGATTGTTTCCCTTTTGAGGGTTTACACCACATGAAAACATTGGTGTGTTGATTTGCAATCTATTTTTGTGAGTGGATTCTCTAGGTGTTCAGTATTTTGGGAGTAACCTATGTACTCGAACAATTTTCTTCAGCAACAAAATGGTTTTATTTGATGAATTCAATTGTCTAAATATCTCATTCCCTCTTGTTTTCATCTCTTCAACTACAACATGCTGAATATAATGCAATTGATACATTGGAACTACATAAAAATTAAAAGTAAAATGGCCAAGATCCTTTCCCACGACATTGAGATTTGCAGTTCCTTAACCAATTACTTGAATCTTTATTTTTTGGGTCATATATGATGTCTCAATAGGTCTCTCTTTGGATGGTCCAGCTTGGTCCTGCCACATAGTCAAATATGGTTCTTGGTTGATTGATACTCTAACTTCTTTTACTACAATACAACACGTCTACAGTAAATCCGTAATGTTGCTCACCAATTGTTTATGGTGTTCATCCATCTTCTTGAAGATTTGGTTTGCAACTTCCTCCATGCAATCTAAGATCTGGTTATAATCATCATTTGTAAGACCAACAATTTTAGTTGATCCATCGGCCCTCCTTTTCTTATGACTCTTATCATAATTTTTTGAGTGTTTTCTTTTATCCCCTAACTCTGATCTGTTGGGGTCATGTTGGATTCATTTTTACTATTGTAGGGAGAGATTCTCAGGATTTCTCCTGGTGGATCACCTTCCTAGTTTACATTGTGCTTCTCCAATGGGCCATCTTATCACGACTCATATTTTGTATAGATTTGATCTTCTATGATAGGTACTTTCCATTCTTAGGGACAATCCTAAATTATCATGTCAATTTATTGAGCGGATAGTTGCAATTGTATATCTAACCAATTTTCTTTGGTTCTTAGCACAACTGCAAAAATATATGGTGCGCCCTGACCAGAAATATTATAATGTTTCAAAACCTTTTGATGATTTCCTCTATGATTCTGGACTGCTTCTTAATAAAATATCTAAGTACCTCTCCTTGGAAATATAATTCCACATTGTTGTCTCTTTGTCACTACAGACTCCTTGTTGAGCAAGATATTTTGGTATTTGGCTACTCAGCACGGCATAGGGACATCTACCCCTTGGTAGTTTGGTGGTTTTTCCCATGTGATAAAGGAATTCAAAACCAAAATACATGAATAATTAAAGGGTTACCATTTTACTGTGCATTTGAAACATCTACAAATAACTCATTCAACAAATATGTTACCTAGTTCATCTGGACACCCACTACACATTGCTTGATTGCAACAATTGTACTTGTTGTACACTAGTTCGGTTTCATATTTTGCAATAGATTTCTAGATAATACTTTGGCTATGAACTGAATGGTAAATCATTTATGGAGTTGATCGCAAAGCCTCTATGATCCCTCGACATATTTTACTTTTCCTTCATACTATTAACCATATATGTGTCCCGGTCCTTCCCAGTGAAGAAGGACATTGGGTTGAATATTGCAAGAGGAAGTATTTTAATGTATTCTATGAGCTGAACTTCTACCAATAATTTCTTGTCGAGCCACAGACACCCTCCATGAAAACACACCAGCAACTACTTTACACATGCATTTAATTTTGTTGTGCTACCAAAGTGTGGCATATGCATCAATGACATTAATATGTATTTATGTAATCATCTCTCCTATTCTATTAGGACCACGTGAATAGGTAGATCCTCAGTCTCGTGTACTGTATTCATATATCTCTTCATGTCTAAATCTAGGTGACTTCCAAAGGTCATGGTCGATGAATCCCATTTTATTCAAGTTGGGTATAATGTTCGTCATCATGCGAACTGCTTTAGGTATAATTGGAGTTACTAACTGATACTTTTCATTCTTTCCCACAGTAACCTTTGTTGCTTTTTCTAGTCTCATCAAAACATAATTAGGTAGCAAGATGGCCGACCTAACTCTTGTTTCTTTAGCATCAGGTGGAGGTGTTGTCATTCTATGTCTGTGACTTGTTCTGCGTCAAGAGAATTTATTTCTCATGCGACAAGAGGTTTTAGCTGTATAACAACTTCTAGGATTACTGGTGACTATGAAACAACTTCTGTATGTTATTCCATGATGGGCTTAGGTGATGGAATCTCAACAACTGATTCTTGGACAATTCTTGTGTTGGAGACATAATTTACCATGCTCTGTGAAAACAACTTCGAATCAAAAAATTGCAGAAAGGCAGTTCAGTGAAAAAGTTGGATACAATGTAATGAACAAGATTCAACACAAAGATGAAATATTTTTACACATTCGATCAATTTTCCACTCACATGATCGTGCAATAAATGGAAAGGTGGTGACAAATCATGTCATATAGAGCAATATTTCTAATAATGTCAAGGAAACTGCAAACAAAACCGTCACTTCACTAGTCAATTAAAATTCAGTTATTGTGCATTAATGGAAGATGTGATCAAAAGAGTTCCACCAAAATATCTCGTTACCTTAAATTAACTACCAGCCAATTGTCAATTGCGACTAAAATCCATCATGTGACAACAATTATTCTCTTGCGACATGCATGTAGCCTGAGACATAGTTTTACTTTTGCGATAGACATGTAGTCTACGACAACAATTCTTCTTTTGCGACAAAGATACAATCTACAACACAATTTCACGCTTTGAAAAACACCCACAAACATGCAACACTCATAATCTTGTAACAAAAAAATTCATAAACTTTACGACAAACACTCATAAAACTTTCTTTTTTTATTATTTATTATTTCCTTCCTTCTCTTTTTAAGCTATCAGTCGGCTAAAGTGTGGCTGTCATGATAAAGCTTTAGCCAACTTCCATTAACTAATCCTTTGAAGGGTGTATCATCTATTTTTTTCAATTGAACTGCTCCTCCTTCAGTGATTTGAATGAAAATATATGGTCCCATCCAATGTGTTTGAATATTGCTAGGATGCTTCAAAAACTTACTGTTATAGAGGAGAACAAGATCTCCAATCTTAAACTGCTTATACTTAATATGTGGGTTGTGCCAAGACTTATATCTCTCCTTCTCTACATTTTTATGATAGCCTGTGACAAATATATCTTCTTCTAATTTTACAAGCTGCAACAATCTTTCTTCGATAGTACCAACGTCTTTAATCTCTATAAGCATAGCTATCCTTAGACTAGGTACAATATACTCCATCATCATGACATCCTCTTTCCCATAAACCTGTTGAAATGGATTTAGGAATGTCAACTTTTTATAGGTGGTGCAATAAGCCCATAATAATGCAGCCACTTTATGATCCCAATCATCTCTTTGAACATTACAGATCTTTGTCAATGCATTTTCCAAAATCTCATTGAACACCTTGACAACACCATTTTCTTGTGGGTGATACAGTGTTGTCTTCTAGTGCTTAATTTGAAATTTTTTAGTTAATTTGCTAACCAATTGATTGACAAAATGTGCTCCTTGATCATTTATCGAAATATTTGGACATTCAAATTAGGTTACTTCATGCTTGAACAAAAATCTTGCAGCAATCACAACAGTACAATCATTTACTAGTGCTTATTTGTTGTAATCTCACAGATCACATAAGGTTACCAATAATAAATACTAAAACATACATAAATATAAACAAGAGACAAGAGACAAGAACAGGTAAGATAAACAGATTATATTATTCCTATGAGTTCATACAAGGTAGAGAACTGAACTGAGTTCTCGTTTGGCTCAACAGCCTAATATATACAATTTACAAACAGTTACAAAATAAATACCTGTCGATTCGGTGAACCGACATGACTTTTAGTTAGCCGACCTAATCTTCTAGTTTAGTCGGTCGACCGACTTAGTTGGTTGATCGACTAAGTCCACCCATTGACTTAGTCGGTTGATCGACTAAGTCGGCCTTCATTCAAGTCGACTTATTGATTTGCTCCTTCTACATCTCCCCCACGGACAAAACATTTCTTCGTCCCGAAGAAACATGGAGGTACAAAAAATGTGTTTGTCGGACTTTTCAAAAAATGCTATTGTGGTGGACTGTGCAGACGGATGGTTGGTCTTTTCTGGACGTAGATCTCGACAATGGCTGGAGGTGTGATGGCAAGATGATGCTGAAAATCTATCTCTACAAAGCTTTCTGGATGTCGATAGTTAATGTAGTTAAGCTGGACAGGACCGACATCTTTTCCGAAAGGGGGACTTCTGCGATCTTCTCCATGTTGGGGCCCAGGAACTGGTTCTGCTCTTCTGCTGTGTTAATGAGTCTTTTCATCTGGGGGCAGATGATGTTGACTTTCTCTATATTGGGGAGGGCTTGTTGTACCCACTGATGTGCTTCCCATTCTAGCTTCTGTAGTTTGTTGGTTTCTAGCACTATTTGTTCTTCTATTGTCTGCCTAAGTGCTGCCTATGTCATCTTCCTGCTCTCCAAATCCTGAATGCCTTGACGAATCTGGTGTGTCTGCTAGTAGACCTGCCCATAGTGAATAGGCCAGTCTCTTAAGACTTCTTCAGTAACGGCAGAATCCTCCATGTGGTCCTGTAGCACTTTGTATGCCTCTGAAAAAGCAGTGTGCTGTGCCAGTAACAGTCAGGCAGTCTCTTCCTTCTGCTCTTCCTTAGTTTCCTGGAGATGTGCCTGGATGGTCGACACCATGCTCTCGAAGAGATGATATCCTCTTTCCAATGGTCTATCTGTGTTGACTTCGATAGGGCCTGGTATGACGGACTGAGCTAATGTCCTACATTTGTCGAGAAACTCAACCTGTTCTATATCTTTATTTGTTAGTTCCTTTGTTTTTCTGTCAGCCCTTGTCTTTGCTTCTTTGGTCAGGGTTCTGAGGAGTTGGCCGACCTCTATGTTGGTTAAGGTGCTTGCATGCCTTAAGCTGATTCAGAGGCTATAATTTTTTGCATGATTCTCTTTCTTCTTCTTGTGCTTTTCTGGCTCGGTCTCCTGGGTACTTGCAACAGTTGAGGGGGGGCCTGTGGTTTGCAGGAGAGAGGTTGATGGGTTTTCTATTTGGGGAGGTGGTATGACCATCTCTGGCTGTGTGGATCGATTTGGTTGTGATATGTCTAGGTGTGGGGATGTTTGGGGTGGTGGGGGTGGTGGGGATGTTGGTGGTGGTGGTGATGAAGTGGGGGAATGGTTGGGGGTAATGGGTTTGTCGGAAGTGCATTGTGGACTTATGTCGAGAGTTATGTTTGTCTTTGGTGGTGTAGTGGTGGGTGGGTCGTCCTGGGTTTAGGGGTCAATGTGTTCCACAGTAGACTGCACTAGTCCAATCACGTCGCCCTATTCGTTGGTTTGTCATGTGAAGGTCGACGTCATGTGTCCAAAGACAGTGGGGTGGTTTCTACTGCCTATATAGAGAGGGGTTTTTGTGTGAATTTTTTGAGCCGACTGAAACAGCTCAGGAAATGTCTCGAAGAAAGCTTTGAGCTCGGTGTCCTTGTCGAACTTTTATTTCACCAACTCCGGTATCGCTCTTTTGTATAAGTCGAGGGGGCTAACTGATTGTTGTGCCGGTCCTGGATCCTCAACTACTAGTGTCTGTGATGGAGGTGGAGGGGTCGACACAAGATCGATGATGTCTTTGGGTACCATCATTGTTTTGGCCTTCTTTGGTCGACCTTCAGGGGCTCCTGCTTCAAGAAACCACTGGAACTAAGTCTCCACTGGTACTTTGTTTGCGGATGCATCCTCTATTATGTCCAAGGCCACAAATACTAGCTCTTCTTCATCATCAGATGACTCAATAATGATAAGCTTGCGCTTACCTTTTCCTTGTTGTACTTTTTGGGCTTTGATTTTCTTTCTGGCGGCGGCTATCTCAGGGGCCAATTTATTGATGATGCATTGTGATAAAGCATACTCACGGTTATTGTGCTTTACTTCACCCGTCGGTACATGAGTTGGTGCGACACTTACTAGAGCCAGAGGAGTTGGTTGCTGCTGTGGTTGTCCCTATGGTTCTGTCGGCTATGGGTCGACTCTCTTTGTGGACGAAGGCTTGATAGTTATTTGTACCCGACCAGTGGGCTCGACCGGGGTGTCCTCCGACACAAATGTACTTATGTAGAGGTTGAGCTCGTAGTATTCCTCTTTCTCCTCATTGGTGAGTGGCTCTGCAATTGAAAAATCGACCTGCTTTGCTGCCTCAGGTATTGATATTTTTGTCTTCGCCTGTCGAGTCAATTTCCGAAAGATTTGATCGACAGTCGGGTAGTAATTGAGGGCATTGGCCTTTTGGTTCTCACCCTGCATATACCAGACCAACGTATGGTCGAGCTCCAATTGTATGTGGGAGTTCGCTGGGAGATTGCATCAGATGTTCTGAGGTACCCTCCATCTAGTCGTGCGAACCTTCAACTGTTGGAACCAATTTTCCAAGAACACTTTCCCCTGTCCTAGCTCATGCGGAGTTCCTTTCTGGGAGAAGGGTTTAAACCTGTTCATGTTGAACTTTGTCGATTCCTGGAAGACTGGACTTCTTTCTGGACAGATGTGATACATAACGATCCAGAGGATGAGGGAGGGGAACTTGATGATTCCTCCTGTCTCTTGGCATCGTTCGCAGATGGTTTTGATCATGTCGGTGACATAATCTCCCCATCTGTAGATTCGACCGTCAGTTGCAATTGTGTCGACGACCTCCAGCATTTCCAATTTGAGGTCGCTACTTTGACCGACCAATGTAAGTGTGATTGCGATTATTTTAGCCACAATATATGGTGTTTGAGTTGCAATCTGCCCGATCATCAACCCTTTGGAATTTTTCCCGGATGGCGATCCCGTAAGTTCTTGGACCAACCCTTCCTTTATTCCAGTTGGTACAGGGTTCCCTTGGTTAGATAGGCTAGTGAGTTTGGAGATGACATCTCCGGTAATGTTGATCGGCTCGTCGAAGTAGAACCAACCGTTGTGGTATCGACTGATGATGAATTTTACGGAAGCTTCTTTTGTCCCACCAAAGTTGGCCATTAAGGGTGCATTGGCATAGTTAAAGATGGTGCTCCGTCAGACTTTTTCAGCGGCTTGGGTCATTTTCTTGTCGACAAAATCCCAGTCTTGAATTTCGGCCCATAGTTTCTACCATGGACCCTCCTGGACTTTGGTGTTTTTGATATTCTTTAGTCTACGGATCAAGGGTGTATCCTTAGCCTCTAGCTCTTTTGTCTTGGTCGTTTCTCTAGTTTGTTTGGGGGCCATGGTGTCGGATTGGTGAAGGTTATTACAGGTTTCTTGACTTTTGGTCGACTGAGTTTGTGAATGCTCTGTGTGTAAGGGGCGCGGTGAGTAAACCTTCGACGGTCCATGATTTATAGGGGATGGTGTGGTTGCATGTGGGAATGCATGTATTAATGGTGGACTTAACGTTCCAGCTGCAATACGCGAGTGTGGAGTAATGGTGAATTGCTTTCGGTGCTCGAAGTCATAAATGCGCAATGGGACTTTCGAGGTTATCGGCCGGTGTCGGTGCTGAGAATGCTCGACCGGACTGGTCAATGAATATTGTCGAAGATGATGATGTCATTTGTCAAAGTAGTGATTTCCTATCATGTTTTGTTGTGTCAGGTGTATTACTTTTTTGGGGGGATTTTTAGTTTTTTATGGGTTTTGGTTTCCAGTTATGGTCGTTATATGATTTTTTTTTTTAATTTCTGTAACGTTTGAGCCGGGCTCCATTAACGAGATTCCGAAATACTAGGCCCTACAATTTTTTTAGTCGAACTGAACCATTGGGGTGTATCTCTTCGACAATTTAAGGGCCCATCCATTCTGTGTGGAGTTTCTTGGGTTTTCCTTTGACTCGACTATTATAAAGTAAGGCAAGGTCACCAACCGACAGGTTTTTGTTTTTGATGTTGCGGTCATGCCATGCTTTCTGTTGTTTCTTGTGAATTTCTTGGTGTTGTATAGCCATGAGTCTATGTTCTTCCAGTTTGCTAAGTTGAAATAGTCGGTCCTTTCTTGCATGTTCGACATCAACATGTAGTAGTTGTGCAATAATAGGTGTCTGTTGTCGGAAATGTAGGGGGACGACTGCTTCTTATCCGTACACTAGTCAAAAGTGGGTTTGGTCGATCGACCGTTTATAGGCTTTCCTGTATGCCCATAAGACTGCAAGTATTTTCTCGTCCCAGTCGTCCTTGTCGATACTGCATATTTTGGTTAACCCCTTTGTCAATTTTTTATTGAAAGCTTCAATCGCGCCATTCGACTGAGGATGATATGTTGTACTTCATCGATGGTCGATGTGGAATTAGTCGGTCAAGTGTTTGATAGTTTTGTTGATAAAGTGTGTTCCTTGGTCACTGATCAATGTTAGTGGGCATCTGAATCTAGTGATGATGTTTTCGTAGATAAACTTAGCGGCTACCTCACTCGAACATGTATCAATGGGTTCAGCTTTTGCCCATTTAGTGACATATTCTACTGCAATGATAATATATCTTGCTCCTGATATTTTGGCTAGGATACGAAATGGTCCTATGAAGTCTATAGCCTAGATTTTGAATGTGAGACTAGGGTTTACTGATATCAGGGGAATTTCTGTGCTCAGAAGGGGTCGACCAATTCATTGACATCTGTCACATCGACTGACAAAACTTTTACAATCTGTGTGGAGTGTCGGCCACCATAATCCTGACTGTTGGATTTTCTTTGCAGTTGTGTCTGTTTGGAAATGTCCTCCTGCAGGTCCATAGTGTGCTTCATACATGATTTGGTATCCCTCATGTTCTAGTACACACCTTCTGAGAATGTCGTCTAATCCCATTTTATATAAAAATCCGTTCATGAGGCTGTAGGGTGCAGCATTCATAGCTAAGATTTGTTTTCTCTTGGTGTTTAGACCTTCTGGTGCCTGGCCAGTTTCTAAGAAATAAGCTATTTCTTCTAGTTCTTTGGGTATTGCTTCTATGCAAAATAAATGTGCATCAGGTAAGTCATCGTTGACTCTGGTCGGTTCCTCCCCTGTGTCTATGCGGGATAGGTGGTCGGGCCCAACATTTAGCTTTCTTGGTCGGACAACGACTTCAAACTCAAATTCTTGAAAAAGAAATCGGCCAGCGACAAATTCTCCCATGATGAAGTGGTTTATTGGCAAGGTACTTCAAGGCTTGATGGTTGGTATAAAATGTGAAGGGATTGGCTAAAAGGTAATTTCGATACTTTTGGAGGGAAAAGACCATACCTAGGGCTTCTCTTTCGGTGGTCGAATAGTTCCTTTCAGCCTTATTTAATTTTTGACTGCTGTAAATTATAGGGTAATCCATCCCATCATCCCCTGTTTGATTTAAAATTACTCTGATTGCTATTCCTGATGGATCAATATGCACATGAAATTTGGTCGACCAGTTTGGAAATTTTAGAATGGGGGCTTCGACTAGTTTCCTTTTCAATTTGTCGAAGGAGATTTGGCATTCCTCTGTCCACTTAAAATCTTGATATTCCTTTAGTAGTTGTTCCAGAGGATAGGTAATATCTGAATAGTGTCTTATGAATTTTCTATAATAGCCTGTATGGCCCAGTAACACCCGAACTTGTTTAGGGTTTACTGGTGGTTTCAAGTCGAGAATAATTGTAATCTTTGCAAAGTCGACCTTGATACCATATTTATATACAATATGCCCTAAGAGTATGCCTATGGGAGTCATAAATATAAATTTATTAATGTTCAGGGAGAGTTGAATCTGTCGACATCTCTCCAGCATAAGTCGGAGCCATTTGCAGTGATCTTTTAAGGTGGAGTATATTGTCTAGTCGTCGAAGTATACTGCCATGGTCTTATATATGTATTCTTGGAATGTCTTGACAACAATTCAAGAAAACACTGCAGGTGCATTATTTAACCCAAAAGGCATAACTCTGTAAGCAAAGGAGCCAAATTCACAGACAAATGTTGTCTTATTTTGATCTTCTTTTGCTATGGGTACTTGGTTATAGCGTGAGAATCCATATGTAAATGAGTAGCATTCATGGCCTGCAAATTCATTCAATATTTCATCAGCATAACGGGTGGGGAATGGGTCTATCAGTGTGACTTTGTTGAGCTCCCTAAAGTCGACACAAATTCTTAACCTTGTTGGGTCATGTTTCTTGGGCTGTACGACCATGGGACTTGCCCATTCCGACTGGTCGATAGGGTAAATGATCGCCGCTGCTAACATGTTGTCGATTTCCTTTTTAACTATCTCCTTGTACTTGTGAGCTAGTTTATAAGGTATTTTCTTGACAGGTCGAACATCAGGTTTGGTATCAATTTTCATTTCTCCCATTTCTTGTACTAAGCCTTTTAAGTCTTTATAGTCCCTGGCAAAGACATCTTGGAATTCTCTAAGTAAGTTCACTATTTCGGTGGTCTGTTGGTCATTCCAGTAGTCGCCAATTTTGGCTATTTTTGGTCGGTCGTCATTTGAAATGTCGACCTCTTTATTTTTCACGTTGGAATCTAGCCACTCGGGTGCTTTAGCTTCATTGATTGGCCGACTCCCTTCTTTGAACTGTGAGAATGTGGCAGGGAAATTAGCTGCAGTCATTCTGTCAAGATCTGGTTTGTCGGGGGTCTCGAATTTCAGGATTGAGTGGATAGGTTTGGTTGTTTCAATGTGGTTAGATTTCCATCTGAAGCTCTTGGTGTTTGTGTGTTCATTTTCTAAGTGTAAATAGGTCAACTATGGTTTTGACTTGGTTTGTATATTGTTACAGCCCTTAATCTGTCGGTGGTCTGGGTAGGGTTTTTTTTCGGTCAGTTGAAGAAACGGTTTGATTTGCTGTGTTGTTTCAACCAATTTTTCCTGTTGAGGTGTGAAGTTGAAGTCTTTAATAAAATTTTCCCTCAGTTCATGCCAGAAGAAGGTTTCTCCTCTAGCTTCCTCCATCTTATACCATTTATTGGGTAAGTTGGCTAGGGTTGAAGGGAACAAATGTGGCCAGGATCGCTCATCTTTATATCCAAGTCTTCTCCACTCTGTTTCACAAGTCTTGATATGTTCTTCTAGGTTTTGACCCTGGGTAAAGATAGGGATTTGGGCTTGCTGGGTTAACTTCTTTCCACTAAACCTCTCGACAAAGTAAGTTGAAGCAGTTGTCCAGGTCTGTAGTTTTGACTGATGGGTATCCCACCATCTAGCTGCTTGACCTATAAACGTTTCAACTAAGCTTTGGAGTTGGCCATGTTCTCCAATATTTTTAGATACTTGTTCGACGTGCATGACTGGGGATTCCCTCTCCTTATACTTGGGTAGTTGTGTAGTGTTTAAGTTGGTTGGTTGTAAGGTAGGGCATTCCCTGACTGTCTTTTCAAATATTTTGGGGATAATTGATACTATGAAGCACTGTCAGGTGGGTTTTTTCTGTACTTTTTGTATAGTCCAGCACCCTCTTGCTTGTGTTTCATAATTTTCAATCTCCCAGTCATATAATTCAGCATCTGAGTTATAACCAATTGAGTATTGGTTACCTAAGTTAAGTTCTCCATAGATGTTTGGTTCTGTATAGTCTGTATTTTTGTGAATCTGGTAAATTTGTCTCACATCGACTTCCTCATCAATTGGTTCAGTCCAAGGCTCTCCTTGGGATGGATGAATGAGTACAATGACCTTTTGACCATTTCCTTTTAACTTGATTTTTTCCTTGTCTAAGGAGATGGATGCTTTCATCTTTCATCCCCAAGGTCGACCGACTAGTGCTGAGAAGAAGCTAGATCCTTCTTTTGGGTCAATAATTTCAAAATCAACCTTAGTCGAGATTCCTTTGATGGTCATGTCGGCATCTTTCCAAACCGTAATAGGTTCAATGAGGCCTTGGTCGGTGAGTTTCAGATAAATTCCTGACTCGTAGAGTCAAGGTTTTCCCATCGTTTCCCATGTATCCTAGGTCATGATATTTACTTGGGACCCGAAGTCGAGCACTACTTGTGAGACGTGGTAACCTTCGATTTCCAGGTCGACAAGTGGGTCGACATCATTTTTTTCTTTTTGGTTTAGGCTATAGATGTTTTTTGTTCATTTTCCAAGGTTGGTACCTTTTATTTCATGCAATAAGTCAATGAATTGAGCTACGGATTTGTTTGTTTGAGCGAGTTTGACTAATTGATGTATTGTGTTGGGTTGACTGTTAACGATGTATTCTTTTCGTGCAATGTCATGAAATATGTGGGTTGCTTCTTGATATGTGTGTTTTCCCTTTATAGGGTCAGGATAACCATTTGTGTCTTTAATCTTACTGATTTGAGGGTTATCAGGTCCTGTTTTTGTGCCTTGTCAAGTGACAATATGTAAATTTTTAGTAGTTATTACATCATGCTTTTGTACACAAGACAAGACATTAACATTTTTCTTCATATTGATTTTCTCTAACATAGTAGGACAATCCTCCAACGAGTGATCACCTACTCCATAGTGTGTACAGAATTTAAGATCAGTTATGTCCTTGTATGGATAGTCTGCGTACCGGTGACCTTCTTTGTAGCATGTGAAGCACTGGGTTGGTCGACGCGGATGTATGTCATGATTCCCAGGGAATCAACCTCTTCCTCCATAACCCTAGCGTTGGTTGTCGTACCAACGCTCATATAATCGGCCATCATATCTTTGTCCGTTCTAATCATTTGGTGGATTGTTTTGCTTGTTATGTTGCGCCACTGCATTTGTTTGGTATACTGCGTGATAGTTCTATCGATTCTTTAGGTTTAACTGACAGTCGACAGTGTTGTGACTTTTGGTTTCGCAGATGGCGCACCAGGAAGCTTTGTCGTTCTTCATATTAAACGGGTAGTCTGCTGTAGAGTGATCTCTGTGTTCCTGGAAAATGTTGCAAAAGGATTTATTCTGTATGAAGCGGATGTCTTGTCAGCTGTATTCATGTCGATAGTTATCCTTCGAGTGGCCATTAGTTGATCACTTGGTGCACCAGATCTCCTGATTTTTTAGGCTAAGCTCCTTCAGAGACTTCTATACATTCTCTAGCTGTTGTTCCAGTCGGTGGTCCGTGGGGTATGTAGGTATATCTTCGTCCATCTCAACCTGCAGAGCTTTTGTGAGCGCATCTTCATATGTTTTGAACGTCTCCATACTGATGTGTCGACGTACTTTCTACGATAATCCTGCAAGGAACCATTGAATTAGTAACTTTTCATCAATAACATAATATAAATGACTTAGTAGGTCCTTCCAACATCTATCATAGTTGCGGACTGTCTCCCCTGGATTTTGTGAAGTAGTCTTGATTTTCTTCGCAGCCAGGTGCTTAGCATCTGGCGTTTTAAAGAATGACAGGAATTGCACCTTAATCTCGGCTTTCGTCACTCTGGGTTTCCTTTCTGAAAAGGTCATGTACCATGTCAAGGCCCTTTTCCTTAAGGCTCCTGCGAACTGTGCCATTTGTCGGTATTCATCTATAACCTGGTTTGCTTCCCAGGTCGACTCGCAGATGAACCAATGTCGACTGGGGTCTTCATCTCCCTCATAAAGAGGAATGTGAGCTGATCCGTGACCCATGTCTAAATCACGTTCACTGCTCTCAGAAGTTGGTGGAGGTGGAGGTGGTGGTGGTTGTGAAAGTGGTGGGGTTATTGATGTAGTCATTCCTGCGGAATTTTGGTCGACGGAACTTGTGCTCCTGTTGGTCGTCATTTCATCAATTTACAATTGGTTAATGTCAACTTCTGCTATCGATGGTCCACTGCAACTTTGTGTTCGCAGGTCTGATTGTTTTATTTCTTCTAAATCTATACTTGGTGAGGGGGGGGCACTCCTTCATGTGTCGGTAAGAGAAAGTGGATACTTCGGAGGGAGGGTGCCGCTTGAAACGTCACCCAGTTTCCTTCCAGTGGCTGATGTATAATAAGGTTTCAACCAGTGTACGTTTCATCACCTAGTCGGCTCCATATACTGAAGTCACCAGCTCGTAGTCGGAGGTCGTCTTCAACAATAGTATGTATTCTAGCACGCGGATTCAATGGGGAAAGGGTCGTTCCTTCACTGGGATCTCTTAGTTGGAGATCCCTAGCTTCTCTATCCACACTCATTCCTCTATAGGGGACGCTTCTTGCTCTACACCTTCTTTATGTCAGTCGTGACCCGACTTTGGCGGATTCTCTTCCTTGTCGTTCTCCCTGGGGTTTTGTCCTCTGTGCAGCTCTAAGGCTCTTTCATGTCTTGCTTCCCTTCTCTGGTATCTTTCATCCCTTTCGATATTCTAGATGTCCGACATAATTTCATACAATACTAGTCTCTTGCGGTCCTCTTCAGTCAACTTCTCATTACTTGTGCCTACTATTTGGTCTGGGTCGACTAGGATCCACTATAGTCTATTTTCGACACATGACTAGCTACCCCCCATATCCTACCCGATGCTTTTAGAAAGCTCAGATAGTTCTGTCTATTTTCTTAGGAAGTATTCCCACTCCCTTTCTGCAATGAATTTCTCCCAGTCCTCTCCTTCTCCGCCCAGTTAGTGTTTGATGGTTGTTCGTACAATAGTGGACGAGGTTCAACAATGTGTCCTACTCCCTTCTCAATAAAAAATTTGAACAGCAAGGTCGGTAGGGAAGACAAAAATTGTTCGGTGAAATCTATGTAAAATTTCTCTTTGACAATTTCCACGGAAGTTCTGTCTTCGACTGCTTGTTCCTCACAGAAGTCGTCGACGATTTTCTCAAACCACTGCGACAAATTTGTTCGGCCTCCTCGGATGAGAAAGTCTGACTTTCTCATCCAGAATTTGCTTCAAGAGTTGGGGCACTGATTCGACAAACTTTTCATGCGTCTCTGTGAAAAATATTTATTTTGCCTCAGCGACTGTTAATCTGTTCCTTCGTGCGTAATTTTGCAAATAGTTTGCAATTTTACATTCCCACCAGTCCTTAATCTCCTACTCTGGTATCATATGTGAGCATATATTTCAGTCATGTACTATCGGCAACAGAACCAATGTTGTAGTCTCACAGATCACATAAGGTTACCAATAATACATACTAAAACATACATAAATATAAAGCAGAGACAAGAGCCAAGAACAGGTAAGATAAACAGATTATATTATTCCTATGAGTTCATACAAGGAAGAGAACTTAACTGAGTTCTCGTTTGGCTCAACAGCCTAATATATACAATTTACAAATAGTTACAAAATAACTACCTGTCAGTTCGGTGAACCGACACGACTTTTAGTTAGCCGACCTAATCTTCTAGTTTATTCGGCCGACTAACTTAGTCGGCTGATCAACTAAGTCATCCCATTGACTTAGTTGGCTGATCGAATAAGTCGGTCTTCATTCAAGTTGACTTATCAACTTGCTCCTTGTACATCTCATCGACTTATCGACTTGCTCCTTCTACATTATTCATCCCATGTGATAAAGTAGTCGGTCGCATTGATTACGTAATGTGCACCTATTCTCTTTCCTAATGGATTAATAGGAATGAAAAAATCAATATCTGATTTGTCAAATTACTGTAAATTTATATATGGTACTAGAAGCATCTCATCTCGTCGCGACAATTTTCCAATTCTCTAGCAGATATCACAATTACAACAATAATCTCTAGTGTCTGCATGCAGAGTAGGCCACCACAATCCAACCTGTAAAGTTTTATGCACGGTCCCTTTTCCTGCATAATGGCCTCCTACAACACCAGCATGTGCTTCATTGAATATCATCATTCACTCATGTTCCAAGACACATCGACGAATAATTTCATCTAGTCCCATCTTGTATAATTTCCTAGTGATCAACTGAAAATTTGCAGCCTTTACAACTAATTATTTATTTTGTGTTGTACTGAATCCTTTAGGTGCATATCATGTAGTTAAGAAATGTATAATATATCTATAGTGATCATCAAACATATTGACTACAAATATTTCTACTTCGGGAATACTATTTTTGGGATTACCCGGATCTTCTCCACTTTCTATCCTCAATAGATTGTCTGGTCCTGAATTCAGTCGACCTAGTTTAACAATAATCTCAAAGTCAAATTCTTGGAAGAGGAGAATCCATTGACAAATATTCCCCCAACACTAGATTATCTACCAAATATCTCAATGTATAATGATATGTATACATCTTGAAGTGTCCTCTTAGCAAATAGTGTTGAAATGTTTGAAGAGAATATACCATAGATAGTCCCTCTCTTTATGTCATGGTATAGTTCGTCTCTACCATAAACAATTTTCCACTAGAAAAAGTGATGGGATGATCAATAGAACCTTCTCTTGGATGTGAAAATCGAACACCCAGTGCGATAGATGATGCATCGACATATAAATGAAACTCTTTCTTCCAATATGGAAAGAATAATATGGTTGCTATGACCATCTTGTTTATAAGAACATTTATACTTTATTGACATTGTTAACTCGATTGAAACTTGACATCCGTTTTCAACAATTTCTCCATAGGGGCAGTCACCTCTGTATTTCTTCTAATAAAATTCTTATATACCCCATATGTCCTAATGTAGGTCTCAATTGTTTCACTATCTGAGGTGGTGGTAGGTCAACAATAATCACGATCTTTATAGGATCCATCAGTAATCCATCACTACAAACTACATGACCCAACAAAATGCCAAAAGGGGCACAAAAAATTGACTTCTTTAAGTTAAGGGAAATCTGGAACTGTCGACATGATTGCAACATCATTTTAAGACTATCAATATGATATTTTACTATCCAAAATACAGTGCATTCATAAAAGTAAACTTCAACGAATTTTTGAATGAAATATTTAAAAGAATCTACCACTATCCTAGAAAATATAGAAGGATCATTCTTGAGTCCAAAAGGCATTACCATATACTAGAAACATCTTGATTCTATCACAAAGGTTGTCTTGTGTCGATATTCCTTTATAATACTGATCTAATGGTAACCAAAGAACCTATCAGTAAATGAATATACTTCTTAGTACCCCAACACTCTCCAATATTCCATCTGTAAAAAGGGTAAAAAATGGGTCATGCTAGTAGACATCATTCAGCTTCCTCAGGTTAGAAAAAATACGCACTTCACCAACACTTTTCTTATCTTGTACTACCATAGGGATAATCCACTCGGACTCTTCAATAGGTTGTATAGTTCCCACATCTAATTGTTGAGATTACAACATCGGGAGTCATTCTCTAGTCTTGTAATATGAATACAGCAGGATTGTGTAGTCCTATGAATATCCTCATATGATTGAGGTGGTGATGTTGTAAAGTCTTGTTAGTAATATTTGGACATTAGGCTTGTGTAGTCCTACGAATATCCTCATATGATTGAGGTTGTGATGTTGTAAATTATTGTGAGTAATATCTAATATAGTAGGCTTGTGTAGTCCTACGAATATCCTCATATGATTGAGGTGGACAACAGGCTTGTGTATCCCTAGGAATATCCTCATATGATTGAGGTGGACAGTAGGATTGTGTAGCCCTATGAATATCCTCATATGATTGAGGTGGATAGTATGCTTGTGTAGCCCTATGAATATTCTGATATGATTGAGGTGGTGATGTTGTAAATTCTTGTGAGTAATATCAAGACACTATGATTGTGTAGTCCTATGAATATCGTCATATGATTGAGGTGGACAGTAGGCTTCTGTATCCCTATGAATATCCTCATAGGATTGAGGTGGACAGTAGGCTTGTGTATCCCTACGAATATTCTCATATGACTGAGGTGGATAGTAGGCTTGTGTAGTCCTACAAATATCCTCATGTTGTGAGGTGGTGTACTTTACTATGTAAAGTAGATATACTATGTGGTGTATGGCTAGTCATGGTCAACTGATGCTAGAAGTCTCCTTTAGGGATTAGCTACCCCTAGAGTGATTTACTTTAGCATGTGACTATATGACCTGGGGAAATACATATGATCATAGGTTTGGAAACGATCCTATGAGTATGATATGATAAATATGATTATTTAATGAAAACACATATGGACCATGCAGAGATATTTAAAATAAGCACAGAGAAAGAGAGAGAACTCGAATTAATTAGATATCAGTTGAGTATTAGTTATGGTAAACATGTTTAGTTAATTAAGGAATCAACTCCTTAATTTATGGAAGTGATTGGTGGAAATAAACACTGATGGAGAAGCACTAGTTCTGGTTGGTTACATTCAGTTCAGTTCAGTTACATTCAGTTCAACTCAGTTAACTACTCAATTAGAGTTATTTAATTAATGGAAGGCACATATCTTCATGTGGAAGATAATTATGGAGTGCCATCTTGACACCAGATCAGTATGGAGTGCATGATTAAAGATGGATCCATGTTCTAAGTGTTAACAAGTTCTTGCTACATGCAACCATTCTATGTTTATTGTAAAACCTAATTTGACTTGTTATTAAAAAGTGTTATGCACTTGGAAAGTTTGATATGGTGTTCCATTAGATATCCTCTCTCTGGTGCTCTCGATGAAAGCAATATGCTATTTTGTTGTAATCATTCTCTGCTACTAATCTATCATACTCTAAGATCGTTTGCTGGGTTTTTTATCCTTTGAATCAGTAGAGGGTTTTCCCATGGTATATCCTATGTTCTATGGTTTGATTTATGTCTTTGGATTATTGATGAGATTTATATGCACTGTTATTATGGATTAAAGTTTTAAGGTTCAAGTTTCTCCATATTTTGCTCAATCACTAACATGGTATCAGAGAAAGGGCATGCAAAATCTTAGTTTGCGCAAGCAACTATAGCCTACGCGATCTTAAGAAGTATTGAGCAAAGAGCTTGAAGCCATGGAATCCATATCCATCCAACTGGAAGACCAGTTTGAAGATACCTCCAAATTGAAGGTAAGAGTGTGAATCATTATTGAGGAAAATGATCTAGATGTTTACTTGACCTCGGTGTGTAAGGACTCCTTATGCGGGGTGAATTAAAGAGCAAGTCAACATGCAATATTTCTGTCACTTTTTAGGAGACAAATTTTGTGGAGATGTTTTGATCAATCTGTGAGAAATAAGACAAAATGGTTGAAAACCCACTTCTGAAATTGGCTGATTTATCATAATTGAGAGAATATTTCAAAACTATACAACTATGTGAGAGATATGATCAGGTATTGGAAGATGAAATTCTTAGAATTCGTGTTATGGCAATTTTCCTAAAGTGGACCAATTGATGGAACAACCCCAAGAGATGTAAGTTGGATATTATCATTATTCAATGGATATTGTGTATAATGAGATCCTCATAGAGTTGAGATATCATATAAAGAAGAGGATGATCATTGGAAGAATTTTTCTTTGAAATAAAAACATTTGCTTTAGGTTGCATGGGATCCAGTTTCTCCATGCAGAGATTCGCTACCTCCTGCATGCACTCAAATTTGCAAAGAGATCAATACCGAGGGACTACAGTAATATCCGCAAGGAAGTATAGATCAAAAGGGAGCATGCAAAACAATAAAAATATAAGTACCCATTTTTTTATTATATGTTATTTAGATCTATATTCTTTTGAATATTTTCTTTATAGTCATATAGAATATGCATGATTGTTCATAAGATATAAATATAGAGCATGCATGATTATTTTTATAAAATATGAATATAGAGGATGCATGATTGTTCATAAGATATGAATATAGAGCATGCATGATTATGAATATAAAGGATGCATGGTTGTTTCATAAAGATATGAATATAGAGTTGCATGCTTGTTTCATAAATATAGAGTTGCATGATTGATTCATGAGATATGAAAGTTGGACATGACTGATGTTGGGCTGCATGATTATTTAATTATCATATTCTTTTATAAAATCAGATTCTATTTTATTACGATCTGTATTCCTGGACTTGGAATTGTGTTTAGGATATACGTTGTTGTTCCTATCTTTATTGGAATGTTATCAATCTCTTGAGTCCAAATTTTGAGAGATGATATAAAGACTGATATAAGACTTATGTAGGACTAATATAAGGCTGAAAACATCATTCATAATAAATGATATTTAGGGAAGCATGTTTGTTTCATAAACTGTGAACATAAGTCTACATGATTGGCTAGACAGAGGGCTTCATGCTTACCTCATGAGATATGAACATGGGTGTTAGAACCCCAAAAATTTCAAAAAATTTAAAATTTTTAAAATAGCATATATAGTCATTAAATGCAGTCATTAACTGTTTGATTAGTTTTAAGTTACTAGAGTTGTAACTGAATGATCTTTTGATTATAATTAACTTTAAAGAGTAGTTTCTTTCCAGTTACTGATTATTTTTCTGTTTGCGACACAAGGTGGGTTTGTCATGAAGGACTGGGCTTACTTAGCTTTCAAGCTAACGCAACAATTTTCTTCTATTACAGGTTTATAGGTAAGAAGTACGGGTCGCTGTTAACAAGTCTCAGAAGTTTACAATATGATTTGTTGTATATAAATTAATTAGTAAAAGTACATACATGCTAGACAGAATTACCATGCTTCTCGAGGTACAATTTTTACTAAGTTTCCTTTGAGACTTAATGTTAGAGAAATGAATTCTACACATAGAGATGGTAGTTAACTATTCTATACAGAATTATAGAGTTTTAACAAGTCTACAGAGTACGAAACCATTAAATTTCCATACTGAAGGTAAATGTAAGAATGTAATAATTATTTCTTCACTTAACAGCTAGCATGGTAGAAAATCACAACATCAAAGGGTTACTTCTATTATTCATAGCTATTGTAACATGTCATGTTTAGATTTCATCATAATCAAATTTTCAACTGCAGTTGTAAATGATAAGATATTACAAGTATCGATTTATACTTTTCTTACTTTGAGCATTTACAAGTTTATTGTTTGACACAAGTCTTCCCTTCATAAATTTAGGGTTTTACACTACCTTGGAATGCTACTCTATTTCCAAGATCGACATTTGGATAGAAATAAAAACGCCTTTAGGATTAGTCTTAGACTTATCATATTTAACCCCTTAATGAATTTTCAAGACTATACTATTAGCAAAGAAGGTTAAACATAATCAAGCTACCTATCGTACATTAACTTATAAAATCTTTGATAAATTTTTGAGCTTAGAAAGTGTCAAAAATCTAATTGTCACCACCAGGATTCTAAGACTATCAAATAGGTTGCTAATCTATTAACAAGTAGCAATGATGAGGACTAGAGTAAAGCAAAAATCAAATTAATGGTTAACATAATTTAATTACCACTAATTATAGATTTTAAAGAAATAATATGTCTCTTACTTTCACTTGAGACTAAGGCTAATG
>LPNX010560732.1:178716-306858 GCA_001517045.1 Pseudotsuga menziesii
CCTTACGGGATCTCCATGCTATGATTTGATTGTGAATCAATCAAAGTGATCTTGTTGTGGACTTTAGAACTCATACCCACTGCATGAAGAGTATTAAAAGTATACTTGGTCTCTCCTCGGCCATGCATTGGCATTTTAAAAGCAAAACTTGATTTATAACCAGCTATAAGGAAAAATACTGTTAACTCCACTGTTTAATGCTTACCTTATATAAATTTGATTCTTAAGGGGATTAACCCTAACCGACAGTGAAAGAAGTAACTCCATTATTTATTCTTATATAATCCTGTTAAGTTCGGAAGGTGTCTTCTGTAATATTTAGGGTTACTACTTATGTTTGGAAATGATAAATAAGCTCGATTAAGAGCATTCTGTACATCTTTTGTTTATTCCTGCACAAAATGTATTCGTTTGTTCACTGTTTGCAAAGTATTTTTCATTAAGGTTTCTATAACCAGTTTATAATTTAACTTCCTTATGAATAAGGAAAGGTAATTACTGATGCATAGTTCATACTCCATTAGATGCATAATTTATACCCTGTTAAAAGATAGGATTTTATATCCTTCTTTTCATTAAATTTGAATACTGTCAGTATACCTATACTTAAATGCAAACAGTAAGATTAGTTCCAAAATCTGTTGACAGTAATAAAATACTACTTATGTTAAATGTGATAACATTCTTGTATTACATAAATAAATTACTAATATGATTACTACCATAACTTTCTGTGAATAATATAGTTTCTGTATTAATAACCTGAGTGTAAATCCACCAGTTTATCTATAAAAATACTTATTAATTAACTTTGGTGTAATTTACACCATACTGTCTATTTTCTTTTATAATTTAATTACTTTCTTAGTTATGATAGTATTTATATAAGTTCGGCATTTAATTTTATCTCTATCTACGATATCTTATGAGCACACATATTAATATTTGTTCAGAGTATTTACTCAGTTTATTTTATAATACTTTGGAAATAGTATTTATTAATTGAATCTTCTGTAGTTTATACTATACTTTATATGTTCTGCTGTAATTAGTTTATTTTCTTAGTTATAATGTTTACTCATAAATGTTCTGTAAGTACAAATATTAACATGTTTATATTCTGAAAAATAAGAATGATAGCTCTGTAACTTATTCTTGCTTTGAGTTTATTTTTAGAAATGAAATTATCTGAAGACAAGGAAGGAAACTATATAGTAAAACAATATAAATTCTAATCTAACTTCTACTATCTTTCCTTTACAGTAGAATTTACTGGAACAGAAATACAGTACTAGGAGGTAGTTTTTTTTAAGACTATAAGAAAAAAACTTATGAATTTGTAAGACACTTGTAGTTACTGAAAGTAACTAAATAAGAATCTTGGTTCAGAAGAATACTACTTCCCAACACCGAGATACTGTGCTAGAGTACAGTCTGGTGAACCCAGATGTGGAAAAACACAGTAATTTTCTTTAATTTCATCAACAGATTAACTACTGATAACCTGAGATATTCACATTACTAAACTAGCTAACTCTTTTGTCATATAATATAAACATAACATTCATTCATTCATACTCATTAAAACATAATTAGATAAGTAACAGAACCTATTTAAACTGGGACAACAACAGCAATGGGAGGTCGTTCCTCCCTACCAACTCCTAGAGAGCGCTCAGACAACGACTCCTCAGGACCCCCGAGCTTGCTCTGGTTTCCCTGGCTGGAACTAGGTGCAACAAAGTGAGATACCAGTCTTCAAACTCAGTATTAACTCAGAACTATCAATCAGATCTCTCAGCCACAAAGCTGTAATGAAATCAAGTTACTGTAGCAATCCTCCTAGAACAACTTCGTTACTATATTTCCCTCTTCCTTAATGAATTTCCTGAATAACATTCACCTGAATGAATTCTCTCTGGAAAAATATCTGAGCCACCTCATCTCTCTTCATTGAGTACTTTTAAAAGATTGCCTAGGTCTTTTTGGGTTAGTTGTCATTTAATGAGCCACCTGCTCTAATTCCACTTTCTTGGGGAATCATGACCCCAAATATAGGGAAGTTACCACCTGCAACTTAGGAAGTGTTTGAGGATGCTGCCACTTGTCTTTTGCCTTTCCACCTAGTTCCATCCACCAGTTTGACCAGTAACCTCTTTTTAACAGCTCTCCCATGCTGTTGTCTCCACAATTTATTTATTAATAATAAAATATTCTGAATTACACTCCATTTCTGTTGACTCTGCTGAGTCATCAATTCCTACTTAGCATTAAATTTAATATAATGTCTCAGGAATATAATTAAATAATTTACATCATTTTACAAAATTGGGGTATGTGACATACACAACCCCTTAAAATGTAACATCGTCCTCGATGTTACTTATTCCTCATCCTCTGCAACCTCCTGGAACAGATTCGGGTATGCTTCCCGCGTCTTACTTTCCAGTTCCTAGGTATCTTATTCAGGACTAAGGTGCTTCCATTGCACCTTCAGCTGTCCAATTGTACGGTTCCACAGAGTAATTTCCCTCCTCCCGAGGATACAGTCCAACTCCACCAGAACTTCTCCTTCTGGTTCCACCTGTACAACATTCCAATCAATTACATGAGTAGCATCATGAACATACTTTTTCAAAATAGAAATATGGAAAACATTATGCACTTTTAAATTAGGTGGTAACGCTAACTGATATGCAACTTGACCAATTCTGGATAGAATTTCAAACAGACCACAGTAACGTGGCGCTAATTTTGCACAACTCCCCAGTCTTAGGGAGCTCTTCTTTGGTCTTACCTTTATAAACATGTGCTCACCCACCTGGAACTCTTTAAAAGTTCTTTTCAAATCTCCTTGGCTCTTTTGTTGATCCTAGGCAGCCTTCAAATTCTCCTGCACTTGTTTCACAATCTGTTCCATTTCTTTTAATAATTCGGGTCCAAACACTAATCTATCTACTGGATTATTCCAGGAGATAGGAGTGTTGCATTTACGTCCATAAAGAATTTCAAAAGGACTGAACTTAGCTCATGATTGATAGTTGTTATTGTATGCAAATTCTGCTAAATGCAAGTAATCCTCCCACTTACCTGGCTGATCCTTAACATACATTCTTAACAGATCTTCCAACACCTGATTCACTCTTTCAGTATGTCCATCCATCTAAGGATGGAAAGAAGTGCTAAAATTCAGTGTTGTGTTTAACCCATTAAACAAGGATTTCCAGAAATTCCCTGTGAATTTAGGATCCCTGTCTGAAATAATAACCTTTGGTACACCATGCAACCGAAAAATCTACTTTAAGAATATGTCTGCTATATTTGTAGCCTTGTAAGTGGTTTTTACAAGAATAAAATGTGCTGCTTTACTTAATTTATCTACTACCACCATAATTGAATCATTTTGATTCTGATTTCTGGGTAATCCAATAATAAAATCTAAGCTGATTATCTCCCATTTCCAACTAGGAATAGGCAATGGTTGCAATAAACCAGCTGGATGTTGGTGTTCTATTTTCACTTGTTGACAGTCCAAACATCTAGCTATATACTCAGCTACTTCAGATTTCATATTAGGCCAGAAATAATATTTTCTTAACATGGTAACAGTCTTCTGGTAGCCTAGATTCTCGGAGTAAGGGGTTTTATGAACTTCATCCAGAATCAACAATTTAACCTTAGGCACATTAGGCACATATAGTCTGTCCTTAAACAATAAAAACCCATCTTTATTTAGATTATATCCTTTTATTAAACTTTCTGTAGGTTCTTCTTTAGCTTTAAACTGTAATTTTTGATCAATTTCATCTAAATTTATCCCTTCAGCTAGTTGTTCATTTAAATTAGATGCGTAAGTGCTAATTGTTGCTGCAAAGTTCAGCTTTGCATTTCTGCTCAAAGCATCAGCCACTTTGTTTTCTTTTCCTTTTATGTGTTGAATTTCAAAATCATATTCACTTAAGAAGGCTAACCATCTTGCTTGCCTTGCATTTAAGTTGGGCTGATCTAAAAGGTATTTTAGACCCTTATTATCAGTCATTAAAGTAAAATTTCTGCCTATTAAGTGGTGTCGCCACATTTTTAAGGCATGAATAACAGAAGCGAGTTCCAAATCATAAGTAGCATAATTCTTTTCATGGATCTTTAACTTCCTGGACTCATAGGCAATAACATGCCCATCTTGAGTCAGCATTCCGCCTAAACCATCATTACAAGCATCGGTGCATACCACAAAATCCTTATTAGGATATGCTATTCTTAGAATAGGTGCAGTTGTTAATAAAGTTTTTAATTTCTTAAAACTTTCCTCACATTTTAAGTTCCAATCAAATTTCTTTCCTTTCTTTTGCAAGGAAGTGATTGGATTAACTATTTTTGAAGATCCCTCAATGAATCTCCGATAGTAACTGGTAATTCCCATGAAGGACCTAACATCTGTTACGTCATTTGGAACTAGCCAATCTTCGATTGCCCGAATCTTTTTAGGATCCACAGAAATCCCTTCCTTAGTCACTACGTGACCTAAGTACTGGATTTCATTCTTAAAGAAATCACACTTACTGAACTTCGCAAAGAGCTGTTGCTCTCGCAGTTCTTGTAAAACTATCCGTAAGTGTTCCTTATGTTCCTCTTTATTTTTAGAATAAATTAAGATGTCATCGATGAATACGACAACAAATTTATCTAAATATTTATGCATTATGTTATTCATTAGGCACATAAAGACAGCTGGGGCATTTGTAAGCCCAAAAGGCATTACGACAAATTCGTAATGTCCATACCTTGTTCTAAAGGCTGTCTTGAAAATGTCCTCATCTTTAATTCTCACCTGGTGATATCATGATTTCAGGTCTATCTTAGAGAACACCGTATCTCCACACAGTTGATCAAATAGATCGTTTATGCGGGGCAACGGATATCTGTTTTTAATTGTCATTTTATTTAGTTGACGGTAATCTATGCAAAGTCGCATAGTTCTATCTTTCTTTTTAACAAAGATTACTGGTGCTCCCCAAGGGGACACACTGGGTCAAATATACTTCTTATCTATTAACTCCTTTAATTGTGATTTTAGTTCATTAATTTCTAAAATTTTCATACGATACGGAGCTTTCGAGCTAGGTACAGCACCCGGTACCAGCTCAATAGTGAAATCTAGTTCCTTCCTAGGAGGTAATCCTGGAATTTCCTCCGGAAAAACATCAGTAAATTCATTTAACACAGGAATATCCTCCATTTTTATTTTATCTTTTTTAGATTTATTTGCCTCATTTGTAATAGTTACAGCATAGGCTTTGCACCCTTTCCTGACTGCTCTTTTTAGTTGTAAGGCAGAAATCTGCCTAATTACAGTTTTCCTAGGAACACCCTTAACTGTTACTGGTGGTTCATTATTATTTACACACGTAAATATTTTATCAAAACAGTTTAAAACTACCCTGTGCTGTTCTAACCAATCCATACCAATTAATAAGTCATACGAGCCAAGTGGCAGAACATTTAACTTAACAGTAGTTTTAAAATCATTCATAACTAAAGCACACTCCTTAACATAATAGTTTACTTTCCTTTTTTCCCCTGTGGCTAATTGAACTAACCAGGAGTTATCAAACTTTTCAACAATCAAATTACACTTTTCTACTATCTTAGGTGAAATGTAACTAAGACTAGCACCTGGATCTATTAAAATAGTTACAAGGGTTTGGTTAACCATACCTTCTACTTCCACCATGGAAGTTTGATAATCAGCTTGGCGGTTCTCCAACGCTACATTGATTCGGGGCATAGTCCTTGCAAAATCTCCAACAGTCATTTCATCTTGAATAGTATGAATATTGCTATTTGGCTTCTTCCGATTTGGGCAGACTGAAGCATAGTGCGGGCCATTGCACTCCCAGCACTTAATAGGCTCCTTTCGTTCGAAATTCTTAGTGAAATTTCCATGATTGTTTGAAGCTTCTTTGCCCTTGAAGTTATTGGAATTATTGGAATTATTAGGAGCACCATTTCTGTTTCCCTGGAAGTTCTTACCATTAGAATGATTTCTGTTCTTATTATTCCTGAAATTCTTTTGGGGTACAAACTCTTTTTTTCTTGAACTCAGGCTGATTACTATTCTTTTTAGCCTTCCAGTTGCCTATTCCTTCTTTCTTTTTGTTCTGTTCAAAACAGAAATTATCCTTCCGCATGGATTCTTCCAGATTTTTTGGGTTATCATATTCGATTCTGTCATTTATATGATATGGCAGGCAGCTGAGAAACCGTTGTATTTTAGGTTTCTCATCAACTAAATATGGCACATATCTTAACAGACTTAAGAATTTACTGTTTAAGTCCTTCATAGTCATGGATCCTAACTTTAACTCATAAAATTCTTTCGCCCTTTCTTCATAGTATTGTTCGGACAGAAACTTCTTCTTGAAGTACCTTTTAAAAGTACTCCAATTGACTTCTTTTTCTTTGATTCCCTTGACTCTTTTCAGATCTTGCCACCATATATCTGCCTTTCTAGAAAGATTATAGATGGCCATTCTCGCCTTCAGCTGATTTGAATAGTTGTATATCTGAAAATATTTCCTCATCCTGGATAACCAGGACTCTGCCTCTTCCCCTTTTTCAGTTTCTCCATTGAAAGTTGGGGGTTTTATTTTTTTGAACTCCTCAGAAATATCTTCGTAAGGCCTATACTTTTTCTTTCTGTTGTACAATTCAGCCTCACTATTGTCACTAGTAGTGTAATAGCTTTGTTGTTCTCTGAGCCCTTCAGACGATGAGCTGCTTTCAGCTTTAACCAGTTTCATCTTTTTAGATCCTTTCTGGTGGCTAGCTTCCTCAGATTTAGATCTTTTGCTTCTCCCTTCAGTCTGAAATTTTTCCATCAAAATTTGATTTAACTCCTCTTGAGTTTTTAGAATATTTTCATTGTCCTTCTTGACTGATTCCATTTCAGTATTTAAATCCTTTATAGTCTGCATCAGCTCTGAGGAGTGAGCAGTTACCTCCTCTATCACAGGTTCTCTAGACATCTATCTTGTCTCAGTGTTTGGAGACTCATCCTCAACATATTCTTCTAACTTCTCCATACCTGCTTGTTAGATTCAGAAAAACAAATTTTTCTGCTTTTTACATAAAACAAAAAAAAAATACAGGTTAGTACATTATTTTTATTGTTCTGTGCAAAGTAGTTAGGCCACATTAAGGCCTAGAGTTTGAACCATGCTATGATACCACATGTCAGAACCCCAAAAATTTCAAAAAATTTAAATTTTTTAAAATAGCATATATACTCATTAAATGCAGTCATTAACTGTTTGATTAGTTTTAAGTTACTAGAGTTGTAACTGAATGATCTTTTGATTATAATTAACTTTAAAAAAGTAGTTTCTTTCCGGTTACTGATTATTTTTCTGTTTGCGACACAAGGTGGGTTTGTCATGAAGGACTAGGCTTACTTAGCTTTCGAGCTAACACAACAGTTTTCTTCTATTACAGGTTTACAGGTAAGAAGTACGGGTCGCTGTTAACAAGTCTCGGAATTTTACAATACGATTTACTGTATATAAATTAATTAGTAAAAGTACCTACATGCTAGACAGAATTACCATGCTTCTCGAGGTACAATTTTTACTAAGTTTCCTTTGAGACTTAATGTTAGAGAAATGAATTCTACACATAGAGATGGTAGTTAACTATTCTATACAAAATTATAGAGTTTTAACAAGTCTACAAAGTACGAAACCATTAAATTTCCATACTAAAGGTAAATGTAAGAATGTAATAATTATTTCTTCACTTAACAGCTAGCATGGTAGAAAATCACAACATCAAAGGTTTACTTCTATTATTCATAGTTACTATAACATGTCATGTTTAGATTGCATCATAATCAGATTTTCAACTGCAGTTGTAAATGATAAGATATTACAAGTATCGATTTATACTTTTCTTACTTTGAGCATTTACAAGTTTATTGTTTGACACGAGTCTTCCCTTCATAAATTTATGGTTTTACACTGCCTTGGAATGCTACTCTATTTCCAAGATCGACATTTGGATAGAAATCAAAATGCCTTTAGGATTATTCTTAGACTTATCATCTTTAACCCCTTAATGAATTTTCAAGACTATACTATCAGCAAAGAAGGTTAAACATAATCAAGCTACCTATTGTACATTAACTTATAAAATCTTTGATAAATTTTTGAGCTTAGAAAGTGACAAAAATCTAATTGTCACCACCAGGATTCTAAGACTATCAAATAGGTTGCTAATCTATTAACAAGTAGCAATGATGAGGACTAGGGTAAACCAAAAATAAAATTAATGGTTAACATAATTTAATTACCACTAATTATAGATTTTAAAGAAATAATATGTCTCTTACTTTCACTTGAGACTAAGTCTAATGGCAATATAGTGGTAAGTATATAAACAACCACGACTTTAACATTATTTTATGCTATTATAACTTCTTAGAATTAGAACAATTCTCCATACATATATATATATATATATAAGACTAATAAGGAGCAATGTCTATAATGCAATGTTTTATAACATGAATCTAATGTTATATGGTTGAATTTGTATCGCAGGGATACTATGGTATAAAGAACCTTACGGGATCTCCATGCTATGATTTGGTTGTGAATCAATCAAAGTGATCTTGTCGTGGACTTTAGAACTCATACCCATTGCATGAAGAGTATTAAAAGTATACGTGGTCTCTCCTTGGCCATGCATTGGCGTTTTAAAACAAAAAGTTGATTTATAACCAGCTATAAGGAAAAATACTGTTAACTCCATTGTTTAATGCTTACCTTATATAAATTTGATTCTTAAGGGGATTAACCCTAACCGACAATGAAAGAAGTAACTCCTTTATTTATTATTATATAATCCTGTTAAGTTCGGAAGGTATCTTCTGTAATATTTAGGGTTACTACTTATGTTTGTAAATGATAAATAAGCTCGATTAAGAGCATTCTGTACATCTTTTGTTTATTCCTGCACAAAATGTATTTGTTTGTTTACTGTTTGCAAAGTATTTTTCATTAAGGTTTCTATAACCAGTTTATAATTTAACTTCCTTATGAATAAGGAAAGGTAATTACTGATGCATAGTTCATACTCCATTAGATGCAGAATTTATACCCTATTAAAAGATAGGATTTTATATCCTTCTTTTCATTCAATTTGAATACTTTCAGTATACCTATACTTAAATGCAAACAATAAGATTAGTTCCAAAATCTGTTGACAGTAATAAAATACTACTTATGTTAATGGTGATAACATTCTTGTATTACATAAATAAATTACTAGTATAATTACTACCATAACTTTATGTGAATAATATAGTTTCTGTATTAAGAACCTGAGTGTAAATCCACCAGTTTATCTATAAAAATACTTATTAATTAACTTTGGTGTAATTTACACCATACTGTCTATTTTCTTTTATAATTTAATTACTTTCTTAGTTATGATAGTGTTTATATAAGTTCAGCATTTAATTTTATCTCTATCTATGATATCTTATGAGCACACATATTAATATTTGTTCAGAGTATTTACTCAGTTTATTTTATAATACTTTAGAAATAGTATTTATTAATTGAATCTTTTGTAGTTTATACTATACTTTATATGTTCTGATGTAATTAGTTTACTTTCTTAGTTATAATGTTTACTTATAAATGTTCTGTAAGTACAAATATTAACATGTTTATATTCTGAAAAATAAGAATGATAGCTCTGTAAATTATTCTTGCTTTGACTTTATTTTTAGAAATGAAATTATCTGAAGACAAGGAAGGGAACTATATAGTAAAACAGTATAAATGCTAATCTAACTTCTACTATCTTTCCTTTACAGTAGAATTTACTGGAACAGAAATACAGTAGTAGGAGGTAGTTTTTTTTAAGACTATAAGAAAATAACTTATGAATTTGTAAGACACTTGTAGTTACTGAAAGTAACTAAATAAGAAGCTCGATTCAGAAGGATACTACTTCCCAACACCGAGATACTATGCTGGAGTATGGTCTGGTGAACCCAGATGTGGAAAAACACAGTAATTTTCTTTAATTTCATCAACAGATTAACTATTGATAACCTGAGATATTCACATTACTAAACTAGCTAACTCTTATATCATATAATATAAACATAACATTCATTCATTCATACTCATTAAAACATAATTAGATAAGTAACAGAACCTGTTTAAACTGGGACAACAACAGCAATGGGAGGCCGTTCCTCCCTACCAACTCCTGGAGAGCGCTTAGACAGCGACTCCTCAGCACCCCCGATCTTGCTCTGGTCTCCCTGGCTGGAACTAGGTGCAGCAAAGTCGGATACCAGTCTTCAAACTCAGTATTAAATCAGAACTATCAGTCAGATCTCTCAACCAAAAAGCTATAATGAAATCAAGTTACTGCAGCAATCCTCCTAGAACAACTTCCTTACTGTATTTCCCTCTTCCTCAATGAATTTCCTGAATAACATTCACCTAAATGAATTCTCTCTGGAAAAATATCTAAGCCGCCTCAGCTCTCTTCATTGAGTACTTTTAAAATATTGCCTAGGTATTTTTGGGTTAGTTGTCATTTAATGGGCCACCTGCTCTGATTCCACTTTCTTGGGGAATCATGACCCCAAATATAGGGAAGTTTCCACCTGCAACTTAGGAAGTGTTTGAGGATGCTGCCACTTGTCTTTTTCCTTTCCACCTAGTTCCATCCACCAGTTTGACTAGTAACCTCTTTTTAACAGCTCTCCCATGCTGTTGTCTCCACAATTTATTTATTAATAATAAAATATTCTGAATTACACTCCATTTCTGTTGACTCTGCTGAGTCATCAATTCCTACTTAGCATTAAATTTAATATAATGTCTCAGGAATATAATTAAATAATTTACATTATTTTACAAAATTGAGGTATGTGACAATGGGGCTGTATATTTCTTTCATAAAATTAATTTTTGGACCGATACAAGACTTATATATGGATGAATATCAGTAAATAATATTATAATAGGTTATGATAAATCCCTTGTTCAATATCTGTACATAACTAAGTAAATCTTTATCAGTATATTGAAAGTATTTCATGTTAATAAAATTCATGAGTATGAAATGGTTCTAACCATGAGAATAATTTGTCTTGTAGGAAAAATTAATATGCCCTTACCTACAAGTAAATAAAGACATGAATGTGGAGTCATTCTCATGGGTGAGCCTAGAAGAGAATAGTTCGAGAGGTTCCTATGTCTCTTGGGAAGCGGACAAAATATATGGCTTAATTATATTTTGATAGATGTGAAGACTCCTGAAGATATTATATCTTATTTAGATTCATGTGTCAAATAAATAGCTTCATATATATATGAACACAAGTATCCTTTATGGAGAACTTATATTATGATTCTCACATTTTGCATGGTGAGAGGGAGTTGCTAGTCTCACTAGCTCCTAAAGAACCAGTGTAAATTGGTTGATGTACCTCCTGTAAAAAGGAGATATGCATGATGCTCATATTTAGAAGGTAGCTGAGAACTGTATTCAAGAATATTGTTATTATTGTTATGATTAGTGGTGTGGTAGTCATCAGAAAAATATTTTCCTCAGTTAAGCAAAATGTGCAGTAAAAGAGCTTAAAGAGTTTCAGGATTATGGACTACAAATCCATAGCCACACATATGAAGGTAAATATGAAATTATTCTTATTTCATATTTGGAGGATCTCAAGTATTTTGATATGTATTTGGTTAGTCACATGTCCCAGGATATGTTATGTGCTTTGCAGTTTGTACATAGACATGTACAAAGCATGTGTTGTGGTACCTACTTCGTACAACTGTATGTGGACTCATATATATCTCAATTAGTGAAATAGAGTTTTAAATATATATGAAATCTTACTAATATAGTGATCGAGGAATATCACATATGTTGCTATAGATAGAGCATGTTGAAAAGTAGTAAATATTTTGAGGGTTCCAGTCAGTTATATTTGAGACATGGTTCCATGGATGAGCAGCATTGCCAACATTCTTATTAAAGCTTCTGTCCGGGAAAGGCTTGGTATAGTAAATAATAACTCCTCTAGTTGAAGAGGGAGTAATGATGTGTCTTCATATGTAACATCTTGATAAAGTCCCCACCAGTTGGTCATTGTACATGAATTAGGAAGCCAAGGGTTGTGATAGCTTGTGAGAGAATCCACATGAGAAGAGACATGGTCAAAAGTCTTAGAGACTATTTATAGTTTGGACTATTAGAGAATAGTTAAAACCTCTCAGAGAGGTATTTGGGGTGTTGCAAATATAAAGAGAAATATCATTGGAATATATTAAACCCACTCATAACTTAGGATAAAATAATTAATCATTATTTGATTAATTATTCACCCACTAGCTTAATTAGTTGGCATCCACTTGCACCTTAAAGTCAATACATGCCATATAAATCCTAGGAGTGATTTATTTCTAATTTTGTGTTGATCTTGACCACTTTTTGACCATCCAGAATTAGTATACAACACTTTACAGCAAATTCTGCTTTATTCTGCTTTTTCTGCTTTTCTATGCATAAGATAAAAGCTAGTCAACTAGGAAACTGGAAGCTTTTGTTTCCAACCCATCCTCCATTATTTTTTCTCCATTTTCTAGGATTAGTATTTTTTTCCATCTCCCTTGACAAATCAATCATGATTTTTCCAATTCATGAGGTCCTTGATAGATTTGGGAAGTGCTTTAGCCACCTATGGGGGTTTGTTATATTTTGGTAAGTCAACCTTTTTGAGCTTTATGATTTGTCTCCATACAACTCGATTTCCTATGAGGTATGTACTATTTATGTACACTATTATTCATAATTATTCAATGGAAGGATACACACCAATATTCATCTCTTCATTCATGTGATTCGGTCTCTTTTATTCTCTCTATTTTTCCTGTGTATGCTTGTGAGAATTCTTAGTAGCAAGATCTATTTCTTGTGCTTCTTCTTAGCATCATTGCTCATAGCATTGATCTATTATTTCTGCATGGTATCAGAGCTACAGGGAGCACAAAATTTCCATCTTCTACATTGTATCAAATTAGTAGGTTGATCAAGTTCTACAGAGTTGAGGAGGGCTTCCAATCTCCTATCCCTCTCTGAAGAAGAGCTTACCTAGCTTACAAGATTTTTTCCTAGTTTGTTTTGCAGGTTCCAAAGAGTTTCTTCTTAATCACATCAATCATTAGAGGAAATTTGGGGTCTAAAATGGGCCTTATAAGAAAATGTGGCAAAATAAGTTTTTGTGAGTTGGAATTCAAGAACCAATAGAATTTCAATAAAATAAGTCAACCATAATGGTTGAATTGACATATTTGTCATTAAAAAAAACTCCTTTTTTTTCATATTTTCGACATATCTCATTGTGTTTTTACTCAAATTTTGATCAAGAGAGCTCGTTGGATGCGGAATTTGATTCTACATCCAACGAGTACCCACACTGCATACTTTTGACGGACCCCGCTACCCCAAAAACAAGAAATACCTGAAAAACGTGATGATGATAACACAATGAGATATGTCGAAAATATGAAAAAAAAGTATTTTTTCATTCTTCCTCCAAAATTAATAACTATTATTTTACTATTTTAGCTATTATTTTATTATTTTAACTATTATTTTATTATTTTAATTATTATTTTATTATTTTCCTTAAGAGGCCCATTTTAGACCCCAAAATTCCTCTAATCTCATAAATATGGATTACCGTTCATCAATAATTCTTACTCCCTTCAACTACCATGAATGGAAATCCAAAATCTCCATTCTATTGCACAGTAGAGGATTGTATAGAGTTACTCTAGCTTTGGAGAATGAGCCCAATGCTGTGTTTGAGAAATCTAAGTGGCACAATAGGTTGGATGAAGCTTATTGATTAATTTGCCTCTCTATTTATCCTGATATACTCTTTCATCTAGATGGTTTGACCACTCCAAACCAAGTATGGACTCAATTGTAGTCTCTCTTTGGAGTTCAATATGAGCTAAGAGTGCATCAATTGGAGATTGAGTTATTCTCACTGAATCCAAGCAATTTCGAATATATTGAGGATATCTTCACCAAGTTCAAGTCACTAGTTATAATTCTCAATCAATGTGGGATTGATAAAGAATATTATCAATTAATCCTTTCCATTCTTTTGAAATTGGGTCTTGATTACTCAGTTTTTGTGTTTACCTTTCATGCTACTAGGCTTGTTGTTCCTAAGTGGAAAATGCCTTCATTAAATTATTTTATTGATTCACTAACAAAGGAGAAGGATAAATTGATCCATATTGGTGCTCTTAATTCTCCTAGTATAAAGTATGATGCTCTCTTGGTTCAAGGAAGCAAGAATCACAAATCAAAAGAGAAGCAAATTGTGAAGAAGCCAAAGTCAGAAATTGAAGATGAAGATTCATATGAAGATTTGATGAAGAAAGTTAAGAAGAAAGGGAGCACATAAAATTGTTGTTATTGCAGAAAGGGTTTTTATTCAGAGAATAAATGTTTCAAGAAGAATATGGACATCATGTCTCATCTTCTTGAGAAGCACAAGATCAAATTTCCAAACGAACTAGAAAAGCATGTTGATTCCTCGGAACAATGTCATACTGCGCAGTTCCAATGTGATATAAATTATGATTTGAGTGACAGAGTTCTCTCATTTTCTCATGTCTATGATATATATTTAGTCTCTGATATATCAGGATCATAAATATCAGAACCTTTCTTTTATGATCATCCTCTCAGTCTACTAGATTCATCTCCCAAGAATTGTGATTTTTCACTAAATATTGACTTTCCTTTCAGTAGCTCTTCCTCACAACATTGTATATATAATTTATAATATTGTTTTCAGGATGATATTCATGTAATGGCACATATAATACCACCATCCATACCATCTACCATACCTCTGAATAATCCAAATACTATACAAATCCCAAGCTTACTAGTTGATTCCTCATTGGTCTCTTATGCAGTGATATTTATCTTACATGGTTTGAAGTCTTTCCTATATTTCAATGGATGGTTATCCATGTCCTTGGTAAAATTTGTATTGATATTAAACATTTTTTGATATTTTATAAACACTTATGGTTTATATCTTATGTCCATCCATCATTCATATTTGTACACCTATCAGCTCTCCCCAGTTGCTCATAATTTTCCTAGTGTAGCCCTATATCCTCATGGAGCCATTGAAGCCTTTGTACTTGCTCTTCCATATGCTATTATTTATGATATATCATAGTTTTATCAGACTCATATAATATTTATACATGTTCTACATCATATTGGAAGATTGACATGTGATTCACATCACAATTTTGAAGCTATTCAGGGAATTGGGTGTGAAATAATTTGTCTTAATTTTTGTACTCTTTGGGAAGGAGTATGCACAGATATCTTTTCCATTTCACATTATGTTTGCATATCATAGTTTGATACCAAAAATAATCATTCAGATAATTCTCCTACTTCATTAGATAATGAGATACAAGGAGTATCTCCTCTTCCTTCTTGCAGGTTCTACACTCGAGCGCATGATCATGGAGTTCATGATTTATTCAACAAGTATTCGATCCAAAAGAAGTTCAATCAGCTCATTCAAGTGAAGATAACTATATGTCCTTTCTTGAGGGAGGATTTTCCCCATGTAGTTTTGCCTCTTTCCTCATTTTTCTAGACATAATAATTGTTAAAGGGTGACCATAGCCTTGTTGTTGGGACCTATATATATATGTCATACCATCATAAATGAAGACTTATATGGGGGTGTTGGAATATATATTAAACCACTCATAACTTAGGATAAAATAATTAATCATTATTTGATTAATTATTCACCCTCTAGCTTAATTAGTTGGCATCCACTTGCACCTTAAAGTCAATACATGCCATCTATATCCTAGGAATTATTTATTTCTAATTTTGGGTTGATCTTAACCACCTTTTGACCATCCAGAATTAGTATACAACACTTTACAACAGTTTCTGATTTATTCTTCTTTTTCTATTTTTTTGTTTTTTTATGGATAAGATAAAAGCTAGTCAACTAGGAAACTGGCATCTTTTTTTTCCAACCCATCCTCCATTATTTTTTCTCCATTTTATAGGATTAACATGTTTTTTCATCTCCCTTGACAACTTACTCATGCTTTTTCCAATTCGTGAGGTCCTTGATAGATTTGGGAAGTGCTTTAGCCACCTATGGGGATTTGCTATATTTTGGTAAGTCAACCTTTTTGAGCTTTAAGAGTTGTCTCCATACAAATAGATTTTACTATGAGGTATGTACTATTTATTTACACTATTATTCATCATTATTCAATGGAAGGATACACACCAATATTCATCTCTTCATTCATGTGATTCAGTCTCTTTTCTTCTCTCTATTTTTCCTGTGTATGCTTGTGAGAATTCTTAGTAGAAAGATATATTTCTTGTGCTTCTTATTAGCATCATTTCTCATAGAATTGATCTATTATTTATACAACGATTAATATGAAAGTGATCATGACTTGAAGAACATCACAGAGAATGGAAAGCTCACAAAGAACTTCTCCAGATAACAGAAGATTCAAGAAGTCAACAAATGTTGAAGAGTGAAAGAAAAGATAAGAATTTCTTTCTGCATGTTATCACACATTTGTTGTATAATGTTATATGTGATGTATTTAAAAAAACCATGGTTTCTAGTTTAGAGACACTTTATTCTGGATTGGATCCATATGATGCTACTTTGTGTAAGTAGCTAGTTGGTCTTTAAGCAAGCCTGTTATTTTTATGCTTACTACTGAGCATATGTTTGACTACCTTTGAGGTACATTAGAATAGGCTCTTGATTGTATTTGATACATGGTATACCTATCATTTGATTTTGTTATCTAGCTATTGTTTTAGCTTGAGATAAGAGATATAATTTGAGGCTAGTACTACAAAAGCTAAGTGTATTGCAACTAGTACTACAGAAGAAAGATGTATGTATGAGAGTACTAAACAAGAAAAATGCATTTTGCGGATAGTATTACATACTAAGGAGTATTTTAGTGTGGGATGATACCTACTAGGGTGAAATACTTCAGCCTATAGTCATTAGGTGTTAATAGTCAAGCTTTCTCGAAAACCCTGTATGTGTTTATGATCAAACACATTCGAGATGAAGTTTTACTTCATTGAAGTCATGGTCATGAGTTCCAGTACATAGGTACTTATGAGAAGATTGAAAATTTGTGACAAACCTCTATTTGTGATGAATTTTAAACACTTCCGAGATAAGCTTGTTATGGTAGAGAATGTATCCCTCATTGAGAGGGAGTGTTGAGATTATAGCATCGGGAGTCATTCTCCAGTCTTGTAATATCAAGATAGTAGGCTTGTGTAGTCCTATGAATATCCTCATATGATTGAGGTGTTGATGTTGTAAAGTCTTGCGATTAATACTAAGACAGTAGGCTTGTGTAGTCCTACGAATATCCTCATGTTGTGAGGTGGTGTACTTTACTATGTAAAGTAGATATACTATGTGGTGTATGGCTAGTCATGGTCAACCGGTGCTAGAAGTCTCCTTTAGAGATTAGCTACCCCTAGAGTGATTTACTTTAGCATGTGACTATATGAACCAGGGCAATACATATGATCATAGGTTTGGAAATGATCTTATGAGTATGATATGATAAAGATGATTATTTAATGAAAACACATATGGACCATGTAGAGATATTTAATATAAGCATAGAGAAAGAGAGAGAACTCAAATTTCATATGTTACCACCAAGTAAACTCGAATTCATTAGATATCAGTTGAGTATTAGTTATGGTAAACAATTTCAGTTAATTAAGGAATCAACTCCTTAATTTATGCAAGTGATTGTTGGAAATAAACATTTATGGAGAAACACTGGTTCTATTTGGTTACATTTAGTTCTGTTTAGTTATATCCAGTTCAACTCAGTTCCATTCAGTTCAACTCAGTTACATTCAGTTTCACTCAGTTAACTACTCAGCTAGAGTTAGTTAATTAATGGAAGGTGCATATCTTCATCTGAAATATAATTATGGAGTGCCATCTTGACACCAAATCAGTATGGGGTACATGATTAAATATGGATCAGTGTTCTAAGTGTTAACAAGTTGTTGCTACATGCAACCATTCTATTTTTGTTGTAAAATGTAATTTGACTTGTTATTAAAGTGTTATGCACTTGACATGTTAGATATGGTGTTCCATTAGATCTCCTCTCTTTGGTGCTCTTGGTGAAAGCAATATGATATTGTGTTGTAATCATTCTATGATACTAATCTATCATACTCTAATATCGTTTGCTGGGTTTTTTATCCTCTCAAGCAGTAGAGGGTTTTCCCAGGGTATATCCCGTGTTCTATGGTTTGATTTATGTCTTTGGATTATTGATGAGATTTATGCACTGTTATTATGGATTAAAGTTTTAAAGTTCAATTTTATTCATATTTTGCTCAATCACTAACACTAACATTCTATCTAACTCTATCTAGAGTTTTTATGTATACCTCATATTAGGATGATATGCTCACTAGTTGACAAGTTTTGAGCCAGGGTTCAAATGAATCTTCATTTCCCCAATATCTCCAAAAATTTGCTTCATTTCTGAAAAAATAATGGCAAACAGATCCTATAACTCATGTAGTAGGTACGTAATCTTTTCGAAAGACTCATCATCCTAGTACTCTCTGATATTAGAAAACTTCAGGTTATTTGGGGAACCAGTGTTCATTTATTTATTTCCAAAGGTTTGAGGAATTTATCCCTTGATACACATGATACTTCAACTGCATGAGTGCCTTCAAACTCAAGAATAATTATGTTGCTTGGATCATCATCTTTGGGTTCACCTGTTACATTGTATCATTCCATCTAATGTTGGATTGAAATGCTACTCTGATGGAAATTTGTCATTGACACATGAATATATTCAAAGATCTTAGTCTTGATTACTTGTAGACAAACATCAATTGAAGGATGATCATCAAAAAATTCAAATGTATGCATGAAATTGGGAGCTATATCCTCCCACTCAATTTTTCATTGTCGCAGCTCAACCAACGTATACCAACTCCTCGGTATCATGTCCAAAGTATGTATAAATTGGTGGACCCATTCCTATGGTGGCGATGTCTCCCATGTCATGTGACAATGCTTAATATGTTTGATGGGATTACTCAATCCTATATATTTTGGACCAGTATAAAGAATATTTTCTTCAAAGTGGACTTCCAACAGCCTTCGTCATTGAGGCCATTCTAAAATAGTTTTCTTGTGCAACCCACCATCTTACAGGTGTGGCCTTCAATGAAAATTCCAGGGCAAACAAACATTGAGGTTCTATTAATTTCTCTTCAAAATATGTATTAAAAGATTCAATGTTAGGAAAAAATTCATAGGTAGGCATATCATATATCTTAGTACCTACCCGTTGCATTGATTTTGTAATTCTTGCACATTTTCTCATTGATACATTATGGATTCGGTTCTTCCAATTCTACAAATATTCACCTGAACTCAATGAGAAATAATTAACACTTCGCCAGATGAGGTTTACATTGGTCTTCAGATTCACATAATCGTTCATCACAGAGGTAATATTATAGATATGGTTCAAATATCCATCTTTTCCTTCATTATTTACCTGCTCGACATACCTCTGGCATTCTAGAGGATCAAGTGGTGCGACCACCCTTAACTCTATATCCTCAAATGTCAATATCATCTTCCTAAAATTAATAATAGTTTGATTATCAATGGACTATTCAATAACCAGAAGAACAAGACATGGATTCATATCATCAACAATATCTATCACTTCAAAATATGCATAAGTATTGATTCTTTCTAACTCGACAAGAACCCGTGTTAGTCAACCAATAGGAAAAACCTTCGACTGATTGGATAATATTAGCTGAACATGAGACCACACTAATCTTGAATTTCCCATACTTTCCCATGTTTCTCTTGTAAGAATGTTAACATTAGAACCAAAGTCCAAAATAATGTAATCCATGTCCTAATCACCGATCTGGGTAGTCATCGTTAGCTCACGACTAGTTTTCAATATTTTCCCAATGTGGTTAACTCTCTTTTCTGTTCAAATGGCTTCTTTAGGTTCTTATATTAAATCTAACATTTCTGCTACAACATATTTATATGTTTTTAATTCTAAACAACTTTGAAATAATTATTTCAATTGACTAACCTTTTCTATTGGCTTCTTCTAAAATAGTTGTTCGAATATTTGAGGCATTTCCAATATTAGGCATTCATTTGGTACAACATCTGAATTTGACACTTTATTTTCATCAAGGAACTCATTTCAAGTGTCCAAGAATACTTCCTTTTCTTTCTATAAATCAAATGGAACCTTTTTCTGTTTTTTCGGTCACACGTTCGATTGTCCATATGGTCCTTCTTGGTCTACTCCAGTCATAACACCTCCTCTGGTCACGATGGAAATATTAGGTTCCCTTAGTTCATCGAAAATATTTTCTATGTTTGGATTAGAATTCTGAGGCAGGTTATGGTTTCCCATGTTTCTTTCCTACTGCTTAGCAATCAACTATGAACATTCTTCAATAGTGTGATCCAGTGCTTTACAGTACGATCATGTCAACATAGGATTAGTGCAATCTATGGAGAAATGTCCAGTATTTACACAATCATAAAAAATGACTTGGACACTTCCATGACAAAATACTTGTCCTCATCCTTGACCTCTAAAAATTATAACTCCTTTGGGTTAACGGTATTGTGCGTATAGATATTGGACCTAAGGAATTTGTTCCTTAGGGCATTGTGCTTGAGGAAATTGTTCCTGAGATCACTCAACTTGCATCTATCCATCATTCTTCATTAGGTAGGTGTTGATTGTATTATCCTATTCTAATTGATATGCTCTACAATATTTCTCATCGTGTCCTACTGATCGACATAATTTTCAATATATACTAGTTGGCGTGCTTACTATTTTTTGTAAATATAAACATTCTTCCAACAATTGTCCTCTGGTTTGACAAATTCTATAGGAAGGAACCCCTTGTGTATTTATCGAATTCGGTGCGCCTGATGCTATATAGTTCATGAATGAGGGACATGAATATTTAGCATGGCATTCAGTTCTACATCGGGTACACCATAGTTCCTCCTATATTTATTTCCCTTTCTTGATATCCTGGAGTTGCAATGTGAGATTAATGAGCTGTGACTATGTCAACATCATTCATGCACCATTTTATCTTAACGGTGAAGCCTCCAACTTCATGAAGAGATCAAGAGCCTCGCTCTCTAATATATTCTTATGTTGCATTAGAGGAATACGGATATGAGGTAACATCACCGCAATAAACCATTCATTAGGTTGGACATATAACATCTGAAAACTTACTTTATCCATCAAATTTTTTAATATTTTCTCGAAGTCCCAAGAAGACTCCATAGGAAACTTCTTAATCTCTTTAAATGTTGTAATGCACTACAACTCAGATTTAGGATTCTTAAACTCATCTATAAATCCTTCCCCAATTTGATCTAATGTCTTATGAGGGATTCCTGCTAGAACCACAGATAATTTCATGTACCAGTCCAACACATGAAATATAAATGTTGAGAACATATGGGATTTCCTTATGGCCTCATATTGGACCTATCGCACTATCCATAGAACTTCACAAAGGAATCAATTTTGCTCAAAGTCCTCTAACCCATTTCCATTAAATATTGACAAATTTTTATAATTTCCAACCCTTCTATTTACTCTTGGTATTGCTGAATTATAGGTTCTAGTAGTGGGAGTTCCTTGAATGCTATTTCCACTATTACTATTATTATGATTGACAAACCCACTCGGTGATATGTTTTTAGAACTTACCTCAAGTTCTGGATATGTATGCGAGGTCATGGGTATGTTACAATATTGATTTGGATATGGTACCTCTTCTTCTTCTCCTTCATATATAAGTCGATATTATTCTTCTTCATCTCAAGAATCTTCGTCGAGCTGTGGTGCCAATTTGTAGTCCATTATTTCATTCACACTACAAATTTCTCAATTGGTTGCATCCCTTATTCTCTTTCCTAACCAAAATATTATTTCACTTCTTAGATGACCACCTTCTTGCTCAATTTCACTATCAATAGGAAACATCTCATCTTATTCTTATCCATTTTTCTCACAATCTTTCTTATGACGTTACCCTGGTTCTTCATGCACAAATATTTACTCATCAGACTCCATTTTCAAGATCCCTTTTTCACATACCAGTATCTGTATCCATAGCTTCAAATATTTTAGTTAACGACCTCTAGGTTCTTGGAAGAATTATCGTTTTGTTTCTCTGTATGAATTTATCATGTCGACTTCAATTTCCATGATATATCCCTCCATAATATTATCAACCTAAAATTCAGCAACCCTAGATATAGGATTACTATTTCTTTTCAACCGTTGGATCAACTAAGGACTCAACTCTGTAGGTTCTCTACCGTGAAATCTTTTCTTCTGGGTTTCTAGCTTCGATAACTGCTCATGCAATACAATAGAAAATTTACTAAATAAAATATCATTTATATATGTGTAAAGGTATCATTCCAACCATTATATTGGACTTAGTCACAATACTTTAGTTTCTTCTTGTTCAAACTCTAGTTCATTATAATCAACCAATCTTGAATTTTTGGTTTTGTCAGGTGTCAAAACATATCCTTGTCAATATGATTCAAGTGCCGATAACAGAACCATTTGTTGGCGTGATTTTTATCGACCTAGTTTTACACTCCTTGTTCATGAGCAAAACCCAAGATATCAACCCAACATATGATATCTCTATTAGCAACACCTGCGATGCGGATGAGGTCTCACCCAAGATATATATTGGGAACTACCTGAACCAAGTTTCTACAGTTATGAGGGTGATTTACTTATTACAAAATTATCAGAGAACTTGAACAACACTAGGAATATACTTATGTCTCATACATTCATTAAAGAATCTAACCTATTGATCCATCGACATATATGACAGTATGTAAAATAAAGAATTGACACACATTCTAACACCCCGGTTTTGACCCTGTTTGCATTTTAAAAATATGATGTAAATAATCATGGTGTGGAGCTCAAAGGAAAAGCCCCACCATTGATTTAGTGTTTATGTTTCGGCGATAAAGGTTGGACCGATGGTATTTTATGCTAGATGAACATTAAAAAGTTGGAAATCATATTAAATTAAAAATTCTAATTAAAAACCTACAACCAGCTATGTCAACGCAAAAAAATGAGATGGGGGCATGATTTTTCCTAATGATAAGGGGAGGGGGAATTGGAAGAGTGGGAAGAAATTTGAAATGGGCAGAGCACCCATTTCTCAAAAATGTTTCTTAATTTTCTTGGGTAAGCAAAACACCAAAAAAACCTTCATTTCCCTCATGCAATGGTGTTTCACCTTCCCCTCATGATTTGGGGGTAGTGTGTGGAACGTTTTAGGAATGAAATATTCATTCACGCAACAAGAAAAAACCGCGGGGAGTCTTGAACCTTTCGGGGATTTTTCTTGTTCTTTGAATTGTTTTCCTTTTTGCGATTTTCCTTTTTGTTAGTCATTTCTTGAATGCGCATGCCATAATCGTGTTTGTGTTTTTGAATTGAAGGACCAGCAAAACATTTTCAATCCTGTGATTGAAGTAGTCGGTATGGTTCAGGAAATCCTAGAGTTTCCTAATTGCTATGTGTGTGTGTGTATTCCTTGGTTTTGTTACGTCTTGTTAATCCTAGAACCGAGATTGTTGTGTGTACATCCTCATTTGACATCTAAAATGATTTGGGGAATGGAAATGGAGTATGTACTTGATTGATAAACCTAGTGTGTGAAGGAACATCATAGACCAATATAGAGGGTTGTTGTTCTTCTTTGCATACCCTGAATAGCACTAGAAGGGAAGGCATGTCCTGAGGGACTGTGTAGCAGAGAAGGGGATGCTTCCTTGTGTTGTGTTTGCAAATGTTTAGAAATCAGGCTAGATCTAGTGTAGGTGTCCATAGCTCTGGGATTGAGCTCACTAGATTAGCAGTCAGTATTTCCACCTCCTTGGTAACCTGATAAACCCATATGTTTACTTCCTTGTGTCTCATGTGAAATTTGGCTAAGTGTAACCCATTGTCTGTGTAAGCCTAATAAACCCAACTGGAAGTATGGCTTGGATGGTAGCCTAATAAACCCATATGTTGGCTTGGCTATGACTTGTACAAACTTTGGCTATGTGTAAATAAGTTCCTATGTAATTCTGATAAACCCAACTATGTTGGCTTGGATGAGTTTTATTGTATCCTTGGCTATGGGGAAGTCTGCTAGTGTTCCTTATTCATTGGGAAAACCATGCCTAGATCAAGGGTGGCAATGTTGCTGAGAGATTGAAGAGCACACTGGCATATGGTGGGGTGGAATGTTGTAGCAACATAGATGGTTGCGGGACAAGCTTCTGATAAAGATAAGTATCTCTTGCATTTCAATCCCTGCAACTATACTTTTTTATAAATTAATAAGAAATGATGAATGCTTGAATGAAATGTGTTTTTTTTCAGTTGTATATTTCATGAATGATGCATCTATGCATGTAATTAATTCAATGATTTTTTCTAAGTTGTTATGAAGCTAGATCATTCAGATTGGTGATGGCCTGGATGTTGGAAATTAGTTTTATACTTAGAAAATTTTATGAAAAGATTTAATTTCTGCAAATTTTCCCTTTCGCAATTCCCTTTCCGCAACTTGTGAGATGCAAGATGCGGAAATGTATTTTGGCAAAATTTTCTTTCCGCAATTCCCTTTTCGCAACATGTGAGATGCGGGATGTGGAAATGTCGTTTGGCAAAATTTGCTTCCTCAATTCCCTTTCCACAACTTGCGGGATGCAGGATACGAAAATGACTATGGTAAATCTTGATCTCCACAATGTCCATTCTGCATGTGGGATGCCGGATGGAGAATGTGGTATGTAGGGTGCAAGGTGCCAGAGTGAAATTTTGATATATTTTTTATTCCACAATTGAAGCTCTCTACACCGTTGATTTTCTGCAGGATGATTCTTAGCCGTTGATCTGATTCTGGATGCGAAACAGACTGTGACCGTTGATTTCTGCTGTGATTCTTCTCAGCCATTTGATCTCTCAATGATTGGGGAAGGTATAGATTTTATAAACAGTCTATATCAGAATGTTTGTAGGAGTAATTATTTCCTGTGTAGAACTTTAAAGAAAAAAAACGATCGAAAATCATCATACGAATGCAGAATCAGAGATAGGTAACTCAGGTAGAAGAAGAGTTGGGTTGCATTCTCTCCTCTGGGCAGGAGGGGATGTGGAAATGTGGTATCAGAGATGTGGGTTGTAGCATTGGGGTTGGATGGGCATGCATCAATTGTTAAAAAGATAGGAGTACCATTTGATACCAACTTGTAGTACACTACAGTGTGGTATCAGAGTTTTTGGTTGCATCATTGGGCCTGGATGGGCCGAAAAGAAAAGTGGTTACAGTATTGGGCCTCGATGAGATGAGTTGGATAGTTATAGAGCTGTTGGTTAATAGTTTCAACATATTTTTTTCCACATAACAAAGAAAAACTTCCATGGGCAGTGGGTAAGTGATTTTGGTTTTGATTATATTTAACAGTTTTGTTATCTAACACATCTTTGTAGAATTACAGTCTCCTTCAGAAAGGGAAGTGTGATTCTGAATCGTTTGTCCATCCATGAGTACAGGCGATATGAATGATTATGCATGGGACCCCAATGTGCATGAAGAAGATGCTATGGAGGAAAATTTCAGAATTGGAAATGCTGAGATAGATTCTAATGGGAGAAGCATTCAATATACTCCCATAGAATTTGCATCCACCATGAGAAGCCTCAGGGTGGAGATACAAATCTATAGAGTAGACAATGAAAGACTTATTAAGGCTTAGGAGGAGTAGAATTAGTTGAATGTAGCCATATTTCCTAGTTTGATAGACATTCATAGAAAGATGAACTCTAGGGACCGAACAATAAAGCCAGAAGGAAGTAAGAACACTGCTAGAGGAAGAAAGTGATCTCCTAGTGGGTCGTCTGACTCTAAAAAATCCATTGATGGTTCAATTTTTTCCTCTCATAAGAAAAAAAGGAAGAGATATCCTAGTGGGTCATCTGAATCTAAAAGATCCATTGAATATTCAGGCTCTTCATCTCCCAGGGGTAGGAGGAAGAATCGTTACCAGAACCACTCACAAGATGAATTCAAGAAGGCAAAGTCACCTACCTGCAATGGTGAGGTAAATACTAGTCAAGAAGATGAAGCTTGGCTTCTGGGAATAAGAAAATATTTCCAAGTCCAATATTATTCTAGAAATATGAAAGCTCGAGTAGCCATTTTCAATCTGAAAGGGACAACGTCTATTTGGGGACCACTTCAGGAAAGTAAAGAAGATAAATGAAAGGAGTATTGTATGGAAACAGTTCCAAAAATGTTTAAAGAAGAAGTACTTCTCTAACCGGTACTATGATGAAAAAACCAAAGAATTCCATGAGCTGAGATTGGGACAACAGATCATGGATGAATATGCAAAAAATTTCTTGGAACTGCTGAGGTATATCAGGTATATTATTTATGAGAAGGTAAAAATCTAGTGCTTTTTGAGTGGAATTCCTCAGTCCTACAAAGACCGAATTGAGTTATATGAACCCAGAACTCTGGAAGAGGTGACAAGAAAAGATAAGTATTGCTACGAGCAAAGCAAGAGAAAACCTGATTACCAGAAGGCGTGGAAGAACAAGATGAATGACAAATCTGATCAAAGGAAGAAAGGTTTCAAACCTTCTAACTTCAAGAATCATTAGAAGAAGCCATCCCAAGTTGAGAAGAAACCAACTAGAGTGGTGGGAGAGGAGCCAAGAGATCAACAATAGAACATAGCACCACTCCATTATTGGAAATGTGGAGGATCCCACATGCACAGGTAATGTCCACTTGAGAATGAGAATGCAAGGCCAACATACAATATTCAAGAGGAAAAAATAGTGGGACAAGTAGCAAGGGATGTACCTAGAATTTATGTAGCACTAGAAGGCCACCACAAATATCACCAGTCAATGTTGGTTGAAGTTACAAGTAATATTGTTGAGAAATATATTTTGATTTTGATTGAACCTTGTTCTACTCATAGTTATATTGCTCCTAGAGTAGTGGAGGGTTGTGCTCTTAGGAAATAAAATCATAGAAAGTCATGGTTAGTTTAGCTAGACACTAGAACTAAGAGAAACATTAATGAATTGGTAGAGAAATTTCCATTAGTGATGAATGCAATGAGCACATGCATAGATATGGATGTTCTACCACTCGGTTCCTATGATGTTCTCATTTGAATGGATTGGTTAGAAGATCACAGGGTGAAGCTTGACTATTATAAAAAGAATTTTGAATGCATGGACGAAGAAGCGAACCCATTAGTTGTAAGAGGCATTCCAAAGATAATCTCTATAAGGAAGATTTCAGAAATTCAATTAAATAAGTTATGTAGAAAAGGTTGTTAGTTGTATGTAACCCTTATTGAGGAGGAAGCAGAGAATGAAACTCTCAAGTTGGAAGACTATCACGTGTTGCAACAATTCAGAGATGTTTTTCCTAATGAGATTCGAGGGCTTACTCCAAAGAGAAACATTGATTTCACAATTGAGCTTGTGCCATGAGCAACACTAGTGTCCAAATCACCTTACAGAATGAGTACATCAGAAATGTTAGAGCTAAAGATGCAGCTGCAAGAATTGTTGGAGAAAAAGTATATCAGGCTGAGTGTGTCTCAGTGGGGAGCACCAATTCTGTTCGTGAAGAAGAAAGATGGTACAATCATATTGTGTATTGATTACAAACAACGAAACAAAGTTATGGTGAAGAAAAAATATCATTCGCTAAGAATTGATGACCTCTTTAATCAAATGAAAGGATCAAAGGTATTTTTCAAGATTGACTTGAGGTCTAGTTACCATCAGGTGAGAATCAAGGATGAAGACATTCATAAGACAACCTTCAAAACAAGGTATGGACATTATGAATTTATAGTGGTACCATTTGGTCTCACAAATGCACCAACAACATTTATGTTCCTTATGAATAGTGTCTTCAGCACGTATTTGGACAAATTTGTTCTTGTTTTCCTTGATGACATTCTTGTTTATTCTAAAAATGAGGAATATCATGAAGAACATTTGAGACTAACATTGTGATTTCTCATAGAACATCAGTTGTATGCAAATATGAGAAAGTGTGAATTCTACAAAGATAAAATCCAGTACTTGGGTCACATTATTTTAGAAGAGGGTATATCCATGGATCCTAACAATATTGAAGCTATCAAGAATCAGCCCACTCCAAAGAATGTGATAGAGGTAATATATTTTATGGGGCTTGTAAGATACTATAGTAGATTCATTGAAGGATTCTCCAAGGTTGCACATGCTATTACTTCCTTGCAAAGGAAGGGTATAAAGTTGGAATGGACCTCGAAGTGTGAAGAAAGTTTCCATTGGTTAAATCATCTTCTCACCAATGCACCGGTGTTAAAATTTGCAGACCCAGAGAAATATTTGTGGTATGTATGGATGCATATAGTCAAGGACTTGGAGGAGTTCTTATTTAAGACAACCACGTGATATGTTATGAATCCAGGAAGCTGAAGGAGCGTGAAAATAATTATGCCACTCATGATATGGAACTTGCAGCCATAGTACATGCTCTCAATATGTGGAGGTAATACTTGATGGGTATAAAATTTGAGTGAAGGACAAACCACTATGGTTTGAAATATTTGTTTGATCAAACTAGTCTAAATGATAGGCAAGCTAGATGGCTGGAATTTTTATGTGAGTTTGATTTTTAAATTAAGCACATAAAAGGAAAAGACAAGGTATCTTATGCACTCAACAGAAAGGTGCAAGAGATGCATGCGGCATCTATTAGTAATTGGAAATCATATTTGAGACAATATATTATTAAGCATAATTCTGAAGATTAAATGTATGTGTAGGTAAAGGACAAATTACAGTAGAAAATCCTTGAAAAGAGGTATGAAGGTTATAAGTTAGAAGAGGATAGACTTCTTACTTATAAGAGCAGAATGTATATTCCAAATCTGCCATATTTGAGGAGGGTTGTTATGGATGAATTCCATAAAACTCCATATTCTTGCCACCTGATATAAGAAGACAATTGCTACCACCAGGAAGTAGTACTTTTGGCTAGGCATGAACAAAGACACAGCTGAATATATTTCGAGATGCATGAAGTGTCTGCAAGTGAAGGTTGAACATCAACACCCAGCAGGTTTGTTGAAGCCCTTACCAGTATCAGAAGGGAAATGGAAAGTGATTTCCATGGACTTTATTACATGATTGTTGATGACTTAGAAACAACATGATTCCATCATGGTTGTGGTGGACAAGTTGACGAAGGAAACACATTTCATACTAGTAAAGTCCACACATAAGACTAATGATATTGCTAATATTTTCATGAAATAAATTTTTAAATTGCATGGATTTCCTAAGGCAATAGTATTTGATAGAGATGCTAAGTTCACTTCTAAATTTTGGAAAGGATTGTTTGCAGACTTGGGAACAAATTTGAATTTTAGCACAACCTACCATCCTCAGAATAATGGTAAGACTGAGAGAGTTAACCAAGTGCTTGAAGACATGCTTCGCATGTATGTGATGGACAAACCATCCAAGTGGGAAGACTAATTAAACCTGGTAGATTTTTATTATAAAAATGGAAATCAAGCATCCTTGGGGATGAGTCCATATGAATCTTTGTATGACAGGAGGTGCAGAATGCCAATAACTTGGGATAACCCAGTGAACGGAGTTGTGATCGATCCACAACTGCTCAAGGAGATGGAGCATGAAGTTGTAAAGATAAGACAGAATCTAAAGCCAACCCATGACAGATAAAAGAGATATGCATATAAGCATAGATTGAACATAGATTTTAGTATTGGGGACCATGTTTACCTCAAGCTAAATGTGAAGAAAATTTTCTTGAAGCTTGGGATTTGTTCCAAGCTATCTCCTAGATACTGTGGGGCATTTGAAGTGATTGAAAGAATAGGACCAGTTCCATATAGAATTTCATTTCCTACTAGCACTATGGATCATAATTTATTTCATGTTTCTTTGCTTAAGAAATATGTACATGATCCTAACCATGTAATAAATTGGGATATGATGCAGGTGGAACCAGAGGGAGAGTTCCAAATCAAGCCTATGCACATCCTTGCCAAGAAGGTCACAGTGCTTTGGAAATGAGCAATGGGACAGGTAAAGGTGCAATAGGAACACTATGGTATTGAAGAATCTACATGGGAGTTGGAGGATTCCATGCAAATGGAACATCCGTTTTTGTTCAATTCTGTGGATCGTTGAGGGTAGTACTAGCAAAGCATTTTTGTTCAATGTTGTAAAGCACCGAGGTTAGTGTTGTTGAAGGGGGAGGGGAATGTAACACTCTGGTTTTTACCCTCTTTTCATTTAAAAAATATGATGTAAATAATCATGGTGTCGAGCTCAAGGAAAAAGAACCACCACTGATTTAGTGTTTATGTTTCGATGATTAAGGTTGGGCTGATGGTATTTTATGCTAGATGAACATTAAAAAGTTGGACATCATGTTAAATTTGCAATTCTAATTAAAAACCTAAATCCATCTATGTTAATGCAACAAAATGAGATGGGGGAATGATTTTTCCTAAGGATAAGGGGGGGGGATTGGAAGAGTGGACAGAAATTTGAAATGGGCAGAGAAGTCATTTCTGAAAAACATTTCTTAATTTTCTTAGGCAAGCAAAACACCAAAAATTCCTGCCTTTCCCTCATGCAGTGGAATTTCACCTTCCCCTCATGATTTGGGGGCAGTGTGTGGAACATTTTTGGAATGCATTATTCAGTCATACAGTAAGAAAGAACCGTAGGAGTCTTGAACCTTTTGGGAATTTTTCCTATTCTGTGAATTGTTTTCCTTTTTTTGATTTTCCTATCTATTAGTCGTTTGCTAAATGTGCATGCCATAACTGTGTTTGTGTTTTTGAATTGAAGGACCAACAAAACATTTTCGATCTTGTAATTGCAGTAGTTGGTATGGCTCAGGAAATGCCCAGAGTTTCCTATTTGTTGTGTGTGTATATTCCTTGGTTCTATTACATTTTGTTAATCCCAGAACTTATATTGTTGTGTGTACATCCTCGTTTGACATATGAACTAATTTGGGGAATGGAAATGGAGTATGTACTTGCTTAATAAACCTAGTGTGTGAAGGAACCTCACACACCAATCTAGACGGTTTTCTTCTTTGCATACCATGAATAGCACTAGAAGGGAAGGCATGGCCTAAGGGACTGTGTATCAGATAATGGGATGCTTTCTTGTGTTGGGTGTGTAAATGTTTAGAAGTCAGGATAGATCCGGTGTAGGTTTCCGTGGCTATGGGATTGAGCTCATTAGCTTAGTAGTTAGTCTTTCCACCTCCTTGGTAGCTTGATAAGCCCATATGTTGGCTTGGTTGTGTCTCATGTGAATTTTGGCTAAGTGTAATCCATTGTCTGTGTAAGCCCATGTTGGATGTATTATAATGTCTAAATTAATCCACCTATTCTTTAATTATCAACCGGGGTTGGTAAGATTAGATTTGACACAAAATATATGCGAAGGTAAAGGGTGTCGTGTAAATATTTTAACAAACAAAAGATCGAAAGATCTTTCAAAATGAAAAACCGAGTTAAACTCCTAAAAATGAAATTATTAAAGTAATTAAACTGAGACAAAATAATAAACTAAACAATTGATAATAAAATTTAAACTAAAATACAGTCAATAATTAACTATTCAAATGGGAAACTAGGGTACAAGGAGGACTTAACTTATAAGAAGCTAGAAAACTTAATAAAAGAAGCAAGTAGAAAACTTAATAAAAGAAATATCTTTAGGTTCTCTCCTACAAGTTCTTTCAACAATAACTCAACATAAAAGAGACAACCTAAAAACATACTAAAGAAAACACATGTAACAATAAATCTCACATACAAACAAATAAATCAATCTAAAAAGTATAAATACAAAATAATATAGTATTAAAACAAAATCAGTAATAACATTAAAGAAACAAAAACAACTTAACACACATTCAAGGAAAATAAATAAGGAAAACAATAAAACTTTAATAAATAACCTAAAACAATTAAACTTTAACTTTAATGTTAAATAAAACTAACATCTAAATATGAGAGTCAAAACATAATTCAGATAATAACAAAACTAAACTAAAAACAGTCTTAAAATACATTAAAACACTAAAAAAATAGAACTAAGTGCCGAATGACAGACTAAACTATGGGTCTAAAAGGGGTGTCTAAAAAACAGACTAAAGAGGTTGTACGAATGACAAGATGCACAGTTAAAATGGTAAAAACTAACCTAAATGAACTAATCTTCCGCTGAAGTCATGTAGATGTAATTCTAATGCATGGAGGCAATAAATAAACCTACTTATTAAGCAAATCTAACAATAAAATAAACTTAAACAAATTCATAAACATAAGCATAAAGAAACCATTGCATATTAATAAACTGGAATGTAACTTGCATAAACTGATAATTAAAACAAAAATGAAATAGAGAGAACTGAATCTACTTAACTTAATAAACAACAATCTATTTTATCTAACTTGCAAATAAGCTAAGCAATAGACTGGAAATGAAATGACTGAAAGCAAAACTGGAAACAAACTATGTGCGTAGTCTAATTATCTAATTCAGAAGTAAAATTGCATTACAGAAATAATAAAACAAACTATAAATTAAACTATCTACAACATGAAAAATGGAAGAAATAAACAAGAAAAGAAACCTCTGGTTGGTGAGGGGCCCTCTCAACAATCAGGGGTGATGCCTGGCTAACTTCTACTCAAACGCAATCTTCAACATCAACACATATAGCTCTTTATTTAGATGGTGTAATAGAAATACAAATGTTTAAGAACAATCTGATAAATTCTTCTGACTTTCTAGCTCTAGCTAACTGACTAACTAAGCTCTCTCGCAGAGGCTGCTATATATAATAATTTACAGAGATAAGCAAGTCGACCCTTTACTGGTCAACTACTCTCTAAATTTAGTCAATCATAAAGGTGTTTAACTGATCACAGGCCAACGCGTAGGCATCTTTCCTTCTTTAGTGCGATTCTGATATTTTTACTAGGCAGCGAACACACAGGCTCCTCTTCAATGTGAATGATATTCAGACATGGCACACGGGTTCCTTCCTTATCACAGTAGGTGGCTGATGGTGAACAAAGAAGAGCGTAGTGGAGAATCTTCTAGAGCGTGGTTTGAATGCGTCAATCCAACGCATGGATGGTTTATGTGGTGGCGAGCAAAGGAGAATGCAGGCTAGCAAATATCTAGAACACAGCTTTGTCACCCATACGCATGGATAACAGTTCGTTTGTAGTTTTTTTCCTATTTTAAATGCTAGAAATTAATTCTCAGCAGAGCGCAGTCTGATCGACAATCTGGATGGAGAGCTGAATGGGAGGCTGGGCCATGAGATGGATATGCAGGGCATTGATCTAGGGTGAACGGAGTGTCTGTCTACTGGCGTGATTCAGGGATGTAGTCTACAACAACACATTTCAACATCTGGAAAACCACCAGCGAGTTTCATGCAACGGACTAGATGACAAGATGGACGTCGAGCTGGACATGTTGTGCGAAAGGCAGTCTAAATGCATTATGTTTATTAATTTAGCCCAAAAATATTGTAAAGTATACAAAAAACTATACAATTCAGTTAATACGTCAAATTCACTTTAATAATGTCATTTTTAATTAATAAAACCATAAAAAAATGATAAATGAAAATATTTCATATAAACCTGAAATACACTCATCCCTGAGGCTGAATAATGATCTGTGTAACATAAAATATAAAAAGGATAATAAAATATGTGTTTAAATGAGTAATTTAACTGCCAAAAATGATAACAAATTTAGGATCAACATTCCCCCAAATTGGAGAAATGCAAGATCCCACTGAGCAAAAACAAAGAAAAACAATTTAGGAAGAAGGTGAACTAGCAGTTTCCTTCAACTTGGCAGATAAAGAAGCTAATTTAAACTTCACTCTTTCAACCTGTAACTTAAAAATAACATATCTCTCATGTTACACATTCTATGAAAGTTAAAAATTACTTTATTGGGTTTTCAACATTCTTAATTTAACAATTCTCAGGTTCAAAATAATTTTATTATTTATAAGGTTTAAAATTAATTCAACCATGTCCAAAGTAAAACTTTGGGCAGGCTGAACATGTAACATAAAAACATAAATTGCGTTTTAAATAACAAAAAGATTGATCATTTCCATGCATGACTGGGTAAGAGGATAGGATTATTAACAGTGAAACAGAAGTAAAAACTATTTACCCAAAAACAAAATTTAGTTGTCAATTTTAATCATAAGTGCTATAATACCACCATATTTACTCAGATCTCTATTTGATATTTCATTTGGATCTTCATTCGATCATCCATATGGTCTTCCATATTGAATTTTGCTGTAAAAATATGCTTCAAGCTATAACCAAATTCCACTGTTTACATTCCTGAAAATACTTATCATTTGTTAGAGATAAATAGATTTATCATAAATAAAAATAATCTAATTTTTTCAAATCCATATTCCCCCAAACCAAAGATATGGCATGTCCTCAAGCCATACAGAGAGAAGAATTGATTGTTCCAAAAAAATAGAAAGAGTGTAGGCATGCTCTTAATTTTTTTAAGAAAAACTAACTAGTAAATGGAAATGGTTCAAAAATTTATATTCATGAAAAATAAAACAGTGCTTAGAAAGACCATGTAAATGAGAATAGTATAATTAAAAGAATACCATAGGAAAAACTAGCCATCCATGCCTCAATGTAAAGATATCCTGTCATCATAAAATATTTGAAGTGTACCCCGAAGTGTGTGAGATTTACGACTATGGGTCCCATTTCTAAGATAATGACATCTTAGGTACATGTGGAATTAGATAGCTGAGGCAAAGTCAACTTAGAGCCATTCTCAAATGACTTTATAAACAATTGGCCATGATATATATGTGTGTGTGTGTGTGTATTATCATTATTTTACGAACTATGTGCATAGTGGTATATTAACCAGATCTCATTTACCAGATATTGCCCCGCTTCCAACAGGCCTGTTCAATACCCCGATGGCTTTACTTGCATTTATCGAGCTTCCTGTTGTAAGGTTTTTACTTAGCATTGAACCGCTACCAGTAGGCCTGTTCAGTACCCTAGCGGGTTTTTCTTATATAATGATATTAAAGATATGGAAGCCAATTGGTACTAGAGCGTGTTAAATCCTGCTAAATACATAATTCAATTTTTTTTAGAATAAAGTTATAAGTAATTTCATAATGACCAGACTCATAAAACATGTCAAAAGAGAATAAATCAAAGTTGTTCTTTAACATAACATTCCTTCTTCTTAATAAAAGAAAAGTAATGTTCCCCACAGATAAAAATTCCACTTACTTTCGAGTTATCACCAGAATAATCAAGAGACAAGTTTTGATAACAAGTATAGGATGAACTAGTAAGCCATAGGTAAAAAATAAGGCTATGAAAAATATGATAATGAAAGTGGGTCTTATCAAGCAACTTGTTTAAAAGGATAAATGAGAAATATACATGTTTGAATCAAGATACTAAAAACTATATGAATCATAACAGAACTGGTTAAGTATGATATACAAAGGATTGATATAAAAAAATTATCTGTATAAGCTGCAAATTTTGAAAGTACCCCAAAAAGATTAAAATACCTAATGAGTACTTTGCATACTTTCCTTGTCCAAGTAATATTTCGTTAGCTGCTCATAGAGATAATATACTTGTAATCAAACTGCAAAACCACTTGTTAGATGATTCAATGTATTCATAAAGACATAAAAGTGAAATATTCTTGTGTCAACAACCTATTAGAAATGGTTCTTATCTATTCAAAGCAACAAGCACATATTTACATATATACAAGTAATAATAACCCAAAATATTTTTCAAGGATCAGGATGAGGAGGAATAGCTTCCTCTTCATCTAATTCCATTTAATTTTGTTGTAAAACATTATGTATAAAATCATGTTTAGATGTCGGTTGATGATAGAGCCTAAGTCTATGTCCATTTACAACAAAGGAAATTTCTGAACCATCAATTGTTTTAATTTTTTATTGATCCATTGTCAAAAGTTGTAACTACTTCATATGCACCCATCCAATGGGTAGTTAATTTCCCTTTAAAATTTTTAAACTGTGAATCAAATAGTAGTGCCTAATCTCCAGTATTAAACTGCTTTTTCTTAATAAATTTATTATGCGATGTTTTTCGTTGATTCTGTATTAACATCATTCTTTGTAGTGCATCTTGTCTAATTTCATCTAACTCATTAATCTGTAATATTAATTGTTTCTATGCTTCATCCAAATTCATGCCTAATTGTGTTGCCATACTAAAGGTTTTAACTTGAAATTCAATAGGTAAAAGGACTTGTTTTCCATACACTAACTCATAGGGGGCATGTCCGGTAGTCTTTCTCCATGTTATTTTATATGCCCATAAAGCCTATGGGAGTCTATCTTCCCAATCCTTATGATGTAAGTGAATGGTATTAGTTAAAATGGCTTCTAATACTTTATTAGTTGATTCTACCTAACCATTAGCCTGAGGGTGATAAGGTGAATATTTGCAATGTCGGATTCCATACTTCGTAGTAAGTTCTTTCATTAATTTAGAAGTAAATTGAGTACCTTGATCTATGACAATTTCTCTAGGTACACCAAACCAGGTGAATATCTCTTCATATATGAATTCTACCACCGATTTATCTGTGGCTCTAAATAAATCTTTAGCTTCTACCCATTTGGTGACATAGTCCATACAAACTAAGATATATATCTTTTTACGAGACATGGGAGAAATTGTTCCTACAAAATCAAGACCCCATTTCTCAAAAGGTTCAATCATAACTTGGGGTTGTAAAGGCATTTGATTAGATAACGTAGGTCTACCCATTCTTTGGCAACTATCACATCCTTTAACATATTTGGAAGCATCCTTAAAAATGCTTGGCCAATAATAACCAGAATGTAATACTTTATATGTCATCCTCTTATTAGAAAAATGACCTCCACACAGTCCATCATGGCATGCATGGAGGATGTCTGTCATTTCATCCTCCCGCACACATCGCCGAATAATAAGATCTGGACCATTGTGGAAGAGATCATTATCAACCCAAGAATAATTAGAACTATGAACTATAATACGACGCTTCTCATGTTGAGACAAATGGTTTGGTATTTTCCTAGTTGCTAAATAATTGGCAATATCTGCAAGCCAAGGGGTTTGAATAGATACAACAAATAGATGTTCATCAGGAAAAGTGTCATCAACTGGTTTAGTACCATTTTCATGTTGAATACGGGAAAGGAAATTTGCTATGAGATTTTCATTACCAGGTCGGTCAATGACAGTAATGTTAAATTCTTGAAATAAAAGAAGCCACCAGGTCACTATACCATTGGTAATTGGTTTATTGATTAGAAATCTAATGGCGGAGTGATCAGTATGAACAAAAAATTCATAACCTATGATATAATGATGAAATTTATTAATAGAATAAACTACTGCCTAAAATTATTTTTCAGTAACGGTATAATTTAATTCGGCAGGGGTAAATTTTTTGCTAATAAAATAGATGGCATAAGGTGATCGTCCTTATTTTGGTCGAGGACTCCTCCTATGGCTATATCAGAGGAATGGGTAGATATGTGAAAAGTAAGGGACCAGTCGGGACTCCTAAGTGTTGGTGCCACCGATATTTTGGCTTTTAATATTTTGAAATCATTTTTACAAGATTCTATCCAGTGGAACTTTGAGTGCAGCTATTTTAGTGAAATTTTCAATAAAACGACAGTAATAGCCTGCATGACCAAGAAATCTTCTTACCTCTTTATGGGTTTTGTTAGAGGGAAGGCCAACAATTACTTCGATCTTCACAGGGTCTACCTTGATTCCTTGGGAAGAAACATGGTGTCCTAAAACTATACCTTCTGTCAGTAACATTTTACATTTTTCGTGACTAAGGGATAAATTTGTTTCTTGACATCGGATCAAGAACTTCTCGAGGTTGTCAGGGGATTCCTAAAAACTATTACCATAGATTGTAAATTCATCCATGTATACCTCCACATAGCCATGTATAAGATCGAAAAAGATTCCTAATACTGCTCGCTGGAAAGTGGCAAGTGCATTACATAAGCCAAATGGAAAAACTCAGTAAGCATATGTTCTCCAAGGGCATGTAAAAGTGGTTTTGTCTTTATCTTCTGGTGCTATTAAAATCTGGTTGTAACCACTATACCCGTCAAGAAAGGAAAAATACTATGCACCTGATAGAGTATCTAATACTTGATCAATAAAGGGTAAAGGAAAGTAGTATTTAAGTGTAGCTTTGTTTAGCTCCCTAAACTAAACACAAATATGCCATTTCCATATAACTTTCTTTGGGACTAATACTAAAAGAGATACCCATTTACTATCGGAAATAAGATAAATGAAACAAGAAGTGAGGAGTTTTTGTAATTATTCTTTTACTATATCTTTTAAAGAACGATTCATCCTCCTCTGTGGCTACTTTACACGTGACATGCTTGGATCCATATAAATATGGTGAATACAGGTATCAGGGTGTATACCCTTCATATCGGTGTATTCCCATGCAAATTCTCCACCTTGTTTCTTAATAACTTTAAGCAGCTATGCTGGTTGGTTTTCACTTAATCCTGCATTTATATGTAGAAATTTGTCAGGGCCAACCTCACAAGGTATGGTATATGATCCTTTATGCTCTTCAATTGTGAAGACACAAGGTGTTTCTATAAACATTGAGAGAACCACATTCTCTTGAAACTCATCTCCAAAAATCAGATCGAGTTGAGCAAAAGACTAAGGAAAATCTGTACAGGTTGTCGAAGAAACAAACTGGTTTAATACATTCTTAGTGGTCTTATCCTGAAGTGCCAAGGAAAAATCACTAGGAAGGGAGAGATCATCAAAGTATTCATCCCCAAAAGAAAAATTTAACCACCATGAATTTTCAGTTATTGGTTGTGCTGGGGGGTATAAAATAAGTCTTTGTGTGGACAACCCATTGGAAATAGTCATCTCTCCATCCCTACACCCTATAAAAGAATTTGCGGTAGCTAACCATGGTCTTCCCAAGATAATAGCATCCTTTTATTCTACAACCACAAAGTCGACAGGGTATTCCCATGAAGCTATTGATACAACAATGTCATCCAGGAATCCAACTAGTTTTACCATAGTGCGGTCTGCCATTCTAGGATGGAAGGAGTAGGTCGGAGGAATTTTCCTAATTGTTAAAATTCGAAAACTGCGGTGGTCATCATGTTAATAGTGGATCCTAAATTGATTAATGTATTCTCTACAACGGTGTTGTTTATAATTACAGTCACTACTGGGGCTCCTAGATTTGTATATTTTGTAATCTGTGACTGACTTGTCATACATTCAGACATTTCTCCTATAACATGAATTGTAAGAGGGTCCTTTTGCTTCTTTCCTGGGAATTTAATGCATAGCTCTTTTATTACCTTACCATAGATGGGTATAACTTTAATAGCTTGTAATAGAGGGATTTTAATACAGATGTTTTTTAATTCATTCAAAATGTTATACTCGAGCTAAACTACATGTTTTTCTATTACGAGTCTTTCTGGAAATGGAAAAATTATTTGCTCCTGAATAGTTTCTTGTGGAGGATGGGTGTAATGTCCCCGGTTTTGACCCCATTTGCATGATGTATATATTGTAATTAATCGTGGTGAGGAGCTCAAGGCAAAATCCCCACCATCGATTTGGTTGTGTATGTTTCGGCAAAAGGGATAGTTGTCGATGGTATATCGTGCTATCTGGCACATTATGGTTGGCATCATGTAAACACGCACATCAATTAAAATAAACCACAACTAGCTACGACAGTTCAACGTTGAATGAAAAGGGCATGGTTCCAAAGGATAAGAGGTGGGGGATGTCAAACCTTGGTTATGGGGGGAAAACCCATGTGTTTCCACCTTGTTGAAATTCCACCCTTTTTGTCTCATCCAACCTATTCCAACCTCTTTAATGTTTTGTTGGGTAGATGAGGAGTTAGGACTACTGGTGGTTGAGGCAGCTATGGTCTTTGGGAGTGGGTTGGAAGGACTGTCAGTCCCTTTCCCACATGCACACTCCACCCATGACTGCATTCACTCAATCTCTCTCTCATGACCTTCCATGCTCCCCATTCTCCATTCTGTCTGTTCATTCCTCACGTAGAGGCCGCTGTCTGCTCTTCCTCACGCATGGTCTTCACCTTCATGGTGGTGATTTTGTTCATCCTCACGCAGAGCCGTGGTTGTTCATCTTCCTGCGGAGGGTTCTCTTCACGAACAGGTGGAATACCTTCATTGCTACACTCACGCGGGAAGGGATTTGGTATGTCTGTTCCTCATCCGCATGCAGAGGGAAACGATTCACTATCACGGTTGTCTATCCATCTATGTGCATAAGCAGAGCTGTCCCTCCTCATGCATAGGCTGAGAGTATGTAGTTCCTTCCCCAGTGGGGGACTGGGTAAGTCTTTCCATTTCCTTAATTGTCCAGGACAGACTGTTGTTTGCCCTATGTGGTGATTGTGGTTGTTGTTACGTTGTGGGATTGTTGTCTCCCCTGCGTATTTGGTTGGTTATGGTGTCCAATTGATTTTGGGCCACTGGGTATTCGTAGTGAGTCGTTTTTTGCTGAGGTCTATGCTGGGAATGTTGTTTATTATCCATTGTGGACTGTGGATTGTTATTGTCATTTGCATTGTGTGTTGTGGCTGCTGAAGTACCTTGGTTTGGGTCGCAGCTGAGGTGTTTTGGCCACGCTAGGGCCAAGAACAACTCTGTGTTGCCTTGTGGGCTTGAGCTGTGCTCAACTTTTGTTGGGACTATCCTTGGTTGTCTTTACCTTCTTCACAGGGCTGTGAAGGGATTGTTATGCTGCGGGTATGCAGTGGTTGGTCTTCAGACTGTGCTGGCTTGGATGATTGTGGAAGGCCGGGTAAACCCAACTGTGTTGGTTTGCTGATTTGTGTCCCCTAGCTATGTGTAAGCCTGCATTGACCCTTATCCTTGGAGGAATCATGCCCAGCTCGGGGGTGGAAGTGTTTCTGAGACATTGATGAGCACGCTGGCCTATGGTTGGGTGGAACGTTGCAGGGACATAGCTGGTTGCAGGATACTTCATCAAAAGATAAGTAATCTTGGTTGTTTTTTCTCTGCAATTTATATCTATTGCATAATGAATCATCATGAACATGTTTTAGGCTAGAAATGTATGTGTGTTGCTTCCGCTGAATGTTGATTCATTCTGCATCTGTGTATGCTTGTAATTTTTAATTCCAGCATTGATGTTTGCTTATTTTCATGGGGCTATTTTCCCGTCTGTATTGTGGTGTTCATCGCATCCTCTTCGCTGGTTGAGGGATGGGGACGTGACAATGGGTGTGTACTGGAACCTTTGAAATGTTCACATCCTCCAAAATAACATCATTCATGGGTTCACTTGAATCTTCTTCTTCCTCATTTGATTCTTGAATGATGACTGATGACTTGGGTTTATTATTCACAACTCTTCTTGATCATAATTGAATTTCATGTACAGGTACAGTTGAAAGAAGGTATGGTGGAAGAGTTTGTAACTCAATGCTGTTAAGAGTTTGAGTTGGTTTATTATTAGGGTTAGGTATCAGCTGTGCAGGTAATAATGTCGGTTGAGGAGTATTTGCATTCTAAAAATGATGAGGTTGTTGTGTGATAAAAGGAACTGGAGGTACAAATCCAGGTGACATTTTCTAGAAATTTGTTGATTATGAGGATAAGCATGATTAGGTACAAGGACAGGTTGTGGTTGAGGATATGGTTGTCCTCTCCATCCTTGTGACCAATATTACTGTTGTAGAAATTAAGGAGGATGATACTAAGGTGGCCAATTCTGCCAACTGGAATTATTCCATTTTTTAGATGGTTGATACCGAGGATAATAGAGTGGAGGTTATGGTGTAAAGTTTGGATATGTTGGTTGGTATTTAGGTTTCCAAGGAGGCCTCCTAGATTTTTTAGCTACATCCCCACTCTTATAGATGGCTTGCAATATAGGTAAGGATGGGCAATTATCTGTTGGATTCTCTTTTGTATAGATGTGAAATATAGAGATGTTGTTTAATGGACATTCCCTTTGGGGATGTTTAGTTCTACATCCTAGACAAAAGATACTCATTGATGCTAATTATTCATCCTTCCTCTTCTTGGATTGTAAAGCATCTAGTTGAGAACCCATTTCTCCTAAGATAGCAGTCTTAAAATTCTCCAACAAGTTTCCTAACTCTACTCTTGTAACTCCACCTGAACTACAAACATTTCCTCTTACATTTCTACTAAAAGGCTCTTGAAAATTTTTCGTAGCTTTTTCCCTACTCCTAGAATAATTTTTACACGTCTCACTGATATGTGCAAAAGTTTTATGAGAAATATTGCCAGCTTCCATGAGATTAAGACTTTCTAACAAGTCATCGAAGATCACCTTAAGGAAAAGTTTACGTACTGCATGTTCTCGAAGATCATTAGATTTAGACTTATGTAATGTATAAATGAACCTCTCAAGATAATCCTCCAGGATCTCATCTTCAAGTTGTTGTATCTTGAATATATCATGTCGAGAGTCCTTAGGTTTGCAATATTCTTTATATTTTCGCAAGAATGAGGTTTTCATATCATCCCAAGTCCTGATAGTAGATTATCCTAATCCCATGAACCATCTCAAGGTGGAATCCTTTAGTGTAGCAGGAAAGAGTTTTAGTTTGTGAGCATCTTGTAGATAATTGTAACTCCTACAAAGGATATCGAACTCGAACAGAAATGTGTCTGGGTCCTCATTTCTTTTTCCATAGAAAGTAGGTAAGGAGGAAGGAGGGATGTTTTTCATAGTTACATATTGCATTGTATCTAAGATAGGGAACTCAAAGGTAGCCTCAGTTCGATTTTCCCCTTCTCCTTATTCATTTATAACTTTATCGTGATCTTCATTTTCTCCCCGTCTCTCCATATAAGTTGGATTCCTAACGTAAATATATTTAGGAGGATCCTTTCGAGGTGATAATGGAGCATCCCAACATTCTTTTTCGGGAGAGATATTCCTCTTATTAACCATGTTTTTATTTAATCCTAGAGGGATAATAGGTTCTACTGTAGAACTTTCAATTTGTGAAATAACTGGATCTACTGAAGTTCCAAAGAGAGATTTTACCTGAGAAGGATCAACAAAGTCAACAAAATCTGGATCTCCTACTAGTGAAAAAGTTGTGTTAATTGGATTCAAAAATATTGGAGGGATGGAGGTTTCTAATGGCTAATCCACTTGACCTTCCTCAGGAACGGGGTCCTTAGGACCTTCTGCCAAGGTTCCTTCTCCTTCTATGGCTTCTCCAGTAATATCTTCTAAAAGAGTTTACCTAGGTTTCAGGGTAGAACTACTTCCTATAGGAGTCTTTTGATACCTTTCTGGTGAGTTAATAGTTGGGGAATTACATCCCCTACGGTAGTTAGTAGAGACTTCAATAACTTTTTCGGTCTTGACAAATATACCCTGACGATCTCTAATTCTACTCATGAAATAATTTTAAACTAAAGAAAACCTATGCTACTAGTGTTGTTGGATTTGGGGGTGCCTGTTATAGCATAGGTTCTTACCTCTCATCTTATCACTCCCCCGCTTCTAACCTATTACTAAACTTCATAAATAATTCTACTCTACCTTACAGAAGAACTCCCCGACAACAGTGCCAAAAGTGTCGGCTATATTATAATGTCTAAATTAATCCACCTATTCTTTAATTATCAACCGAGATTGGTAAGCTTAGATTTGACACAAAATATATACGAAGGTAGAGGGTGTCGTGTAAATATTTTAACAAACAAAAGATCAAAAGATATTTCAAAACGAAAAACCAAGTCAAACTCCTAAAAATCCAATTATTAAAGTAATTAAACCGAGACGTAATAATAAACTAAAGAATTGATAATAAACTTTAAACTGAAATAAAATCAACAATTAACTATTCAAATGGGAAACTAGGGCACAAGGAGGACTTAACTTATAGGCAACTAGAAAAATTAATAAAAGAAGCAAGTAGAAAACTTAATAAAAGAAATATTTTTAGGTTTTGTCCTACAAGTTCTTTCAGCAATAACTCAACATAAAAGAGACAACCTAAAAGCATAATAAGGAAAACACATGCAACACTAAATATCACATACAAACAAATAAATCAATCTAAAAAGAATAAATACAAAATAATACAGTATTAAAAAAAATCAGTAATAACATTCAAGAAACAAAAACAACTTAACACACATTCAAGGAAAAAAGAAATAAGGAAAATAATAAAACTTTAATAAATAACCTAAAACAATTAAACTTTAACTTTAATGTTAAATAAAACTAACATCTAAATATGACAGTCAAAACATAATTCAGATATTAACAAAACATAACTAAAAACAATCTTAAAATACATAAAAACACTAAAAAAACAGAACTAAGGGCTGAATGACATACTGAACTGTGGGTCTAAAAGGGGTGCCTGAATAAAAAACTGAACAGACTGTCTGAATGACAGGATGCACAATTAGAATGGTAAAAACTAACCTGAATGAACTAGTCTTTAGTTGAAGTCATGTAGATGTAATTCTAATGCATGGAGGCAATAAATAAACCTACTTATTAAGCAAATATAACAATAAAATAAACTTTAAAAAATCCATAAACATAAGAATAAAGAAACCATTGCATGTTAATAAACTGGAATGTAAACTGCATAAACTAGTAATTAAAACAGAAATGAAATAGACAGAACTGAATCTACTTAACTTGACAAACACCAATCTATTTTATCTAACTTGTAAATAAACTAAGCAATAGACTGTAAATGAAATAACTGAAAGCAAAATAGGAAACAAACTATGTGTGTAGTTTAATTATCTAATTCAGAAGTAAAATTGCATTACATAAATAATAAAACAGACTGTAAATAAACTAGATACAACAGGAAAAATGAACGAAATAAACAATAAAATAAACCAATGGTTGATGAAGGGCCCTCTCAACAATCAGGGGTGATGCCTGGCTAACTTATACTCAAACGTAATCTTAAACAACAACACATACAACTCTTTATTCAGATGGTGGAACATAAATACACATGTTTAAGAACAATCTGATAAATTCTTTTGACTTTCTAGCTCTAGCTAACTGACTAACTGAGCTCTCTCACAGAAGCTGCTATATATAATAATTTATAGGGATGAGCAAGTAGACCCTTTAGTAGTTGACTGCTCTCTAAATTTAGTCAATCATAAAGGAATTTAGCTGATCACAGGACAACGCGAAGCGATCTTTCCTTCTTCAGCGTGATTCTGATCTTTTTACTGGGCAACGAGCACGCAAGCTCCTCTTCAGCATGAATGATCTTCAGAAGTGGCACATGGTTTCCTTCCTTCTCGTAGCAGGTGGCTGCTAGCGAACAAGTAAGAGCGTAGTGGAAAATATTCTAGAGCATGGGTTGAATGTGTCAATCCATCACGTGGATGATTGATGTGGTGGCAAGAAAAGGAGAATGCAAGCTAGCAAATATCTAGAACACAAATTCATCACCCAGACGTGTGTATAATAGTTTGTTTGCAAGATGTTTCTTGTTTAAAATGGCAGAAATTAATTCCTAGCAGCGCGTAGTCTGATGGACCATCTTGATGGAGAGTTGAATGGGAGGATGGGCAATGAGCTGGATACACTGGGCATCGATATAGGGTGAACAAAGTGTCTGTCTGCTAGTGCACTTCAAGGCTACAGTCTACAACAACACATTTCAACATCTGGAAAACCACTAGCGAGTTTCATGCAATGGACTGGATCACAAGCTGGATGTCGAGCTGGACATGCTATGCGAAAGGGAGGTTGAATGCATTTTGTTTATCAATTTATCCCAAAAAGATTATAAAGTCTGCAAACAAATATACAAATCAGTTAATACGTCAAATGAACTTTAATAATGTCATTTTTAATTAACAAAACCATAAAAAAATTATAAATGAAAATATTTCATATAAACCTTAAATACACTAAGACATGAGGCTGAATAATGATCTGCATAACATTAAATATACAAAAGATAATAAAATATGTGTTTAAATGAGTAATTTAACTGCCAAAAATGATAACAAATCTAGGATCAATAGCTCGATAAACCCAACTAGAAGGATGGCTTGGCTGGTAGCCTGATAAACCCATTTGTTGGCTTGGTTGTGACTTGTATAAACTTTAGCTATGTGTAAATCACTGCCTCTGTAAGTCATATTAACCCAACTGTGTTGGCTTGGCTGATTTTTATCGTATCCTTGGCTATGGAGAAGTCTACTAGTGTTCTTTATTCCTTGGGGAAATCATGCCTAGCTCAAGGGTGGTAGTGTTGCTGAGAGATTGAAGATAACATTGGCCTATGGTTGGGTGGAACGTTGCAGCGACATAGCTGGTTGTGGGACAAGATTTTGATAAATATAAGTATCTCTTGCATTTCAATCCCTGCAACTATACTTGTTTATAAATTAATATGAAATGGTGAATGATTGAATGAATTGTGTTGTGTTTCAACTATATATTTAATGAATGATGCATCTATGCATGTAATTACTTCAACGAATTTTTCTTAGTTGTTATGAAGTTATATCAGCCAGATTGGTGATGTCCTGGATGTTGGAAATCAGTTTTATACTTAGAAATTTTTATGAAAAGATCGAATTTCCGTAGATTTTCCCTTCCATGATTCTCTTTCTGCAACTTGAGGGGTGTAGGTTGTGGGATGTTGAAATGCACCTTGCAAAATTTTGACTCTGGATTTTCCCTTCCGCAATTCCCTTTCCACAACTTGCGGGATGCGGAAATTTTGTTTGGCAAAATCTGCTTTCCGCAATTCCCTTTCCACAACTTGCGGGATGCGGAAATGTCATTTGGCAAAATATGCTTTCCGTAACTTGTGGGATGCGGGATGTAGAAATGACTATGGTAAATCTCGATCTCCACATATTTGATCTCCACAACGTCCATTCCACATGTGGGATGCAGAATGTGGCATGCGCGGTGTGAGAGTTAAATTTTGATATGTTTCTGATTCCGCATGTGAAGCTCTTCATACCGTTGATTTTCTGCAGGATGATTCTTAGTCGTTGATCTAATTTTGGATGCAAAAAATAATGTGACCATTGATTTCTGCTGCAATTATTCTCAGCCATTTGATCTCTCAATTGTTGGGGAAGGTATACATTTTATAGACGGTCTCAATCAGAATGTTGCCAGGAGGAATTCTTGCTTGTGTAGATATTTAAAGAAAAAAAAGGATCAGGAATCATCATACGAATGCAAAATCAAAGATGGGTAACTCAGGTAGTAGAATATTTTGGGTCACATTCTCTCCCCTAAGTCATGAGGGGAAGTGACACACATTAACTACTATTCCATATGATCATAACATTAGATGTGTGACATATATAGATAATTTCTTGGCTTTACACATTCAAATCCACTCATTCACAACATATATGCATTCAACATAAACATACATATCAAATATATATAGACACAAGGTTTACCATGGAAACCCATACAGGAAAAACCACAGAGGTTCTGTTAATCTGACATGAGAGATTGTTCAGCACCTTTGGTCTGCACACTCATCATGTAGACTTATTCTTTTGATCTTCTTTACAATTCACATGTTCTTCTCTCGTCTCATTCTCTCTGGTTTAGTTTTCTCTCTCTTTTTCTGTATATCTTATATATTCTTTGTTCTATGTTAAGCCCTCTCTCATTCTCAGTCAGTTTTCCTATGTCATCCACACACAATTTGCATCAACTTTATAGGATTTTACAACTCTTTCTTTACCCATCGACTGATTCTTAACCATCAATCGATAGGGTGTATTACTAATTTAACATGTCCCATTACATCTAAAAATAAGAACTATCAGCCCAAATTACAATCATGCTTTATTTCCAAAAATAAAACTATAAGTCTAACCACCTCTTTACCAAAAATAGATTGAACTCCTTGTCTCGACCTTCTTTCTTCCTCTTCTGTCGCGACCCCTTCCATTATGGTATTTTCTTGTCTTACGACTAGAATATTCGTCTTTTTGAGCTTTATTTTGGTTATTTTTCCTCATCTTTTCCAAGGGCCTATAGGATTCATTCCCCAGTCAGCTCGCTTTTTCCCTGAAAGTTGTAAATCCTTGGAAAATATCATAATCTTTCTCAAAGATTATGCACCTTGTTTTTTAATCTCTTGTTTCCTTCATATATCTAGTTATTTCAATAAAAGGTTGAAATAAAACACTACTATACATCCTCCAATGATTTAATCACTTTATGCACATGATTTGCAAGTGACTTTCCCCCTCATTTACAACTTCCTCTTATCCGATGAAAATTGTCTCCACTTACTACAAAAACATATGATGTAGTCCATGGAAAGGGAATTTTCCGTAAGTAAGGTTATTATAGAGGAATGAAAATATATCCATCCCTGTGATTTGATTCCCACTCCCCATGTCCTAAATTTTTTTCCCTCAAACATCATCATCCCTTTGATATACTTGGAGAATGGTTGAGATTATTGGAGAATACAAGCAAAATATCTCGTAGTTTAAATTTTTGTGAGGTACAAAAGTATAGAAAAGGTAATAGTTCACTTGTTTCTATCATTTCAATAGGGATTTGATATCTCTCCCTTCCCAAATTATTAGTTAATTTCATGTTTTTTTATGGAAATTAGCATTTTATATTGAATGTTGATTCATATATTCATGTTTTTTTATTCTTTCAATATATTAGTAATTACTATTATTGCCAAAAAAAAATTCGAAAGGTTATCTTTATTAGTTTTGCTGGTTAGATCTTGGGAAATTTGGACCAGATTTGATGTAGAGTGAGGAGCTTATTAGATTGACCAACATAAACAAGGTGCATAAATATTCTCACCATAATCTCTTTTAATCAAAGTCTTTTTGGTCTAAATGTGGTTGTGTGCATGATTATGATTATGCTTTGACTGCTGATAGAGTCTTTTATGTCAGTCTCTTTGTCTTAGTATGTTGGTTACCTCACCCCAGTCATAGGATATATTTTCATACAATAATGGATTTCTTCTCTTAATCATTCTATCCAACTTTTGAGAATTTCCTCACATCCTTGGTGTTAGTACTCAGATTTTTACTTTGGTGGTGGAAGGAAAGCTCGAAGGTAACCTTTCCAAACCAAGATTTAGGTTTTATTTTTAACCTTCCAACTATAGAGGGCACTCACAAATTTCAATGGATTGATATAACTCAAATATTTGAAATGGATAGATAAAGGTCATATTCTTCAAGTATGATATCATTCTAAAGGTTTATGGTTGGTATGTTCAGAAGAAGACCCATTAGAGGAATTTTGGGGTCTAAAATGGGCCTCCTAAGGAAAATAATAAAATAATAGTTAAAATAATAAAATAATATTGATTAATTTTGGAGGAAGAAAGAAAAAAACTACTTTTGTTTTCGTATTTTCGACATATCTCCCTATGTTTTTACTCAAATTTCGATCGGAAGAGCTCGTTGAATGCAAAATTTGATTCCGCATCCAACGAGTACCCACACTGCATACTTTTGATGGACCTCGCTACCCCAAAAACAAGAAATACCTGAAAAAATGTGATGATGATGTCATCATCACGTTTTTTCAGGTATTTCTTGTTTTTGGGGTAGAGGGGTCCATCAAAAGTATGCAGTGTGGGTAATCATTGGATGCGGAATCAAATTCCCCATCCAACGATCTCTTCTGATCGAAATTTGAGTAAAAACACAATGAGATATGTCGAAAATACGAACAAAAAAAGTAGTTTTTTTTAATGACAAATATGTCAATTCAACCATTATGGTTGACTTATTTTATTGAAATTCTATTGGTTCTTGAATTCCAACTCACAAAAACTTATTTTGGCACGTTTTCTTATAAGGCCCATTTTAGACCCCAAATTTCCTCTAATGATTGGGCATGAATTTAGAATGATGGAGACATTTCAAGAAACTTGGAACCAACATGTAGTTTATATTACTAGAGAGTCATGGTAGGATTATTTTTTATAAACCTTTAGTACTTCAATGGTGGAAGTGGAATAAAGAAAAACAACCCATTAACATTGAGCACCTAGCATGGGTGAATTCAATTTAACTTTAGGAGAAACATGTTATAGAATTTGAAGTATGATAGAGCATAAATAATGAATTCAAACTCATATAATATCATTTAAATGCATAGAAGATGAAAATTATGGAAAACTAAATAGAGAAATAAACATAGACATAAGAGTTGTCACAAACTCTAAAATAATAGCTCAGGAATCTCTGTAATTTCTTAAACATTTCCAGGCTCCAACTTCGTATTAATATCTTTAAAAAAAGATTTACATTACATAGTAGTATCTCTTATCTTAGGTCTCAACCCTTTTATAGTCTTATTTATCTTAATATATAGATCCATTATGCAAATTGAGCCCAATATTTGAGCCTTCTAGTTCTTTTCCCAAAATAGTAAACAATTACAAATCATAACACATGTGCAAACTAATTTCTAGATTATAGGAAATAGTTATAAAACATAATGACAAGTGTAGAACCATTCCTATGTTTTATTTCCATGTTATTAATAATCAAGGATGATATAACATCTCATTCCCAAGTCAAAATGATGAGGTTGCTCATTAATTGATGACCAGACATTTAAAAAAAATGGTGAATTTCTGAAAAATAGGGCTCAAAGATCCCTTCGATTATCCAAAACCATGAAACCTAGGTTTTTGTATATGAAATTGTTATTGATAAAATCCTATTTCCTTTTGTTGATGTAACCCACCATATTATTGGAATATGCACCCAAATTTATTGACTAGAACAAGAAAATTCAGAGTTCTAGAAACTGTCAAATTTCTGAAAAACTAAGGCTCAATATGTTCCAAACCGTGATAGTTGTGTAAAACATGAGAGAGGATTTTTTGAATGGGATCATTATTGAAAAATGCATATTTAATTTAAAAAAAAAAAATCCATTTGGTCATAACTTGAGATTGAAGTTGACTGCAAAACAGTCATCTTCAAAACTTTCATGGCACCAGACTCTGTTTTTGCATTGTGAGCGCTACGATATTTTCTAGAACTGCGTTTATTATTGAATGAGTCCGAAATTTTCCATTTTAATAAAAAATAATGCTTACTGAAGTAGTATTAAGGAGTTTTGAGACATATTGTAGGACATCAAATGTGCAATATCCTTTCTTTTGATTCACAAATAAAACAATAAAAACCCATAATACATGGCTGCAACTTGAAAAAGGTCAAGGTTGCAAGAAAAAGTTGACAACATGTAGGGAAAGTTTGAGATTTCATTTCATAATTTCTTGTGAATCTAACATAATCATAACAAATAACAAAAGACTTGAGAAAGTTTCATTCGAAGTTATTGATCCTAACTTTGTACTAAATTTTGTTAAATATTGACTAGGCTAACGCAATCATCAATACTTTTAATGCATTCAACTGTAAGTTTGCAAGACAGGAGGTCCTTTTTGCACAACTAAGAATTTCTAGTGTATTTTTTGGTGCAAATGCAAATCCTTGTATGCTGGAACATAACATGTTTCTTTGAAAAACTTGTCGATGCCCATATTTTCTTTGGCAGATGTAAACAAAATTGGAAACTCCAATTGTTTCTATGATTCCCTAAAATTTGTAAAGAGATCGAAAACCATAACATTGACCTTTCCACATTTATATCTCATTAACTACAACATAAACTACCACCTTCTAATTTCTATAATCATGGTATGCAAGAGGCACTTCTATGAAATATGATACTGAATGTGTGGAGTAATATGATGATACATATCCAATCACTAGTAGTCATTTAATGTATTTAGGATTATCCCAAGTAGTGTACTAAGGATAAAGAGTCATAAATCGTTTACCCCATTTCATGTGTGCAATGTAAATATTATCATCTTCACCCTTAAATATGTAGTTCATGTCTAGCAAGTGATTTTTACCACTATTTTGAGAATCTTGATCAATTTGAAAGCACCATTTATATTCTTCTATATCAAGTGTGATATTACTATTGGAGCAGGGCCCCGCAACTACAGGAAAAAATACTATATCAGGATAAGAAAGTCAAAGGAAACAGTACCTGAAGTGGCCGAGAAGAGAGAGCTCAACCACTACACTTAAGGAAGCTGTAAAGACAAGAGGGATCGGATACCCTCATAAAGGAAAAGGAGAAATGGGCCGAGGTATTGAAGACAAAGGACAGAAGGGGAGTGACCGAGGAAGCAGTGCCCATACCCACGATCAGCGCCGGGAAGCATGGAAGACTGTAGAGAGCTGCAGTGTGACCAGGAAGCGACAGTCCAAAGTACAGATAGGCCGACTGTCACAGTTAGGGTTTTTGAGTTACTGTTGGGATAGGCCCATAGTGTTGTATCATGGTGAGATCTTCGGGCCACCTATTTAAGCATGTATTTTGTATTGTGAAAGGTTGGTTAGTTAGTTAGTTAGCTAGCCGGACATTCAGATAGATAATTAGCTAGTTGGTCAGTTAGTTGTTCTTTGAGTCGAGCTCTAGTTCTGTTATTAAGTCTGTATTATCTTACTGCAACCAGTAGCTAGCTCCTTGAGCATGAATGTAACAATCCACATGGATTGAGAGAGAGAGAGAGAGAGAGAGAGAGAGAGGAAATATTGAAAGAAGAAAAAAATATAAGAAGAGAAGAGATCTAAGAGAAGGGCTCCCAGTTGTGTGCATGGATTTTCCCAGAAGATCTCAAGCTGCATAATAGGTTGCAGCGGAACTATGTTTACTCTCTCAAGATATAATATTAAAACCAGTTCATAGATGTAGCTTTCTCCCTGGAAGTGAACGAAGTAGAATCCATGTGTTGCGCAACTGTTTCATGTGATTGTGTTTACTTATTTGCTATCTGTTACCTATTACATGAGCTTTGCTTAACAGTTAATGAATAGATGTATGCTATCCTTTAGTTTACAGTAATATAGAAGGTCAAATGAAAGTTGACTGTATCAAGTAGTCTGTATATGAGTTTATCAGTGTTGATTCATGGTAGTGACAGTTACTATGTTAAGTGAATCCTGTATATTTAGTTCAGTAAGTTGAGTGCAATAGATGTTAAGAATAATAGACTGAAGAAGCTTAAGTGAATTTGTTTAACACCCTTGTGAAGGTTAACCGAGCTATTATAAGCAGAAGGAAATCCGTTGGACCTTGAGAGTTGGATATTCCTATTGAGTCTTACTATAGAAGCTATCGCAGCACAGAAAGGCGATATCACACTGTTGGAGGAGCCGCGGTGTGGGATATCGTAGGTAAAGAGTCAAGTAGAAGAGAAAGTTTGCGCATCTTCCTAGAAGCCGCGCTGCGATAAGAGTCAGTTCCATAGCAGAGTCAGCTGGGAAGAGAGAAACAGCATCTCACAGAGAGATCCCAGTGGTTAACCAGAATCAAGAGAAACCTAGGATGCTACAGAACCTGGTTGAGGACACTTGAGTCTTTAGCCAACCCATCTAAGATCACTTTGGGTGATACTTCAGGCCATTCTGCGGTCTGTCGCCGAAAGGGCCAGTGAGCTAGGGGTTTTGTTGGTACATTACAGTAAACCCGGGTCTTCCCATAGTAAACCAACAATTATCTACATCCTTGTGAAAAAACCCTTGGCACTTTCACAAGCACTTACCTTTGGCATACTTGACATCTATATTTTTGAACCACCCAAACTCGATGCTTACTGATTAACGCTTATGATAATGAAAAAATGATATGGGACATGACTAAAATCTTCATATAATTTGGGCACAATTAATTTCATGCTAATGACATCTATCCATTAAAACCATGGATAAACCATAGCACGTTTGACACATGGTGAACAAGATTTAAAACTTATTGCAATGTATTTTTTACCGTATGCATGGGATTTATCCCACATGCATTACATAAACACTAATAATAGTGTTTATATCCACTGATAAACACCTGTTCCAACAACATCCTATCCTTCTATCAAGACCTCTAGTCCAACAACATCCTCAACCTCCTACTTTTCCACAAGGGTAGGTTTATGTTCAACAAAAAACACCCAACAATCAAAATGTGTAGCCTGATCACAATAATAAGAATAATAAGGGAAAGAATAAAAGAAATATTTAAAATAAGGAAGTTCGAAGCCAACCTATTAACCATCGTGATAACACCAAGGTAAATCCAAACCTTCAAAATCAAGATACTACTAGAATTTGTAAATAGGGTAGGAACCCTCAATTATAGACTAACCGTCCATGTTGCTTTTACATTTTTTATGTACATTTTCAAGCCTCAACTATCCCTAAGTTTGTGTATACTTAGAGACCCACCTTTTTTTTACAATCAAGAAAACTCTAAGATAACTTACCATGGCATTTGATGTAGTTTCCTATTCCCCTTGACTTGATGAAGTCCTTACATATCTATTGAATTTTGTAGATATTTGACCTGAAGTTTACCAATATATATGTTGTCATGTATTTGGATATTTTAGGGTCAGAATATTGGACGAATTAACTTGTAGTGGTCATTTTATGGGCATGTCTCATTTTTCAAATTTGGGGTGTGAAACCTTATAGGGATTGTTTTAGGGTGCAAATAGAATTTTTAGGGTAAAAAAAACAATTAATAGTTCCATGGGATATGACGTGATTCTACACCCTAATACCTTTCCAACAATCCAAATATCACCTTTATCAGATTTCCCATTTAAAACTTATTCCTCCCGCAAGTTGACCTATCCAGTTGACCACCATGGTTCTGAGTGGATTCCATGTAAGCCCTCATTTCTCACATTGGTGGATCTAGGAATGTGTAGAATTTCAATAATAATCTAGAGGGACCAAAACCATAACCCTAATCAAGATTCAAGGCATGCAAAAACCCTAAAATTAACAATAAATGACTATCGGTATATGTTAAATACAAGGTCATTAGGAGAAGAAGGGGTGCCATTGCTTTGATGTATTGTATTGTTCCGTAGTTGAGAAACAACATGGGAGTGGATGTTAGAGTAGAAAATAGATGATATGATATTTGACAGTAACCATTCTAGACTCAAATTCAAAGGTAACTCTATAGAGATTACCATTTCCTTTCTATTTGTAATTTGACATAAAGAGAAAGGAATAATCCGCATTTTTGGATGGGGATTTATCCATATTGGGTTTTCCTAGGGTAGATATTATGTTATTGTGTGATTTGTGTATTTATTTTCTCTAATTATTTTGTTTTAATTCTAGTTATTTGACATTCAATAAAAACAACCTAATAAAAAAAAGAGCTAAATTATAAAATCCATTGTGACGAACTATTTCAGTGGAATATCCACGGCATTTTACAGATAATATTGGTATCAAAGAAGTTTTTCTTTGTTTTTTGTTGGTAATTGCAGGATTTAGTAGTTGGTGAAAAAAAAATTATTCAAACCTTATCCATGGTAGATGAGATTGTTCAAGGAGCACAATATCATTGATTATGAGCAGGAATTTTCAAAACTGGAAATACAAGTCGTCGATATCTCACGCAACATGTCAATCCTCATGACAACTTTGTAGAGAAATTTCATACCTTTTGGGGATTTTGGAGGCTATAAATCATATTTCATATCTGAGGGGAAATCAAAAGATAAAAGTGACCTAGAAAAGGAGTTAATGAAAGAGACAGTGAGAAAAAAACTGAGTTCTAGTATCAATACTCCTGCCCATTCTCTCTTCAAGATGGACTAAAAAGTTGACATTAAGCCTTATCAAGGTGGGATTGATGCTCTAAAACTGAATAATTGGTTACAATATTTGGAGGTTTATTTCATCATCCATCAAATAGAAGAGGATCAATATATCTCATTTTCTCGACTAAATTTAGTGGGGCATGCATTAACCTGGTGGGAAAGCCACATGGAAGAACTTAGGCTAGAGGGTGATCCAATAGTACCTAAGTTGGAGGAATTTAAAACCCTCACCAAGTCCCAATTCTACATGATCATGTATGTATAGGACTAGAAAATTAGTTGGAATTACTCTAGGAAAAGGAAATGGAAAAGTGTGCAAGAATACACCATCGCGTTTAGGAAGATGGATATCATGTTGGGTATCTCACCCAAGAACCCAGATGTACTCCTTAAGTATCTATGGGCTTAAATAGTCACATATAGAGGCAAGAGATGGTCTTCAATACAAGTTCAATAGATGAAGCATGTGTACAAGAATAGTACATATAAAACATAGGCCAGAAGAAAGGGAAACCAAGTGGTTCAAAATAAAAAGAGAGCCAAGATGCTACCAAGGAGGGGAAGAAGAAGTAGAAGGGAATGAGAAAAATACTATAGCCATGACACATCTATGAAAGGATGTGAAACAAACTTTTGTACCATTGCAATATAGATGGTCACACTAAAGAGTAGTGTTGGAAGCTACATGTAGAGATGAACCCCATGAATCACAAGAAGGATACCAAGAAGAAAGAACCTTCTATCCATAGAGTCAAGAAAAGAGTTAGAAATTTTTGTTGGATGTGGATGAAAATATTATATGTACCACAATGAAAAAGGAGGTGAATCTGAGTATCCTTCACCCCAAGGAAGAAAAAGAGATCATGAAACTTTTCCACATCAAGATCTTGTAGATTATATTTTACACCCTCTTCTATCAGATGAATCCATCATGGAAGTTACGTTTGTATATGAGATTCCAAAGAACGATCATCACCATCGATCTTCTTTCATTCCCTATTACCAAATGGTAGAAGATCGTTTTGAGTCATTGGTTTCATTTGATATTGTAACTACTCCTCAATCACCTATTCTCATCCACAATGTTGATTCCAAAGCTAATTTGAGTAATATTACTAAGACCACTCCGGTTGACATATCTATGAAACCTAGAGTTAGTGAACACATTCATTTGGTTCATAATTTTTCTTCCTCAGAAGTTGAAACTTACATGACCCTTTTCAGATAATTTAGAGATGTTTTTTCTTGGAAATACGAAGAGATGATAGGAATATATACTTCGATCATAGTTCATGAGATCAATACATTCTTTGATGCCAAGATGGCCTATTAGAAACTACGTCAAGTACATCAAAAAAAATCAGCAACCATTCAAGAATAATTTGAAAAACTTCTTAGGGTTGGGTTCATTTACCTTGTGTTGCTGATGGAATGGGTTTCTAATATTGTTCCTATGACCAAAAGATAGGGTAAAATTAGGGTTTGTATCGATTTCAGAGACCTTAATAGGACTTGTCCGAAGGATAATTTTCCCACTCCATCCATCGATTAAATCATCGATAAATGTTTTGGAAGCATCATCTTTTCATTTATGGATGGTTTCTATGGCTACAATTAGATAGAGATACTCCCTTCCAATCAGCATAAGATGACCTTGATTTTTCCATGGGGGACCTTTTCTTGCAAAAAGTTTCCTTTTTATCTTAAAAATGTTGGAACTATGTTTCAATGCTCCATGTCTTATGATTTCCATGAAATTAAACATATTGTTGAATCATACCTCGATGAGCTACTTGTTCATTTGTGGTATCGATAACATCATGTTGACAATCTAAGATCCATTTTTCTTAGTTATCACCATTATAAACTTCGATTGAACCTACACAAAGGTAATTTTTTGTGTTGAGACATGACAATTCATTGGTTTCATTGTTTCCAAGGATGGAATCTATATTGATCCTTTGGAAATTGAAGTTATTTTTTCCCTACGATTTCCTACCAACATAAGTGAACTTCAAAGTTTGCAAGGGATTTTTTTTTTTTTGTCGTTTTGTATGCAACTACACCGAAAGACACATGGTTTTATGTGTTTTCTTAAAAATAATACACTTTTTTTTTGGGACAACATTGCACAACATTAATTTGAGACTCTCAAGCATGCTATTATGCATTCACTTGTGTCGCAACCACCTGATTATACTTGGGACTATTCCTTGTATGTGGTTTCATCTTTAACTACCATCGACATGGTGCTAGTTCAAACTAATGAAAATGACCAAGAACATGTGATTTATTAACTAAGTAAGAGTCTTCTTAAATCTAAAACATGTTACTTGGATATTGAGAATTTAGCTCTATCTACAGTCATTTTAGTCCAAAAGATTTGCCATTACATTATTCTCTGCACAACTATGATGTGTTAGGATTAATTAATCCTCATTTGTCCAATATAGTCTATTTGGTCATTTTTCCTAACTTAGGGAGTTATTATTATTGTACTAGAGTGTGGGGGACACACCTAGAGGTTATCTTCCACTTAGTGCATGTACATGCATGAGTTTATGTACCTCTTGGACCAATCCCTACATTATAGGATCCCACTCTGAGTGCCACTGGAATCCTCCATCAATTGGTTGTGGTACATAAGAAGTTATGTTGAGTTAACCTCCTATTACAATCAATTATATCACTTTCAACTATCCTAGCACTAGTTCTACATGCATGCAGGGAGAGTGGTGCCTTTTTCCCACCTACCTCATCAGTTAACTAATTCTAGAATGATTTAGACATCTGGAGTTAGACTAGTGAGCTCCAGTAGTTATTTACACACACTTAGCTAATCACTCAGTTAGAACTGATAGATTCAAATCCTATATTTAGCATTCAAATTCTATTTATTGTATAATCACTTTATTATTGATTAATGAATGAATATTAATATTGTGACTATGTGAGAAATTCTTGTTTGATTTATCTGAAATTTGTGGCATGAATTTCTTGTTCAGTGTACATTCTCTTTCATTATTCCACTGCATATTTCCCTTCCTACAACTTTCGTATATTCCTATAGATCAATGGTTCAAAAATTTAACATGGTATTAGATCCTTGTTTAAGATAGAAACAAACCTTGCTCGACCTCCATTGTGCACCAGAAGCAGTTGAGTTTCCACATAATTCTTGTAATTATTGCCTTACTAACTCTGGATTATGTCCAGAGAAGTCTCTGCAGATCTGACGGACTCTGAAAAAGTGTACATTTAGAGGTGGAAAGGATTAAACTGACATATTATTTTGAATTGAATTGATTTTGTAGTGTTCTCTGTAGGTATCTACGTAGCTTCTTGAAGAATCAACTGATCAACATACATAAAAATGGAGAATTATCCATCCCTCGTACCTAGAATCCTTATACCCTTTAATCACATTGATTGGAGGGTGGATATGCAGGTATTTTTGTGCAACAAATGCCTATTTAGAATGAAAATGGGAAGATAATTTGAGCCCCAACAATATGTTGACCATAATAATTTTTTGAATTGACTTGAAGAAGCCTTCGGCTTCATGTGCATTCACATCTCCCTATTAAATTCTGTCACATAAATCTTGAGACAAAGCAAAACCTTACAGGAGATTCAATACAATTCAGGCATGAAATGACATAATAGTACTACAATAGGAGGTTGTAGTTGAATTCATAAAAATAGAGTGAATAATCAATAATAAAATGTCATGCAAACTTGTATGAATGCAAGACAATTCGAATTCACTAGAGGTCATTCGAATTGCATGGATGGGTGTAGCTTAATTGTTTGTTAGCCACTCTAAACACACTAGTTCACCACTAATATAGCCATGATTGACTCTAACTAAGTCTTAACCGACTTAGAGTGCAATAAATTATTGATTCTAACTGAATGTAACTCAAGTACATGTCACTACATGTCAATCAGTAGGTGGTAGCACATCACTAACTCCAGTAAGCTCCGATGAAGTGAACTAATCTGATACTGGTCATCAGAAGTTGATGGAGGCACATTAACCCACTCTAGTTCACCCAAATCATCCCAAAATAGATAATGACATGAGGGAGGAGGCTTTACAACTCATATTAACTAATTGTTAGGTGAAACAATAATTAGTTAACTATTTGGTGCACTTATGACACTCAGATCACCCTAGAATTGCTCCCTGATTGAAGGAGGAAGCCTAGTTAGCCTCCATAATAGAAGGAGAAGGGTTAGTTGGCCTCCATAATTGAAGGAGGTCATGGGTGTGCTCATGCTGATGTCATGGTGTGCTGATGTTGATGGAAATTAGAGTAAATAAACTTAGGATAGTGGTTAATTAGGCCAAAATTGACCAAATAGGTGTGTGGGTTGGATAATGACTCCAACACTACTGGGATCTTTTGTTCCATCTTGAGTGACTAAGGAATCCAAAGTAATATTGGGAAAATATTGAATAATTCTTTGGAAAACAATATGGGCTTCAAGGGAACATTTTGGAGAATGATCACATTGCACTACAACCCAACAGTTTCGAGACTATTCAACAATTATTTACAAAGTACAAAGAAACAGTACTGCAATGCAAACAATGTGGATTAGAGAGGGAATATGAGAAGCTTGTGCTATCAGTGCTGAGAAATATTGGCTCAGAGTTCTCAATGTTTGTCTCTACATTCTATTTCAGAAGATCTTCCATTCCTAATTGGAATATTCCTTCTCTAGATGCTTTTGTTGAGTCCTTGATACAAGAGAAAACAAATTGGTTCGAATGGGACTGATTCAAACCTACAAGAATCAAGCACTCTTATTAGAAGACTCAAACAATATGAAAGCAATAGGAAATCCCAATGGGAAGGAGACCAAAAACACTAATTCGAATCCAAAGGAGAATCAACAATATTCTGGTGGACCCTCAGGTTACAAGACAAAAAAAAAATCAAGAAGGATAAATGTATTAGAATTTGATTGCCATTTAGATCTTCAAGTAGATAGTTCTAATAATGTTTGCAGAAAATTTATGGAGAATGAATATACAAACTTAACAAAACAAGTATTGATCAGGAATTTACAGTATCATTCACAATAATAATATCTGGTGTTACAATAGTTTACATAGGAAGAATTCGAATGCATGGGGTATGAATTCGAATCTACCAAGTGGATATGATTGTATCTAACTAAATATCTAACTCATGGTCTCCTAATCAATATCGGAGTCCAAAATCAACTCCTAGATGTCCAACCAACTCAAACAAAGAGCAGTAGCTAGTTAACTCAATGAAACTGAGTGTGTTAGGTGGGAAAGGGCGCCTAATCCACATGTGTCCATGCATTATCCATGCAAGACAAGCAGTAGCTAACTATTTGAGAACTAAATGAAAGTAATTGAGGGTTAACTAAGACTAACTAGTACTAACTCTAACTAATTGAATTAGGTTGTCGCCAGGACTCCAAGTGCCTCCTAAATTGTATGGATTGGTCTAGGAGGTGCCCAAACTTATGCATGCACATGCAATAAGTGGCAGTTAACCTCTACCAGTGTTCCCCATACTCTAGTGACTGGTACGTGTGTCCCCATTAGGCCAAGTGGACCCAATTGTACTAGTGGACCAATATATTTAATTAAGGTTCCTAAGTTAGGAAATAATTAATCTAATAGACATTTGACCAAGGGAATATTAATAATCCTAACACCCCCTATGAATCCTCACTTGGACAATTATGGACCCTACTAACAAGTCCATAGGTCACCCAAATACAATCTAAAAGATAATAAAAATATGTTTCTTAATACAACTAAGGAAACAAGGGAAAACCTCATGGGAACCCCCCCCCCCCTAAAAAATAAGCAAAAAAATAGCAATATGAAAGCTATCTTTAGAAGAAAGAAGCTTCCTCCTTAGAAAAATAACTTGAGAAAAAACACTACTGCCAAATTGTATCTCTATGCAGTAGCATGGTCCATCAGTGGACCTCTCAATGTACTTATGAACCGATAACTATGTTTGTCTCTTCTGAATGGTGAAGGTAGGGAGTGACCAAGTTTTTGCTTCTATGGGCCATGTAGCTAATCATTCTCCATCATAAAGTAGCACTGACCTGGAAATGTTTTGCACCATACTATAGAGAATGAATTTGTGAGAGATAGTGCAGCATGCTAATTTTGATACTGGGACCTTGTTCTTCTTCTCTCCTCTGGATCTCTAACACTATTTCTATTTGCACCAATAATATTTTGGGCCCATCTAGGCTTAGGATTATGATTAGGAATAGGTACTGGATCTGGATCTAGAATCTCTTGAGATTCAGTCTCAATAATAGGATCATGATGAATGTGATCTTCTTCATCTGAATCTAAAACCTGTAGCACATCATCATCATCATAAAAAATAGGTGGAGAAATAGTTATACCATCCTATGTTGTTGGAGGAGTATCAAGAAGATAATATTATTTGAATTGGACACTTCTTTCACTAAAGCATCTTCTGGTAGCAACCTCCATCAGTTTGTAATATTGTGCATCTTCTGCATATCCCAGCATAATGCATTCACTACTTTGGGCTTGGAAGGCCTTCCTCTTGTCAAGTGGTATTCTGGCCCAAGATTTGGAACCAAAAACTCTTTGATGAGAGACATTGGGATTATGTTATACCTGAATCTTGTCACCACCATGTGTACAGAACCCAAACATCAGATTATCCCTTAATCCCAAATGTGAAGTAAGAATATTGGTTGAGACATCAAATTTATATGTGAAAATATAGCACCGCTTCTATCCTTTAATAAAAATGTGGTACCTTCTTCAACACACCTGTAATGCATTAATAGTAAGTGGTGGCACCACCTTTACCCTTTGACCAAGGTGCATTTCTACCCTTTCACCGCTCTGTCTCAGTGAGGAATAAGCGGTGCCCTTGGTAAAAAGTGAAAAAGATAGGTTCACACGAAGCTTCTTGAAAGAAGGCTTCATGGCACTCTTATCCTTGATCACTAGTGTTAGAATAATCAACCCATAGTTAGCTACCTTAGACATTAATTAATCCATTTTTGTCTTATTTGCCTAGTTTCCATATTCCACCTTATGAAAGTTTTCCTCCACATGTCCAAAGTGGTCAAAATTGCTAAAAATGAGTCATGGAGTGCTTGGGAAACCTCTTGGAATCAATTCTGCTTTATTCCTAGCCTTCCTAGTGCATGTCTTCTTTTTCTGCTTTATTGCCTACTTTTGCTGAGTTTTAAGGAAATTGGGAAAGTTTGACTAGGTGAAGTTAACTTGTTTTTTGTCCTCATCATCCACCACTCTTTTCTCCTAATAAAAGCATGTATTATTTTTCCTTCCATCACCTATTATCTTGCCTAATTTATTTTTCCAATTCGTGAGCTCCTAGACATATTTGGAAGCTGCTTTATGCACCTATGGGGGATTTGCTTAGATTTAGTAAGCCTTCTTTTGACCAATTTGAATGGGATCCCAATGCATTCGAATATATCATTTAATTATTTATTGTGGCAGCCTATGACTTCACAAGGTTGGCTATTGTACACTTATTCAATACATATTAGTGTTCTGCTCCATATTCAGTCTCCTTTCTGTGTAATTTGCATGTGCAATTGGTAATTTTTGTGAGTGTAATTGTTCTGACACATGGGTTCAATTTCCACATGGTATCAGAAACTTTGTAGATTGGTTTCTCTCCTCACAATTTGTTATTGTAGGTTTGACATCATTGACAGGCAGCATTCTGCTGACTGAAGGGACAATTTCTGAGCTATGGATCAATCTCAGAAGATCATCTTGAATCCATTTAATTTATTTGAATAGAAAGCAGAGATGGAGATACTATTGAGAGTGAAAGGCCTCTACAGAGTGAATATGGTAATAGAAACAGAGCCCAATGCAGCTGCAGAGAAAATTAAATGGCACAACAGGAGGGATGAGGCCTATGGTCTCCTGTGTCTGAGCATATCCAGAGACCTCCTTTTCCATCTTGATGGATTAAAATCACCAAATGAAGTATGCGAGAAGCTTGTTGAGATTTTTGGTAATACAGATGAGATGAGGGGACATTAAATTGAAAATGAATTGATCTCCTTGAGTCCCAACAGCTTCAAATCCCTACAACTCTACTTTTCCAAGTTCAAAGCCCTTTTTTTGCAGCTAAAACAGTGTGGAATCGAAAAGAAGGAGGAGAAATTGGTTTTGGCCATACTCATAAAGATTTCCCTAGACTATTCAATGTTTATTTCGACCTTCCATGCCACCAAGTTGATAGCTCGAGCCTGGAAAATGCCTAGCCTTGTAGATTTCATGGAATCTCTCACACAAGAACATGATAAATTGGTGATGATGGGCACCATCAAACCTTCCAAAGACCAAGCTCTGGTTTCTGGAGATTCAAGGGTGGATTCAAAAGGCAAGAAGAAAGCTAAGAAGCCACCTGAGCAAAAGAGATACAAGAACAAGTCTCCATAGGAGCCCCAAGGTTCCAAGAAGAACTTCTAGAAGAAGAAGAACAAAGGAAAAATGAGCAAGTGTCCATACTGTAGTAAGGGAAATCATCCTGAAATCTCCTGCATGAAGAAGCAAATTGACATGCTAACCCAACTTCTGGAGAAGAATGGAATCTCCCTTCCCGATAGCTCAAAGAAGAGGGAAGGAGGATCAAATTCAGAAGACAGAGAGAGAGTTCATGCATTGGTTGCTAGCACATCAAGCTCACCTAGTTTCATCATTGATTCTGACGCTTCAATACATATGGTTTCAACCAAGGAGGAATTCACCTCACTTGACATGTCGAAAGGTCCACCAATAGTACTGGGAGATGACTCTCTCACTGAAATTTTGGGCAAAGGGAGGATTGATCTTGACCATGGTAAGTTCAGCAATGTATTCTATGTTCCGGGTCTTGCCTATAACCTCTTATCAGTGTATCAGATGACCCACACAAGGTCTCCAAAGAATTTCACATTCTCCCCTGATGAAGTTGAGATCACAGAGATCTCAAGTGGAAAATTCATTGCAAAAGGAGTTGCAAATCACATATTGAAGGTATACATGTTCTCACATTTCCTACCCTACTCAAACCCCTCTGCTCTTCTGATTCATGCTAATGAGGCAAGCAAGCTTCGGCATGAGATATTTGGCCATCTTAACTATAAGTATCTTTCTGATCTTAGTGAAAAATATATGTTCATAGGGTTACCCAAGATTAAGTTTTCCAAAGGAGTCTATCAAGGTTGCATCTTAGGAAAACATCCAGAGCATAAATTTGAGAAAGCTAGTCATGAGAGAACCTATGCACCTCTTGAGTTGATCCATAGTGATGTTGTTGTCCCATTTCCTCATATGTCAATGAGTCAGTACAAATATGCATTGACATTCATAGATGACTTTTCCAGGTACTGCTGGGTTTACTTCCTCAAACACAAGTCTGAAGTTTTTGGCCTCTTCAAAGTCTTCAAGGCTTTGGTTGAAAACCAGTCTGGGAGAAAACTCAAGGTCCTCATATCTGAAAATGGTGGTGAGTATTTCAAGTCTAGTTTCATTCAATATTGTGCAGATGCAGGTATTCAGATGCAGCATTCTATCCCTTACACACCACAGCAAAATGGTGTTGCTGAGACGAAGAACAGATCACTAAAAGAGATGGCAACCTGCATGATGGAGGCTAAGACTTTGCCACCAAATTTTTGGGCCGAAGCTATAAAATATGCAGCCTATATTCAAAATAGGGTGCCTCATAGACAGCTTGATGGTATGACTCATTTTCAATCATGGAGTGGGCACAAGCCAGATGTGACCCATTTCAGGATTTTTGGCTCAAGGGCTTGGGCTAGAATTCCAACAAAAAAGAGGAAGGCTTTGCAGCCCCAAAGCCAAGAGTGTCTATTTGTTGGGTACTTTGAAGATTCAAAATGGTACAATCTGATCAATTTGAGCACAAACAAAGCCTTCATTGAAAGGTGTGTTCAATTCCAATAAGAGCCTTTAGCAGCAGTGGAAGTTGGAGAATCCTCTTCACCAACAGAACCATTGAATGTAAGTGAAGAGATAGTTGAGTTTTCTGATTCTGATATGTCTAATAATGATGATTTGATTTCAGATCCTAACAGTCCTCCAAGACCAAAATGGGCAGAAAATACCATTCATTCAGCTAGAGAACTAACTGGAAATCTTAGTGATCCTAGGAGGACTAGATCTCAGTTTGAGAGTGCTATGTGTATGAAAGACCCTTTGTTTTCAGAGAAATGATATATTATGGTTGAATCAGACCCACAAACATATTAATATGCATCACATGATCCAATATGGCAAACAACCATGAAAGAAGAGTTCAGCTCACTCTAGAAGAACAACACTTGGGAGCTGGTTGATCTTTCCCTAGGCAGGAAGCTAGTTCAATGTCAGTGGGTTTACAAAACCAATTTTGATTCTGATGGTTCACCTTTGAAATATAAGGAAATATTGGTAGCCAAGGGCTACTCATAGGTGCATGGCATAGACTATAATGAGACCTTTGCACCAGTGTCAAAGATGGACTCCATCAGGCTAGCCTTAGCCATTGCAGCTTCGAAGCAGTGGGAGGTACATCACATGGATGTGAAGTGTGATTTCCTGAATGGAGATATTAATGAATATATTTACATGCAGCATCCTCAAGTATTTTCTACTAATCCATCTCATGTGCAGGCTAAAGAAATCATTGTATGGGCTTAAGCAATCCCCGAGGGCTTGGTATGCCAAGATTGATGGCTTTCTGCTATAATTGAATTTTTTTCAATGCAAGTCAGATCCTAATGTTTATTTAAAGATGATTCGTGTTTATTTGATGATTAATGTCTTGTATGTATATGTCCTTCTCATTATAGGAAGCTCAAAGGATGAAATTGCCTCCTTGAAGGATGCAACGAACCATGCATTTTCTATGACTGATTTGGGGTTATTGAGCCAATTCTTAGGTCTCGATATTGCTCAAACCAAACATGGAATAAAAGTACATCAGTCCAAGTATGCTTTGTATTTTATAAACAAGTTAAACATGAAATATTGCAAGCCAGTCAAGACTCCCTTCCTTTTAGGAGTTAAGCTTGAAGAAGCAGATTCTTCACCTATGGTAAATAATACACTGTATAAGAAACTAATTGGATGTTTGTTGTACCTTACACATAGTCGACCTGATATTTCTTATGCAGTAAGTGTGGCTTCAAGATACATGGATCAGCCTCATGAGATCCATTGGAGAGCAACCAAAAGGATCCTTAACTTTGTTCAAGGAACAAGGACTCATGGGATCTTCTACAAAGCTAAATCTGATCTTGATTTGATTGGGTTTACTGACAGTGATTGGGCAGGTGAGAACATAGATTGAAATTCAAAATCAGGATATGTGTTCATGCTTGCTTAAGGGAAAATCAGTTATTCAAGAAAAAAACAGAGTGCCATTGCACTCTCATCTACAGAAGCAGAGTACAGAGGAGTTTTAAATGCAACAACTCAATGTTTATGGTTGTAGGGGTTACTTGGTGAGTGTGGCTTCGAATCAAAATACTCAAATACTATCTATTGTGATAATAAAATTACCATTTGAATCTACAATGATCCAGTTTAGAGACAGAGAACCAAACACATTGAGATCCATATGCACTACATCAGACAGCTTGTGCATGATGGCACCATTCACCTACTCTTATGTTCATCTTCAGAACAAGTAGCAGATATATTCACCAAAGTTTTTTGTGAGAATACATTCAGCAATCTCAAATCACTACTGGGGATTTTTGATCATGCTGTGAAGCATGATTGATGACAATATTTTCAAATTTTGTTTTATTGTCCATGTTTAAGGAAGTATTTTTCCCACTGGGTTTTTGCCTCTTTCCTTGGTTAAATGGACATGCAGTATGTAAAGGGTGACTAAGCCTTGTTTATAGGCCCTATAATTTTCTGATATTTTACTCATAAGTCAGGATTAATGGGGGATGTTAGAATAATCAACCCATAGCTAGCTACCTTAGACATTAATTAATCCATTTTTGTCTTATTTTCCTAGTTTCCATATTCCACCTTATGCAAGTTGACCTCCACGTGTCCAAAGTGGTCAAACTTGCTAAAACTGAGTCATGGAGCACTTGGGAAACCTCTTGGAATCAATTCTACTTTATTCCTATCCTTCGTAGTGCATGTCTGCTTTTTTTGCTTTATTGTCTGCTTTTGCTAAGTTTTAAGGCAATTGGGAAAGTTTGACTAGGTGAAGTTAACTTATTTTTTGTCCTCATCATCCTCCACTATTTTCTCCTAATAAAAGAATGTATGAGTTTTCCTTCCATCACCTATTAAGTTGCCTAATTTATTTTTCCAATTCGTGAACTCCTAGACAGATTTGGAAGCTGCTTTATGCACCTATGGGGGATTTGCTTAGATTTAGTAAGCCTTCTTTTGACCAATTCAAATGGAATCCCAATGCATTCAAATATCTCATGTAATTATTTATTGTGGCATCCTATGACTTCACAAGGTTGGCTATTGTACACTTATTCAATACAGATTAGTGTTCTGCTCCATATTCAGTCTCCTTTGTGTGTAATTTGCATGTGTAATTGGGAATTTTTGTGAGTGTAATTGTTCTAACACATGGGTTCAATTTCCACAAATAGGGCCATTTGGGCTTGAGATCCATCTTTGTATGATCTCCTAGCCACCTCACCCACCAATTTCTCAACCATCTCTATCCATTCCAAGCCTATAAAATCAAGCTCATTCTCCATGGTTGAGGAGAGTGTAAAGTTATGATATTTCTTTGATATTCTGGCCTTAATCAGTTAAGTGAGCTTGAGTGACAATTTCTAGTTATTGGGGATGATATGTTGTCTTTGTGAAGGAGTACATTAACACTAAGGCATAGGTTGTAAACTTCTTCTTTATTATCTAATGCAAAATTGGTTCCTTTCCCATGAAATATATTGTGTCATTATCGTATGTTTTATTATTGAATTCCTTAGTCATCAATATAGAATAATGGATTATATTTTGGTTCTATTTGATCTTTTTTGTTTTTTCTCTTTTGATTATGCAGGTACATCGATGAAGGATCATCTTTACAGGAAACAACGATACTAGTACATCAAAGAGGTTTGATTCCATATCTCCACCCATTCTAGGGAATGTCTTCCAATCTTTTCGTGTACCATTTCTTCTAGATCTGAACCATTCAGACTAGAGGAACAACTCTTGTCTGCTGGAGGTGAAAAATTCCTAGCTACAAATCTAGCGACCATACTAGGGAAGAGCTTCAGCTGATCTGATATTCCTTACTATTTTCAAAAAACTTCTCCAAAATCCAAACTCCCGTTCTTTATCAATTCAATCATATCCACTAGTTGATCTAGTGGTTATTGGTTTGGTATCTTCAGATATGTTAAGATCTGAATTTTCTAACTTTTTATGCTCTTAAATATTGTCAATTCATGATTTAAATTTCAGTTACACAGTGATTTGACTTTGCTTTTTCTCCATATTTTTGTTTTGGTCATCTACAGGGAACCGCGTATGCACAGTTGGAAATAAGTGGTGCCACCACCTAAACTCAGTTAGCAGGGAGCGGTGCCACCGCCTGTGATTAGAAATCAAGAATTGGTGCTTGAGTAGAACTGCTCTGTCAGTGACCCTTTCGAAGTGGTTCCAGGTATGTCTTTCTATACTTGTTTTTTCAAGGTTTTTTTCCAAAAATTTTGGTTGAGTTTCTTTCAATTCCGAGTGTCTAGGTTTGTCTTAAAGAGATATGAGTGCTTGAATGTCAAATTTGATGTGGTAAAAGGATTATTTTGTTGAAATCAAAGAGCTAGGATATATTCATCTTTTCATTGGCTTGTATGCTTGGTTTTGAGTTTTTCGCAAGGAGTGTTTTTTGAGAGATTAGAATTAGTTAGATCTCAGTCTTATTGCTAGATAAATCTGAAAAGAAAGACTTGCTTGATTGGTTGCTTGTTTTCATTTTTCATTAAAATTTTGTGAAAATTTATTTTTTTAGACTTTTTTCATGAATTATTATTTGAGAGAGAATTATTGGACCTCTAATTAGCCTCATCAGCTTTCACATCTCCATATTTCTTCTCTCTCGTTTACATTTTGATCTCATCAAAAGAGAAATATTAGTGATTTTAAGTTAGATCTTTCTAGGTTTTAAAAGAAAAATTGAAAAAGTATTCATTATACCTTTGACTATGTTTTGTCTTTCTTCTTAGAAAAAGAGATCTTACCCTATTTTTCTTCCTTTCAAAATCAGTTTGAAGTTTGTTTCTTATTCTCTTTCTCGAATTTTTTTTGGTTTAGTGTAGTTGTTTGGGAAAAACTTTGGTTTTGAAAACGAAAATTGAAAAGGAAAATACTCTCTCCTTCCCATAGGTAGGCATGTATTGAAAAGTAAAGTGAAAATATATGCATTTCATATTTTCATAGCTTTACATTTTTGTCAAAACTCCATGCATTCACCTAACCGTTCAAGTTAAAATTAATGGTAGTTATAGGTCTACAATTGTATAGAAATTTGAGTGATAAGTTAGTGACGTGTTTAGGCATCTTAAAATGTAGGAGTTATCGTTATCCGCCTAAAATACAACCTGGGACTCACACGATTATTCCACATACCATCGGTATATCGAACGACCTTTCACATACCCTTGAGGTATATACAAAGGTACTTCACGTACTCGATTGTATATCAGAAGGCCCCTTGTGGACATTTTTGCATTAGAAAACACTACTATCGATTTGAGTTCCCACATACCTTGTGTATATCGGGAGACCCTACTAGGATTCCTTATCCAACTGAGAAAACCCCTTTGGCCATCTTGTTTGTTATCAATTCACTTGTTATGTTACTCCCTTGGTCCAACATTCTCCTGCGGGTGACACTTCTTTTCATTCTCCGATGGAAGGTCGGAATGATAGTATAAATGAATTTGAGTACGGCCCTGATGCTACTTTTTGGAGAACCTCTATGGGTCAAGATATTTCTAAATTTGGCACTATTAGACCCTCTTTTGAAAACCCTCCTTTGAATGAGGAGTCATATAGAAGAATTCAAGAGTTGCTTAGTTTCACTCATAATTTTCAAGATAGAATGGACACATGGTTTTGGCAACTCATGTACCTCATAAATAACCTGTGTTGGTTCTTTTATCCCATTTGGCAGACCCATTTCCTGCTGGATGTAGTCCTTTTGTTTATGATGCTCCATCTCTTGGTTTGTCTTCTTGTGATCTAGGCCAAACCTCCAACCTTATAGTTTTAAATCCTAGGTCTGTTTCTAGTCCTCCTGCACCCTCTTTAGCTGGAGGGAAATCCTAAGATCAAGTGGTGTTTGTACCTTCTAACATCATGGGAAACCCCCAGTGCAATCTACATTATCAGTTAGTGGAGTTATTACTAGTACTAGACAAACCTCTACTGCAGGGTGATCTGTAGCGTATGTTCCTCGTACCTACAACAATATGATAAATCCTCCATCGAGTTTAGGCCAACCCTTAAGGGTACAACCTACAATTAAAAAACCTTCTTGGTTTTATGGTTACCCATCAAATCAGTTACCTATAGTAAACATGAATTATCCACCTACATCTACAGGAACTATGTATTCTAGAATTGCTTACCCAAGAAACACGTTTACACCTTGGGGGCAACCTAACTGGCCTTACATGCCGGCAATGGGAGGAATGCATATTCTTACTATTGGAGGTGTTAGAGGGCCACCTTATGGTGGCCCACCCTTTTTAGGTCCACTAGGGGGAGTCCCACCATGGGGAGGCCCACCTTGTGGAGTTCCACCTTATGGAATACCACTACCTGGAGGAGCACCACCTGGAGGCCCACCCTTGGGAGGGCCACCTTCTGGGGGTCCACCACCTGGAGGACCACCTTCTTGGGGTCCACCATCTAGAGGTCCACTATCTGGAGGACCACCACCTAACATACCACCTCCAAGAGGCCCTCCTCTTGGGGGACCACCTCCTTCAGGTAAATATTCGAGAGGTTCATCATCTAATCAACTGAATCAACAACCTATATATCAGTAAACTTATGGTCCAGCTGGTATGTATATGCCTTATCAATATTACCAGTATGTGGAACCTAATTAGCAATCAAATTTCTTGGAAACTTTGGACTTACCTGATCTGTACAAGTTGATAAATGATCCCATTCGACAAAACCCTTCATGGCCCACTATTGCAATAAACTTGCCATCTGAAATTCCTAAGTTTGATGGAAAGCAGGGAGATGATCCCAAGAACAATGTTATGAACTTCCATCTATGGTGTTCCTCAAAATCCTTGATGGATGATTCTATTTGTTTAAGGCTCTTCGAGTGCACACTGAATGGCACGACTGCAAAGTGGTACATTGAACTTCCATAACATTTTTTGTGGATTTTAGCTCCCTAGAAACTATTTTCCTTACACACTTTCAGCTACCCATTCATTGTGAAATGGGTACGAATATTTTAAATTCACTCCGTCAGAATACCTCTACCCACATATCAGACCATATCCATGATGAGAGAAAGCAGAGAAGACTCATTAAAGCTCCAATCCCATACTAACTACGACTTGATTGGCTCACTAAGTCATTATTACCTTCTATCACCTGATATGTGGCTAGGGGCGGTGTTGTTACTGAAGAGCATGCTATCATTCATGCTAAGTATTAGGATTTGGTCTATTCCCAATTTGGAATGTTTTATGACTTAATTCCGCAAGCTCCTTGGCCTAGTACAGATCCCTCTAAGACACTAGCAGAAACTCCTATTGATGGAGTGGTTGGTTCATTCCAACCCTCATCGAAAGAAAAACCTTCCAAGTAACCAAATTCTTCTACCACTTCTCCTTTGACTACTACGATTTCTACCAATTTCAATGCTATTCAAAGTTCACAGGCATCCAGTAATAAGAAAAAGGGAAAAGGTAAAAACAAGAAACCTAGGAACCAACAGGAGAATCCTAAACTAACAACCAATAAGAATGATAAAGGGAAGAGGAAATCCAAATATCCCTTCTTATTGTGTGGAGGAGATCACTTCATGAAATACTATCCTCATCATGACAAGACTAGCAAATTTTTGAAGAGTAACCCCGCACCAGCAGTTCTTACTGATCATTTTGTCTCTCAACAACAACTAATATACCACATGCCTAATCAGGGAACCTGTAATTCCATGAAAGAAATCATAATGATGTCTTCTAAGACAATCAATTTGAGTACTCGTGGTCAATCATATGATAAGATAGTCGAAAAGAAAGAAAGAAAATCCTTCTTATGACAAAGTTCCTTCTACTAGTTCTCCTCCATCCCCTCTCATGATTGAAAAACATAATCTTGATTTAATTTTGTGACCACCTAAGGCCACCCTCAGTAAGTTTGTTTTGAATCCCAATGCCTGAGCTGCACAATTCTATAATTTTGTTGAAGATTTAGCTTAGGCACCTTGTGCGATGTCTACCCTTGAGGTACTCCAGAGTTTCCCAATGCAGCGTAAAAACCTGCTAACAACTTTGGAAGAATTAGACCCAGATAATATCAACTTGATTCATTTCAACATGGAGAACTATAAATCCATATTTCCTCACCAACTCACATCTTATATTTCTTCTAAAGTATTTGGGAGAAAGGTCCACCAGACCATCTTGGATGAAGGAGCTTCGACCTCAGTCTTGTCTATAGCCTGTTGCAGAGCCATTCGTTCTCCTGTTGTTATGAAATCACCTACTACCTTAAAATATTTTGATGGATGAGGTTTCCATCCCCATGGTATATTTCCAACAATTTCAGTTGAGCTTGGGGGCAATACTATTTCCATTCAAGTGGAAGTGGTTGATTCCCCGTTAGATTACAATCTTCAATTGGGGAGGAATTAGTTTTACGCTATGACCACTATCGCTTCGATAGTATTTATAACTCTCAAATTTCCACATATGTTGAATATTGTGACTATTGATCAACTTGACTATTGTATGCCAAATATTACAACCCCTAAGGTGAATAACATCCCTATGCTAGGTCAGTCCCCTCCTCCTTATCAATAAATTGGGATAGGTATGCTGAAACACTCCACCCTTATGGGTGTGTTTCCATGACCTCCTCCTAGTACAAAAATGATGACAATGAATATGATTTCCACAACTGGATATTGAACCAAGGGAAAATAAATTTTTGATTCATCCTCCCTTGACCCGCATGAAGTAATGTACGATGCTATCCAATCCATTTTTTATCACCATGTTGATGACCTTCATCTCATGGCTTTGGATCCTTACCACCTCCCTTATTGGTTAGAAACATCCCTCTTTTCCCACTCTAGATTATCTCACACAGACTTTTCCTTCGGATGAGTCCATCATGGACATCATGAGTGAATGAACCCATATGCAAAGATCATCATCATCGATCTTCTTTTCTTCCCAACACCACTTCGGTGGGTTTTGACCTGGAATCACTTATCAGTACTGATATTGTCACCCATTTGAAAACACTTGTATTGTTGCGAAATACATAATCCAAAGGAAATATTTGCAACATTACTAAAAAAACCCCAATTGACATATCAGTCAAACTTGGAACCATTGAGCATGTTCACCTAGGGCATAACTGCTCGATGGAAGAAACTAAAGCATATAGAGCATTATTCAAAGAATTCCAAGATATTTTTTCCTGGATTTATGAAGAGATTCCTGCGATAAACCCATCTATCATGGTTCATGAAATTAAAACTTATCCCACATCCCGACCTGTCAGGTAGAAATTACGTCAAGTCCATCCCCGGAAGGCTGCAACTATTAGAGCTGAAGTAGAAAAATTCTGAAGGGATGATTTATTTATCATGTACCCCTGATAGAATGGGTATCTAACATTGTCCATGTGAACAAAAAGCAGGGAACCATTAGAGGTTGCATCGATTTCCGAGACCTGAATAAATCCATTCCTAAAGACAATTTCCCGACTCCGCATATCGATCAGATTATCGACAACTGTTATGGAATCTTTCATCTTCTCGTTCACGGATGGATTTTTTTACTATAATCAAATTGAGATATTTCCCATCGATTAACAAAAAATGACATTTATATATCATTGGGGAACCTTTTCCTATAGGAAGTTACCTTTTGGCCTCGAGAATGTTGGAGCTACATTCTAGCGTGCCATGTCCTATGCATTTCATGATATTAAAAACATCGTGGAGACGCACCTTGACAATATCCCAGCGCATTCACAGCAATGGGAAGACCACCCTAGGCATGTTAGAGACATTTTCTCAGATGTCATCATTATAACATATAGCTCAATCCACACAAATGTGTTTTTTATGTTGAGATGGGACGTCTCCTTGGCTTTATGGTTTCTAAGGATGGCATCCAGATTGATCCCCTACAGATTGCTGCTATATTGGCCCTACCTACCCCAGCCAACCTTATTGAGCTCCAAAGCTTGCAAGGGAAGGCAAACTTTATCCATCATTTTGTTTGCAATTTCGTTGAGAAAACACACGGTTATATGTATCTCCTGAAGAAGGACACTCCATTCTTCTGGGATGACCAAGCCCAATGATCCTTTGATAATATCAAGAATTCTCTGACTCATTCACCCGTGATACACCCCCTATATTATTCAAAGGAATTTCTATTAATGTTTCTTCCTCCAACACTACCATTGGAATGGTTTTAGCCCAAGAGGATCCCAACTATCAGGAACACATGGTATATTATGTCAGTAAGAATCTCATTGAATCGGAAACTCGATACTCATGTGTGGATAAGTTAGCGTTGGCTACGATTATTATGTTTCAAATTTTTTTATCATTACATCTTTCTTCGCACTACCACGGTACTTGCATATCAGAACCCTATGTACTACATCCCGACTCGCCAGGTGCTAGGGGGGGAATACTCTCATTTGATTTTCATCCTACATGAATTCAACCTTGTGTTTTCCAAGGCCACTTCAAAGAAATTATTTGTCTTTGCAGAGCTAATGTGTGACCTTCGCTATTCTTTGATGGATATTGAGCCTAGTGATTCATTTCCAAATGAGTTCATGTTCTTGATAAGAACAATCGATCCATGGTATGGAGAGATAATCATTTATCTCCAAACTCAAAGATTTCAACCCAATGTATCCCGTGACAATCGTCGTCGTATCTATCACCAAGCAAGGTACTACCTTATCCTAAATGATACATTGTATAGACATGGTATCGATTCCATTCTTTGATGATGCCTTACTATGAAGATTCTGAACATGTCCTTAATGATTTCCACTCTGTAGCATGTGGTGGTCATCTTTTTGGGATGGCTACAGCCCAGAAAATTCTTCACGCTAGCTATTTTTGGCCTTTAATATTCATAGACTGTCATGAGGCTATTAAGAAATTCCCACCCTGATAACATTTCTATCTGGAAAAGCACACCTACCCTGCTCCTCTACACCTCGTCATTGCAGTTGGCCCTTTTTCCAAATGGGGTATTGACTTTATGCATTGGAAGCCTACCTCAGCTGGGGGGCATGGTTACATCATCACAACCATTGATTATTTTACAAAATGGGATGATGCTATGCCTATGTATGCAAAGGATGGTAAGACCATCACACTATTCTTGTTTAATCACGTGATAGCTAGGTTTGGAGTCCCATAGTCTATAGTCACTGACCACGGATTGCATTTCCAGAATAAGATGATGACCAAGTTAAGTACCAAGATGGGTTTTCACCATGAAAACTCAACTCCTTACTATCCGCATGCTAATGGTCAAGTCCAGGACATTGACAAAGTTTTAAAAACCATGTTGTGGAGGATGGTTGGAGATCATAAATCCAACTGGCACCTGACTCTCTTTTCTACTCTTTGGGATTACAGGACTTCGGTAAAAATAACGACTAGTTTCACACCATTCTAGCTAATTTACAGACTAGAAACTATCCTTCCTATGCAATGCAAGATTCTGTCACTAAAACTTGCAGTAGAAATTCTACCAAATACTTCCACCAAGGAAGATATATTTCTATACCTAACTAATCTTGACAAAACTAGAAAAGATGTCGCCTTAGCTAATGAGGCACATAAGAAACATGTCAAGGAACGGTATGATAAATATGTTCAGCCTTGTGTTTTCAATGAAGGTGACCTAGTTCTAACCTACGATTAGAGAAATGATAAACTAGGTAAAGGGAAGTTTGAGTCAATGAGTTATGGTCCCTTTTCCATCAGCAAAGTTTTAGAGAAAGGAGCTTACGAGCATGTGGATTAGGATGGGATACCCTTTGGGAAACCTCGCAATGGGTTGTACCTGAAGAGGTAGTATGCTTAAATCATTTTTTGTACGGTATCTTGTATATATGTATATTTTGGCTTTCAGTGTGTTGTGTCTTAATTTAGTTTGGTGTTGATTTTAGTGTGCAAACTGTTTATACCATGTTTTAGTTATGCAGATTGGATGGATTTTTATGGCTTCGTTGATGGTGCTTACCATCATACCCTAAACCTTGCTTCAGCTTCTTGGGTTCTCTATTCCCCGGATCATGACTTGATCAATTCAGGAGTAGTTTGTATTGGTCCTGCTACCAACAACATCACCGAGTATCCGAAAGTATTAGGTCTATTGACTAAGGTTTCATCTTGAGACATTCATGAATTGGTAGTGTTTATGGATTCACAATTAGTGGTTTGTCATCTAAACCATGTCTATACCATCAGAAACCCTGTACTCCTCCGTTTATTTCAAAGAGTGAATTTATTAGAGAGCTCATTTGAGTGTATCACTTACAGGAATGTCCCTAGGTCAGATAATATAGTCACTGATTCGTTAGCAAACTACATCCTCGATTGGTATATTTCCCATTCATAACTTGTGAAATAAACATTGTTCATTGTAAAATAAACTGTAAATGACACATAAAACTCAGGTAAATATGATTTCAATTTGAGACATATAAACACTGATAATAAGTCTGTATATATATATNTTTTACAAAAAATGTGGTCACAAGACCTTGTCTGAAGCATGGTGGCTTTCAGGAAATAAAAAAATCATACAAAAAACCCTAAAGCTAGTCATCTTTCAGTAATACATCATGCATTCCACCATATAATGATGCTCATGGTAACACATGATGGCACGTGATACCATGCGAAGCAGTCGGATGAAGCGGCTTAGCACTCCTGGAGTCTGTCTCTGATACCTCATGGGGAGGTCATCTTTTGCTGTGTCAGGGATGTCAAGAGTCAATCGCTCCAAGTTCTCCTCCAGCTTTGTAAGGTGTTCATAACCTATGTGAACAAATCGAACTCTATCTCATCTATCCATAGGAGAGGATCCTCCAGTCTGTGCACCACCAACATCTGCATGTAAAACATTTAGGTCTTGTTCCTACCCATAAAAACATAAAATATAAAAATATAAAAACATGATCAACATTTTAGTTTTTTTTATTCTTACCATTATTTCCCCACTAAGCACCAGGAGGTAATGGTATATCAGGGTCACCTATGAAATCAGTCCCTACGTAGTCATAATCCTCTATTATGAGGATCTGGTCACATTGCCAATGGAATAAAGCAACTGGCAAATTTCACCTTGGCCCTACCACCTCCTATATGAGCCATGATCTCTACCCATCTCAACATGCATGGATCTCTATCCCTAATCTTAGTTATGATCACCTGTGGTCTCATGAGAGGCACCCTCTCAAAGAATAAGCAACAGGGTTGATTTTAAGGAACCATACTTATTTAAAAGTGTATAAATGTTGGCGAATCTTACCAATTCTTAAAAAACCAACTATAAAATGTTTGGCGATAATTTTAGGAAAATATTTTAATTTCCAAGGATTTTATATCATTTATATAATAATTTGGCAATTTTTAGGGTGAAAAAAATTTACCCCATCAAAATTGGGCAAAACAAGTATTCAAAAATTGCAAAATGGTGAATCTTTTTTTTGAGAAAACCCCCTAAAAATATCCCATGGGATAAATTTCTCCCCTAAAATTATCCCTGATAGGTAGGCTAAAATGGACCCATAACCAAACTGCTTTAGTTATCCTTGCCGACATTTTTTCAGCTAGTGCTTGAATACAGGAAGAAGTGCTTCTATCCAGTTGAAAACTGTAGGTGCTATAGCTTCCAGGGAATACAACATATGTGCCTAGGATGCCTGATGAGGCCCTTGGATTCAAACCAGCCTCTGCATGATGAAAATAACAATGGGAAGTGGCATATCCACCACAACCCTAATGGGAATCTTTTTACCTGACATTTTCGTGCCAGGATGACAATGGAAATCAATAACCTCCTAAGTAGTCATGTCCCCTCCTCGGGAACCAGTAAGAGAGATAAGGGCCCCTCGTCTGGACATCCCTGTCAAGAATTAGATGTCCTCTACCTCTATGGTCAAAACATGAAATCCTACCTCAAAGTGTTGCTTCTCTGGGTTCCACATTTGTAGAATATATTCCAATAAGTGGGGATGTGAAATCATACTGGGGGTCTGGAATAAATTTAGAAGGCCACAACCTTGTAGGGAACCCACACAACCCGCATTTCTTGCACCAAGGGAATCATCATTGTCATGTTTTCTTTCTTTCCAAATAACCATTTTTTGATCCGATAAAGCTGCCAAAAATAATTCAAAAGCCATTTAGAAGCACTTCCAACCATTAAATTTTCTTATAAACTTTTATTTTGGCTGGGATAAATTTTTTAGAAGACTGCGGCCAGCACCGCCTCTGCCTAGTTAATACAGAGCAGTGCCACCGCCTGTGTCAAACTAAAAAAATGTGGTTTCTGTCAAGAACCACCTTTCCCATAAAGGCCAAGAGCAGTGCCCACATTTCCTAATTTAGGTTTTCCCTATGAGCTCAAAATACCATGAAAATTAAAAATTGGAAACCATGAGAAGAAAGAGGATGGTTTTATCTTTTACCTAGATCCAACAATGGACAAAATGGACGGTGGATGCTCTCGTAATCTCCATCTAAAGTTTTGGCACCAAATCTTCCAAAATGCTCTCAAGGTTTGGTAAATAGTAAATATGTTGGTTTTTTACTATTTTACTTAGCTTTTATAGGCTATTTTTAGGGTTTTCAATGTTTTTAAATCATTTTTATAAAAGTACCCTTTAATATAGTTCATAAAAGTGATTTTCTCGAATATTTTGGGAAACTAATAGTCATTTTCAAGTCTTGTAGGGGCAAGAATAAGAAGTAATGTCTATGGGAAAATTCGTTTTCGACTTTTTCATACTTTTGGAAAACTGAAAAATTCCTCGAGCATTCATTTCGATACTTTGATCATGCTTTCAAAAAACCTGTATCAAAGTTTCGAGTCTTTTAATTATTCTTTTCAGGCTCATAAAACCCTTCATCGTGAAAAGAGACGTAATGGAGTCTCCTTTAAACTCTTTTCGGACTCCCTAAATATGAAAATATTGTTGAGTACTTGTCTTCTTTATACTCGTAAAATTATTTGAAGAGTCATCTTTTCGATGGTAGGTTATCTCTTTTTCAGTTCAGATGGACTATTTACGAAAAAGGAATGCTCCAGCCAATCAGGACTGGAAGAGTTCTCTTGGTTATTATTTTATACTTTTTCGAGTCCTAGATACTAAATCATACAAAAAAGTAGCCTTTGGAGTCTTCTTCTATCTTCATTGAGACTCTCTAAACGTGAACCATACCGAGTTACCTTTCATTGGACTCATTAAACTAAACACTGAGAGACCCCTTTTTGGGAACAAACCCTTTATTTCTCAGGTTCGTAAAATGTATGAGAATGGACTTGTCTTCGAATGAGCTACAATGAGTGTTTTCTACCCTATTTGAACTCGTAAAAAAGAAAACAGGCACTCATCATTCATGATGAATAAATTAAGGGAAGGGAATCAATTCATTTTACAAATAAATGGTAGTTGTTTTTCACCTTTGAACATGGCACTTGTCTACATTTCATTCAGTCAATTGGGTATTCAGCTTGTCTCTGAGTCGATCCACTTTCATGAGTCATGTCACTCCTTTGAGTCTTTTAAAGAATGCATTGTCCAATGTTGTATTGTGTTCCTCCTCATCGATTCGATGCCGCCAAGTATTTTGTCATGTCGCCCGATGTTCAAAGGGAAGCTAGAATTTTACCTCTGCAGTTAAAAAAACCTTTGTGTCAGTACTTTTGATTCAGTCCTATGGTTACATTATCTACAACATTCCAGAACTTTGTTTCAAGTTTCATGTCGTCGATGTGGGATTCATCATGGCCCTCATTCGACGAGACTATTCATGTCGACATCAGCTCATCATCCAAGAATTAGCCTTATAAACAAGTTCAGTACCTTGAGATATGTACTCCTCAATGACAGATTTTCTCACTCTTGACATAGGTCCACATCGTTGACCTTTGATCGATAGATTCAACTAAGTCTTTGACATCAAAACATCTATTCACACTTAGTATTTTGTACTATAGTACCTTGGGAATCATTGACATCAATGGTGATCTCCCTCGCACTTGTTAATGGTTCAAATCATTGATCGATAATCAAGTGGTTTCTACCATGTTTGACTTCGGAACATTGTAATCACATGGATAGAATCATACTTTGTGGAAGACGAGATGAAGACCCTGCGTATTTTTTGAAAAGCATTCATAGATTTCTCTCCAGGTTGTGATGGAATATATTGTATAAAGTACCAGCATGGATACACATTTATATGGTCATGGATATGCTCAAATTTACATTTGTATGACATAGATATACATTGTATATATGGTAGCTATGTCCAAGTTTGAGTCCTCTATCACATGGATCTACGTTGTATTCTAGTAGCCATGTTTTTTTATCTCTCTCATGGATATTCCTTGTATTGGTCTGTACCCATGATGAAGACACATTTTCTCATGAGTAAAAAGTATTGATGTATTGCAGTGTTAGAATAATCAACCCATAGTTAGCTACCTTAGACATTAATTAATCCATTTTTGTCTTATTTGCCTAGTTTCCATATTCCACCTTATGCAAGTTGTCCTCCACATGTCCAAAGTGGTAAAACTTGCTAAAACTGAGTCATGGAGTGCTTGGGAAACCTCTTGGAATCAATTCTTCTTTATTCTTGGCCTTCCTAGTGCATGTCTTATTTTTATGCTTTATTGCCTGCTTTTGCTGAGATTTAAGGAAATTGGGAAAGTTTGACTAGGTGAAGTTAACTTGTTTTTTGTCCTCATCATCCTCAACTATTTTCTCATAATAAAAGCATGTATGAGTTGTCCTTCCATCACCTATTAGCTTTCCTAATTGATTTTCCCAATTTGTGAGCTCCTAGACAGATTTGGAAGATGCTTTATGCACCTATGGGGGATTTGCTTAGATTTAGTAAGCGTGCTTTTGACCAATTTGAATGGCATCCCAATGCATTCAAATATATCATGTAATTATTTATTGTGGTAGCCTATTACTTCACAGGGTTTGCTATTGTACACTTATTGAATACAGATTAGTGTTCTGCTCCATATTCAGTCTCCTTTGTGTGTAATTTGCATGTGTAATTGGCAAATTTTGTGAGTGTAATTGTTCTAACACCTGGGTTCAATTTCCACATGGTATCATAGCATTTGTAGATTGATTTTTGTCCTTCCAATTTTTTATTGCAGGTTTGACATCATTGATTAGTAGCATTTTGCTGACTGAAGGGACAATTTCTGAGCTATGGATCAATCTCAGAAGATCATCTTGACTCCATTTAAATTCTTTGAATGGAAAGTAGAGATGGAGATACTGTTGAAAGATAAGGGCCTCTACAGAGTGACTATGGAAACAAAATAATATCCCAATGCAACTGCAAAGAAAATTAAATGGCACAACAGGAGGGATGAGGCCTATGGTCTCCTCTGTCTGAGCATATCCATAGACCTCCTTTTCCATATTGATGGATTAACATCAAAAAATGAAGTATGGGAGAAGCTTGTTGAGATTTTTGGTAAGACAGATGAAATGAGGGGACATCAAATCAAAAATTAATTGATCTCCTTGAGTCCCAACAGCTTCAAATCCCTGCAACTCTACTTTTCCAAGTTCAAATCCCTTATTTTGCAGCTAAAATAGTGTGGAATTGAAAAGAACAAGGAGAAACTAGTTTTGGCCATACTCTTGAAGATTGGACCTGACTATTTAGTGTTTTTCTCGACCTTCCATGCAACAAAGTTGACAGCTCGAGCCTGGAAAATGCCTAGCCTTGCAGATTTCATGGAATCTTTCACACAAGAACAAGATAAATTGGTGATGACGGGAACCATCAAACCATCCAAAGACCAATATCTAGTTGCTGGAGATTTGTGGGTGGATTCAAAAGGCAAGAAGAAATCTAAGAAGACACCTAAGCAAAAGAGAGACAAGAACAAGTCTCTAGAGGAGCCCCAAGGTTCTAAGAAGAACTTCCAGAAGAAGAAGAACAAAGGAGAAATGAGCAAGTGCGCATATTGTAGTAAGGGAAATCATCCTGAAATCTCCTGCATGAAGAAGCAAATTGACACACTGACCTAACTCTTGGAGAAGAATGGCATCTCCCTTCCTGATAGCTCAAAGAAGAGGGAAGGAGGATCAAATTCAGAAGACAGAGAGAGAGTTCATGCATTGGTTGCTGGCACATCAAGCTCACCTAGTTTCATCATTGATTCTAGAGCTTCAAGACATATGGTTTCGACCAAGGAGGCATTGACCTCACTTGACATGTCAAAAGGTCCACCAATAGTACTGGGAGATGACTCTCTCACTGAAAGTTTGGGCAAAGGGAGGATTGTTCTTGACCATGGTAAGTTCAGCAATGTATTATATGTTCTAGGCATTTCCTCTAACCTCTTATCAGTGTATCAGATGACCCACACAGGGTCTCCAAAGAAGGTCATATTATCCCCTGATGAAGTTGATATCATAGAGATCTCAAGTGGTAAAGTCATTGCAAAAGGAGTTGCAAATCACACTTCGAAGGTACACATGTTCTCACACTTCCTACCCTACTCAAACCCCTCTGCTCTTCTGATTCATGCTAATGAGGCAAGCAATATTTGGCATGAAATATTTGGCCATATTAAATATAAGTATCTTTCTAATCTTAGTGAAAAATAAATGGTCATAGGGTTACCCAAGATTATGTTTTCCAAAGTAGTCTGTCAAGGTTGCATCTTAGGAAAACACCCAGAGCATAAATTTCAGAAATCTAGTCATGAGAGAACCTTTGCACCTCTTGAGTTGATCCATAGTGATGTTGCTGGCCCATTTCCTCATATGTCAATGATTCAGGCCAAATATGCATTGAAATTCATAGATGAATTTTCCAGGTTCTACTAGGTTTACTTCCTGAAACACAAGTCTGAAACTTTTGGCCTCTTCAAAGTCTTTAAAGCTTTGGTTGAAAACCAGTCTGGGAGGAAACTCAAGGTCGTCAAATCTGACAATGGTGGTGAGTATGTCAAATATGAGTTCATTCAATATTGTGTATATGTAGGTATTCAGATGCATATTTCTATCCCTTACACACCACAGCAAAATGGTGTTGTTGAAAGGAAGAACAGATCACTGAAAGAGATGGCAACATGCATGATGGAGGCTAAGAATTTTCCACCAAAGTTTTGGGCCGAAGCTATAAAATGTGCAGCCTATATCTAGAATATGGTGCCTAATAAACAAATTTATGGTATGACTCCTTTCAAAGCATGGAGTGGGAACAAGCCAGATGTGACCCGTTTCAGGATTTTTGGCTCAAGGGCTTGGGCTAGAATTCCAACAGAAAAGAGGAAGGCCTTGCAGCCCCGAAGCCAAGAGTGTCTATTTGTTGGGTACTCTAAAGATTCAAAATGTTACAATATTATCAATTTGATCATAAACAAATCCTTCATTGAAAGGAGTGTTCAATTCCAAGAAGAGCCTTTAGCAGCAGTGGAAGTTGGAGAATCCTCTTCACCACCAGAACTATTGAATGTAAGTAAAGAGATAGTTGACTTTGCTAATTATGATATTTCTAATAATGATGATTTAATTGCATATCCTAACATTCCTACAATACCAAAATGGGCAGCAAAGACCATTCATGCAGCTGAAGAACTAGCTGGAAATCCTAGTGATCCTAGGAGGACTAGATCTCAATTTGAGAGTGCTCTGTGTATGAAAGACCCTTTGTTTGCACAGAAATGCTATCTGATGGTTGAATCATACCCAAAAACATATGAATATTTATCACATGATCCAAGATGGAAAATGACCATGAAAAAAGAGTTCAGTTCACTCCAGAAGAACAACACCGGGAGCTGGTTGATCTTCCCCCAGGGAGGAAGCTAGTTCAATGTAAGTGGGTTTACAAAACCAAGTTTTCTGCTGATGGTTCACCTTTGATATATAAGGAAATATTGGTAGCCAAGGGATAATCACAGGTACATGGCATAGACTACAATGAGACCTTTGCACCAGTGGCAAAGATGGACTCCATCAGGCTAGTCTTAGCCCACGGGGACTTCACTTAGTGAACCTCTCACAGAGCACGTGTGATCATGGGATATTAAAGAATACCCTTAATTTCGAGAGATATTGACCCAAAATATTTTTGTTGAAACCCCCTCCCAATACTTAAAACCTCCTCCTCACCCATTTTTATAGCTCAATCCTTATAAACCACCCTACCTAGCCCTACCTTAAACCCCTCATCCCCCCAATACCTACAATATATTGGTTCAATTTTTGATAATTTTAAAACCCACAATATGAACTAACGTGATAGTATATTGGTCAACAAGTGAAACCCCCGTGCCTTAGCCATTGCAGCTTCGAAGCAGTGGGAGGTATATCACATGGATGTGAAGTGTGCTTTCCTGAATGAATATATTACTGAAGATATTTACATGTAGAATCCTTAAGGATTTTCTACTAATCCATCTCTTGTGTGCAGGCTAAATAAATCATTGTATGGGCTTAAGCAAGCCCCTAGGGCTTGGTATGCCAAGATTGATGGCTTTCTGCTATCATTGAATTTTGTTCGATGCAAGTCAGATCCTAATGTTTATTTGTAGCTGATTCATGATTCTTTGATGATTATTGTCTTGTATGTATATGACCTTCCCATTATAGGAAGCTCAAAGGATGAAATTGCCTCCTTGAAGGATGCAATGAACCATGCATTTTCTATGACTAATTTGGGGTTATTGAGCCAATTCTTGGGTCTCGAGATTGCTCAAACCAAAAATAGAATAAAAGTGCATCAGTACAATTATGCTTTGGATTTGCTGAACAAGTTCAACTTGAAATATTGCAATCCAATGAAGACTCCCTTCCTTTCAGGAGTTAAGCTTGAAGAAGCAGATTCTTCACCTATGGTAAATAATACACTGTATAGGAAACTAATTGGGTGTTTGTTGTACCTTACACATACTCGACCTGATATTTATTATGGCAGTAAGTGTTGCTTCAAGATACATTGATCAGCCTCATGAGATCCATTGGAGAGTAGCCAAAAGGATCCTTAACTTTGTTCAGGGAACAAGGACTCATGGGATCTTCTACAAAGCTAAATCTGATCTTGATTTGATTGAGTTTATTGACAATGATTGGGCAGGTGACAACACAGATCAAAATTCAACATTAGGATATGTGTTCATGCTTTTTGAAGGACCAATCAGCTGGTCAAGCAAGAAACAGAGTGCCATTGCACTCTCATCTACAGAAGCAGAGTACAGAGGAGTTGTAAATGAAACAACTCAATGTTTATGGTTGCAGGGGTTAGTTGGTGAGTGTGTCTTTGAATCAGAATAATAAAAAACTATCTATTGTGATAATCAGAGTACCATTCGGATATGCAATGATCTAGTTCAAAGATATATAACTAAACACATTGAGATCCATATGCACTATATCACACAGCTTGTGCATGATGGCACCATTCACCTACTTTTCTGTTCATCTTCAGAACAAGTAGAAAATATCTTCACCAATTTTTTTTGTGAGAAGAAACTACTGGGGATTGCTGATCATGCTGTGAAGCATGATTGATGACAAGATTTTCAAATTTTGTTTTACTATCCATGTTTAAGGGAGGATTTTTCCCACTGGGTTTTTGCCTCTTTCCTTGGTTAAATGGACATGCAGTATGTAAAGGGTGACTAAGCCTTGTTTCTAGGCCCTATAATTTTCTGATATTTTACTCATAAGTCAGGCTTAAGGGGGGGTGTTAGAATAATCAACCCATAGTTAGCTACCTTAGACATTAATTAATCCATTTTTGTCTTATTTTCCTAGTTTCCATATTCCACCTTATGCAAGTTGTCCTCCACATGTCCAAAGTGGTAAAACTTGATAAAAATGAGTCATGGAGCACTTGGGAAATCTCTTGGAATCAATTCTGCTTTATTCCTGGCCTTCCTAGCGCATGTCTTCTTTTTCTGCTTTATTGCCTGCTTTTGTTGAGTTTTAAAGCAATTGGGAAAGTTTCACTAGGTGAAGTTAACTTGTTTTTTGTCCTCATCATCTGCCACTCTTTTCTCCTAATAAAAGCATGTATGAGTTGTCCTTCCATCACCTATTATCTTGCCTAGTTGGTTTTTCCAATTCATGAGCTCCTAGACAGATTTGGATGTTGCTTTATGCACTTATGGGGGATTTGCTTAGATGCATGATTTTGACTAGTTCGAATGGCATCCCAATGCATTCGAATCTCTCATGTAATTATTTATTTTGGAAGCCTATGACTTTACAGGGTTGGCTATTGTACACTTATTCAATATATATTAGTGTTCTTCTCCATATTCAGTCTCCTTTGTGTGTAATTTGCATGTGTAATTGGCAATTTTTGTGAGTGTAATTGTTCTAACACCTGGGTTCAATTTCCACATGCAGATGCCTAGTTGATGATCTCTGATCAAGATGATTCTTACCTCAAATTCATAACTTGCTCTTTCAAATATCTATCCTATCGTATACCTCTAGCCTCATGATTTGGGGGGCATTACGTTATACCTGAATCTCATCACCACCATGTGCAGAGAACCCAAACATCAGATTAGCCCTCAATCCCAAATTGTGAAGTAAGAATATTGGTCCAGATATCAAATTTATATGTGAAAATCTAGCACTACTTCTACCCTTTAATAAAAAAGCGGTACCTTCTTTAGCACCGCCTGTAATGCATTGACAGTAAGTGGTGGAACCACTTTTAACCTTTGATCAAGGTGTGGTTCTTCCCTTTCACCACTCTGTCTTGGTGAGGAAGAAGCGATGCCCTTGGTAAAAAGTGAAAAAGAGAGATTCTCATGAAGCTTCTGGAAAGAAGGCTTCGTGGCACCCTTATCCCTGATCACTAGGGCCAGTAGGGCTCGAGATCCATCCTTGTAGGATCTACTAGGCACCTCACCCACCAATTTCTCAACCATATCTATGCATTCCAAGCCTATAATATTAGGCTCATTCTCTATGGTTGAGGAGAGGGTAAAGTTATGTTGTTTCTTTGATATTATGGCCTTAATCAGTTAAGTGAGCTTGAGGGAGCAAGCTCGAGCTATTGGGGATGAGATGTTGGATTTTTGAAGGAGTACATTGACACTAAGTCATAGGTTGCAAACTTATTCTCTATTATCTAATGAAAAACGGGTTCCTTTCCCATGAAATATATTGTGTCATTATCGTATGTTTTATCATTGAATTCCTTAGTCATCAATATAAAATAGTGGATTATATTCTGGTTCTATTTGATCTTGTTTGTTGTTTCTCTTGTGATTATGCAGGTACATCCATGAAGGATAATCTTTACAGGAAACAATGATACTAATACATTAAAGATGCTTGATTCCATATCTCCACCCATTCTAGGGAATGTCTTCCAATCTTGTCGTGTACCATTTGTTCTAGACCTGAACCATTCAGACTAGGGGAACAACTCTTGTCCGTAGGAGGTGTAAAATTCCTAGCTACAATGTATACCCATGCAGTGCTTTGAATGGAGTCACCCCAACCACTGACTTATGGGGCACCCTATTCTGTAAACACAGAGCACAATTTACTACTTCAGCCCAAAGAGAAGGAGTTAGATGCTTGGAATGGAGAAGGCATGTTGCCATCTCTTTTAGTGATCTATTCTTCCTCTCAGCCACACAATTGTGATGTGGTGTGTATGGAATTGAGTGTTCCATTTGAATCCCCTCTTATTCACAGAAACTCTGGAAATCTCCTTTGATGTACTCTCCTCCCTTATCGTATCTTATTGACTCGGTATTCTTATTGAAACTGTTCTCAACCATAGCTTTAAAAACTTTAAAAGTCTCAAAAAATTCTGATTTTTGTTTCATGAAGTAGACCCAATAGTACCGTGAACAATCATCAATAAAAGTGAGGAAGTACCACCAACCATTAATGGATTTTGTTGACATTGGTCCTGGTACATCACTATGTATAAAATCAACGTGTAGAGGCAGCTCTATGTGCCTTCCCAACATCATACTTCTTTTTTGGATGCTTACCTACCAAGCAACCAACACATACTCCATTGGAAGTTTGGATGGAGGGAAAACCTTCAACCATTTAATCATTGTGGAGCTACTTCAGATATTTGAAATTGAGATGGCCAAATCTGTCTTGGCATTTTTAGCATGAGATAATAAAGTTGTAGGAGGAGAAACAGGTAAGAAACATGAGAACTCATAAGATTTGGTAGAGTGATTTGAAATACCTTTTTCTACAAGCTTTCCAGTGGCTTTTTCTATAATCTCAACTGATTCTAAATCAAATGTAACTCTCTTGGGAGAGCCTGTATATGTCATATGGTAAATAGACAATAGGTTGGAATAAAGGGAGGGCACATATAAGCCATTCTTGAACTCACAATGCTTCACTCTGAATGAGCCCCTTGCATTTGCTGGAATCTAGAAATTATTTCCCATGTGAATGTTAGGCCCCTTTGTTAGTGAAAGAGTAGAGAAGGATTCCTTGGAAGAAAACATGTGATTGGAAGCTCCAAAATCTATTATGTATGCTTAGCATGGAGAGATTGTTGATTTCAAAGAATGACACCTCTCAGTATCTTCTGTCTCTGATTCTTCATCAGGATTCTTTGCTCTTGGGGAAGCAATATTATGCTTCTTGAGAAGAGCTGACATTTATTCAATTTCTTTCCTCATACAATGATCTTCAATATGGTACCCCTTTTCAAAATAAGGACATAACTTCTTTTCAAACTTCTTCTTCTTAGAGCCAGAGGCCCCTTCAGAAGCTTGTTGATTTTGTTTAGGCTTCGAATCAGCTGCCATTGGCTCCTTATTCTTTGATTTCCCCTTTGCTTGTGCTTTGGAATAGTAAGAAACTATAAGAGCTTGATCTTTGGATGTCTTGATGACTCCAATTCTGATCAATTTGTCTTTCTCTTTGATTAAGGACTCAGAAAAATAATCTAATGAAGGAACCTTCCAATCAGGAAAGCTTTCCTACTTGGAATGAAATATGGAAACAAACAAAAAATACTTAGGGCCTAGTTTGCTGAGTATGGAAAGCACATTCTTCTCATCCTTCCACTCTATTCCGCACTGTCTGCACTGGAGTACTAGAGACTTGAATTTAGTAAAGAATTGCTCAATAGTCTCGAAACTACTAGGATGTAAAGATACCAACTCATTCTCTAGAATGTGTCCCCGAAGATCATATTTTTTGTTAAACAAGCTATCAATATTCTTCCAAGATTCTCTAGTAGTCCTCAATCCTTCTAGATCAAAGAGGAGATCTCTGGAAATATAAGTACATAAGTACCTGAATGCTTCATCACAAAGGTTTAGAAACTTGTTTCGCTCTACTAGTTGATGAGGCTCAGCCTCCCATCCATGTATGATCCTATGGTAGCCATGCTTACGCAAGGCCAATTGTATATCAATCCTCCAACCAAGATAATTGAAAGTTGGGAGGATCAGTGGTTCAGGAGTTTGAGAAATCATAATTGCTTCGGCTGGAAGACTGCAAATACTTCACACAAGCTACTTAACACCTATCAATTTCACTACAATAACACACTAAAACATATGAATCGTTAGAATCATTCTTTTCCTCCCAGCATGAAATTTTTTTTAGGTTTCGTCACACCCTCTCTGCTGCTCTGAATAAATACATATCTAGCAAATTTTCATAGGGGACTTCTGTGGAAACCCAGCTGCTTCTGATGTTCGATGGGGAGAAACAAGAATGAAACCTTCCTAAGAAGGCTCTGATACCATATTAGAATTTGAATGCCATTTATATATTCAAGCAGATAGATCTAATAATGTTTGCAACAAATTTATGGAGAATGAAGATACAAAGTGAACAAAACAAACCACACAGGAATCGGACAAGTATTGGTCAAGAATTTACAGTATCATTCACAATAATAATATCTGGTGTTACAATAGTTTACATAGGAATAATTTGAATGCATGGGGTATGAATTCAAATATCCCAAGTGGATATGACTGTATCTAACTGAATCTCTACCTCATGGTCTCCCAATCAATATCAAATTCCAAAATCAACTCCCAGATGTCTCTAGGACAAAATGAGGTATTAGCTACTAGGTGACTAAAAATTCTAGTCACCATAGGTTTTTCAAGTGATTTACTACTAAATATGAGCAATTTTGATTGATCCAACTATAAACGACTAATTTAGTCATGGAATAAAAAAATACTATCTAGAAGAATATGAATTAGTCATTTATGTTAGTAATTTTTAATTGTGTCATGAAAAATTGCAAATTTGACAATGAAGTGTAAATTAAATTTTGTAAACTATAACACCTTCTATTAGTAATATTGGTGCCATGCACCTCGATATTCATAGATCCACCAAACCAATTGCATGAATTTTATCTTAACCATCTTTATCCCTACTACACCATTGAAGTGAACCTGACTAAGCACGTTCCAAAGGAAAATTAGGTTCCTACGTCAATTACGAATTCGGTACTAGAACCAATACCATATCGAAACCTAGCTAGAAGAACCATATTAGTCATACATCCCCTCAAGAAACAATGATTCGAATGCTCCTCCTCCACGTAGACTTACCAAATGCATCTAATGCATGGCAAAAAAAACATGTCCACTTTGGATCTGTGGGCTGAAGGTATCATTCGACCCCTACTCCCCTGCTTTTTGCACCCGATACCCTATTTTTTCAGATGATAGGTCACTTCAGGATCTTGTAGTGACCAGTTGGAGTGCTTCAAAGGTATGGTTCTTGTCGCTTCGATCATGTTCATCACTCCAATCAATAACCAGTTGTTATGGATTTTTACAGATCTCAATGCTGCCGGAGTTACTGCTTCCACTTTATATTCATAATTATCACCATCTCCACTTTATAACCATATGCATTTTGATCTTTCATTCTAGGAAAAGCATGAGAACCCTCCTTCAATGCCACTATTTGCAAAGGTCGCTGGTTTTTGCACATCAACATTCCTCACACTCTCCAAAGGAAAATTGAAGCAGACATTAGAAGAAGTGATTAAACTTTGCAAGGAGATTTACTTGTTGCAAATTTCATTGTAGAGTAGGGTTCAAACAATACTTTCAATCCATAGATCTGAAGTTGATGTGTTTTTTTGCCATGCATTGGATGCATTTGATAAGTTTACGTGGAGGCACATTTGAATGGCCAGTACTCGATGGGATGCAGGGCCCTCATCTGTGGCTATCATTGGTCATCCTCCTGAAGAGTATTGATCATATTTTGGTACTGGTCAGAGTCGATGATTTGGCCAAGAAGTGGCGACTACGACCGGCTTTCGGGCCAAGTCGTCAACTCCGTAGACTACTCCATTTATAAAACTAAACAACTTATATGATCATTATTAAAAAAATATAATATATACCCAATTAACATAATTTATATAATAAAATAATAAAAATAAAACAAAAATATATATAACAAAAACAAAAACAAAAAAAATTATATAATTTATATAATAAAATAATAAAAATAAAACAAAAAAATCTATTCTGCCACCCAACTCTCCACCCACTTCTGTTAGGGAATGATGGCATATTTTCCTGAACCCCGTGAAAATTTCATCCTCTAAGTCCATTAATGACTACTCAGCTCATTGGCACCAAATATCCTGTCCAAACTGCGATATCGTTGAGGAGATTGGTATGGATATTTACTGTGGTTGATGGTTTACAATTTTAGTATTACCATCATTGCCAATATAAAAAAACACTGGAGAGAACCTGGAGGATCGTGAAGAGATGGGCCACGAATTTTCAGCTCTATAGTCAACATATATTTCTTTCCTTACAAAATACCTGGTAAGTTTCTTGGTTCAGTGTGAATTGATAAACTTTTTTCCGATTATAATACTGAAAGTTTCTTTGTTTAGTGCGAATTGGTAAATTTTTCCTGAAGAGTAGGTAGCTAGGTTAAAATTTCCAATAAGTTTCTTTTTACTAGGAATTTTTATCATTTATCCTGGGCATTGACACTGACCCTAGGCATCGAATCAACTCCCAACATCACCTCGTCTTGTGTGCTCGCTCGTCTATGCGGTAGGTTACTAGCTCGCGGGTCTCAAGCTGTGTCGATCCAACCGACCACCCACAAATTGATCTGGAACTGGAGCCCATGACTTTTCTTTCTTAATAGACACATCCCACCTAATACCCACCCCATTGAACCCCTCCATAGTTGTCCTAGGTCCAATTAGAATGACATCTGTAGAATGGACACTCCATGTTGAAAAAACCATTTTTGTGAGGACGCTCTGGTACAATACATAGTTTCCAGAAATATTGATTCCATGAGAGGGCCACACTTCATATTTACTATCCAATTCATGTGGTACTAGTCTGTAATTCATCTCTGCTATTCAATTTTATTGTGTGGTACTAGCTTGCAGTTGAGGGGTATGCAATTTGGGAGGTGTTGTAGAAAATTTGAAGTTTGAGTAGCTTGCTTTAATGTTGTTTTCCCATATTTCTGGTCCCAGGGGTCCTCAAAAACTAAATAGCTTCTCCCACTTGAAATGCTAAAGGAAACTAAACAGGTTATGTGAGGAACACTATTAGTAGAATATCTTCTTTTGCTCCAATAATTTCGACTGTGAGGCCATAAACAGATACAGTTCATAGTTGTGGCAAGTGATGAGACTATAATGCCAAGATCATTTCCACACCGAATGATACCTGAAACATTTCAGTGCTATCAATCAGCCCAAATGAATAATCTTCTTACAATGATCTCATCAAAGCAAACATCCCTTGTAGATATTTTTCTTAACTAAAACTGACTGCAATCCAAAAAAGTTATGAAGCTCAACACAAAAATGTCCTTTCTTTCAAGGACATATTCCATCAGCATGATTCTCACTTCGAAAACTTATTTCTTCCCTGAGGCTCTTTTGGTATATACATATTCTTTAGGGTAAATTAAGGTTCTCAGAATACCCTGTGTTATAATCATCCTGAGTTATGTATGTTTCTTCAACCATGCTTTCAAATGTCTGTTTACATTCTTCATAGTTCAATTCAAAGCCATGCCCAAGGTAAACTAAGCTAGAGGAAGAAATTGACTTGGCCCAAATAGCATAAATTTTCAATAAAAGAAAGAACGTAATGCCACCCAAAAGGATTAAACTCAATACAATTTCAATAGAGATGCCAGCTACTGCTCTCTTTGTTAGTTGATTTCTTCTAGATCTTGAAGATTCCAATGAAACTTGTGAGTAGGGAGCCAACGGCTTTCCAGAGAGTCTAGGATTTCCCGCAAAAGAGATACAATGCCATTTGGAAGAACTCAATGGCAACTGTCCTTGGAGAAAATTATTGGATAAGTTCAACTCAACCAAGATTCTAAGATCCCCAATCTCATCAGGAACTTAACCTCTAAGTTGATTATTGGAGAGATTGAAAAATTTGAGCATCATTAAATCCTCAAGTGAAAAAGGAATACTTCCAGACAAAATATTACTACTCAAGTCTAGCATGACTTGTAGATTACCAATCTTTCCAATCTCCACTGGAATTGAGCATGTCAAAGAATTGTATGAGAGTCTCAAGTCATAAAGTTTTTCACAGTTTTTGATAAAATAAGGGATTAGTCTAGAAAATTTATTCTTCTACAAATAGAGAACATTCAAGGAAACAAGGTTCCCCAGCTGCCTTGGGAAACTACCCCAAAGCTTATTTTTGTCAAGAGAAAGAGTGAGTAAACTGGTACAATTCCCAAGCCGGGATGTAATTGTTCCATTAAATTCATTGAAGGAGAGTTTTAGCTCTCCAAGCCCATATAAATCACCAAACCATCCAGGGATAGGTCCAGAGAAATGATTATTATTCAGATCCAGATGACTCAAATGCGTGCACTTAGCAAGCTCTGCAGGTAACCCACCAGTGAGCTTATTCCAAGATAAGTCCAATAGATTGAGCTCCAACATCTAGCCAATATCTTTAGGAATGTTGTTGTTTAAGCCATTCCTACCTAGTCGGAGACAGGTTAAACCTTTGGAATCAACCAATTGGGATGGGATTTCCTGTGAAAAAACTATTATTTGTCAAATCCAATGTTTTGAAAAAACTTGAACCACAAAGAGGAATTATTCTTCCATTCAATTTGTTGTTCCATAAATTGACATTAGTCAGGTTTTTCAAATGAATCAGGTCTCTAGGAAGAAGTCCTGCAAGGAAATTATTATATAGAACAATCATCTGCAAACCTTCAAGAATTCCAAAAGATTGTGGTATTGTTCGAGACCTTAGTGCAAGGAGCTTATTTTTTTTATTTCTTCTCCAATAATTCGCTTAACTCTTTATCTTAAAAAAAATATAAATATAAATTTGTTTTCTTGAGTGGATTGCTTCCTCGATAGCTTCAACTCTTTACACATTGTTTGTGTTTGTTTGGATAAATGTCCTAATTTTTTTTCCATGAAGGTTAAGGTATATATACATTATATATCCTCCAATGGATAGGAAGTGAAATCTATACGAGAAATATGCTAGCAATTGTCTTAATTTAGCAGTGGATAGGTTTTTCAGGTTGTTTTCCAATGGAATGGCCTGAACCAATCCAGAGTGTCTAGTGTCTTATAGAGAGCGTCATCAATTGTGCGCCTTTGAGATACATGATACCTGATATTGAGAAACCCTCAGAACAGAAGCTTGTGGAAGAGGAGATACCCATCATAGATATCTTCGGTCTCTGTTACGAACGACAGAGAAATACCATGGAGAAAATATCAAATGCATATGGAGACTGGGGATGCTTCCAACTGATAAATCATGGAGTTTATCCAGAGCTTCGCATGGCTGGATGTGAGGTATCGAGAGAGTTCTTTGATCTTCCATTAAAGGAGAAGCAGAAGCACACAAATGATCCTCTAACTTATGTTGGATATGGCAGTCAAATTGGTGTGTAGAAAGGCGCAATTCTCGACTTGGGGGATTAATTTTTCCACCACTTTTTGCCTCTTTCCATACGAGAGGAGCACAAATGGCCATACAAACTAGAGGAATATAGGTGATGAAATAATAGTCAACGTGCCCCGTTTTATTCAATGATGAAATTTCATGATTTTATTTGGACTAATTAGTTTCATTAGCACACCTACATAGTTTGTGGTTGGATCTGGTCAATGGAGATTGAAAGATAGTTATAAAATGGAGCACACCTATCATTATTTTGTATGTTTCTAATGTCAACAACTGTAGTTTCCTTTCTGCATCTTTTATATGAATTCCTTAGAAACTGGTATGGCAATTGGCCTTCTGATTGGATTAAAATGTTTTAAAGATACATACACAACATGAATCTTGAAGAGGAATAGATGGTAAAAAACAATCTAAGCGTAGGATAAAATACTGAACTGTAATTATTTAAAAGTCATACACACTGATGTGATCCAAAGATGCAAGCAAAAACTTATATGTTGTAAATTTCTTTATACAAGCATTCCTATTTCCCATATTATTCCAAGAGTATTTTTGTGACATATTTTCCTTGGATTGACAAGAATGAGATGAGAATTTCACAACAATGTAGCAAAATGCATGCAATGTAGTCTTCTAAGTTCTATTATGTTAGGACCTATTTCAAACTGAAAACACAAGAGCAAAGAAGAGAGTAATAATTACAGTGTTGGCATGTATGCATGCCTACCAACCAACTAGGGTATGAGATGACTAAATCCAATATTGCTTGCACATTGTTGCACCTATAGGAAAATTGTATTTCTGGCCAAACTTCTCACCATGATTCTCCTCCAATGGTTGGCACTGTATGGTCAACACTAATGCTTATATACTGAAATTCAAGTTATATGCGACACCCCTCCTTTACCATATACTTACCAGAAGATACCTATCTAGATTCTAGTGTCTGGGAGCCTCTCACACATAAGCTCGGCTCATTTCATAACCTAGCAGGATTTCTATTACCTTGACATGTAGTAAATACTTGTAAGACATCACACACACACATCAAAATCCTGAGAAAATGTCTCACCATTCAGAGTAGAAAATATACACACATATAACTAGAACTAACTATTTCTACAAATTATTCTGTGTTGTAACCTTTCTAAACTTCACCATGATCATGTTGTGTTCAAAATGCTCTCCAACTTAATACATCACCCTAAGGTATAATTTCCTATGGCTTATCGTGATGAAATACCATGTAACAACCAGTACAATATAATTATGGGCACAAATGAATAGTTGTGTACCATTTAAATAACCATGTACCCTAAGTAAGCATGTTCCAATGTTCCATTTGTAATTGAAAACTATAAAGATCTGTTAACCATGCATTTAAAACCTCATTGTCAAAAATGTTCTCTTTTAAAATAAAAAATTCATAAGATAAATAGAGTAAATGCATTGCAAAGAACCTCATTTCTATAATGAAAATAAGAATTCTAAAAACAAGGATTCAGAAAATAAGAAGAAACCAAGAACAACCAACAGCTAGCTAATGCCTAACAATCTTGCAAGGGAATTTCGTCTCTTTGGGGACTGCATATCTTGAGGGGGTGAAAGTTTGTTACAGATATGTACTAGAGGATTTCTATAACGCTAGAATTATCCTTGTGCCTCCTTGTAGTAAATGATAACCTAAATTCATGAAAGAGAAAATTTGATGCAAAAAATTGGCTAACGTAAATATATAAGTGCGATGTTGATGAATCTATAATGGGCTTATGAGGTGCAAGAACGCATTAAAACTAAACACAGGCTATGCTACAATAGATCAGTATGGCAACCTCAACAAGGGACAAATACGACCAGGGTTCAAGTAGGTCTCATTTTTTCACATCATCAAGTGACTTAATCATTTATGACACACTTCTTTAGTTCTATGGAAACTTGGAAATTGCTATTATTTTGAACTTTCAAATTTCCAAGTTCAGGAGGAATCACACCAATGAGAAAAGTGCTACATTCAGAGAATTGAACCAGTGAGAAAAGTGCTACATTCACTTTTCTTTGAATTATATTTGTTGGTGAACTTGCTTGGAAGTTTCTCTGAATTATCTTTTTCCAGTTGACAAATTTGGAAAAATTCCACCTTTTTCATTCTTGACTCTAGGTGCAGTTCACCATATTCCTTGTCACCAACCTGGGGATGTTTCTTTCCCAGAACTTATAATTTTTTTGTCTCTACTGCTGCTGTGACTTACTTTTATTAATTTTAGGGCTCCAACAAACCAAGAATCCTTAGAACATGCCCATATTCGCTTTACATTAAAGAGCTCTCAGTGCTATTGTTATGGGCTACCAAAGAAAAATACAAGCCATCCATGCCTACCATTAATAAGTTTCAACTGCACCCTTCAATAAATAAATGGATGTTGTGTTAGGCATGGAGTAGGATCCATTGACTCTCTCCCGCATGATTTCACTTAACTGTCTACCCAAATGTAGCAAATATACATTGTTCCATGCCTTTCCTGTCACTAGACTGTCTTCCCAAATGTAGCAATGTACATGCTTCCAAGGGTACGTAGCAATGGGAAACACGTATCATAAGCATGAGAAGGAATGATATACCTTATAAAAATGGTCCCTCCTCCAATGATATAAATACCTTCACAAGATTCCTTCTATGTCTAAGAAGATCTGCTACTCGGCTGAACTGGGTTCTACCAACCTACTTGCAGGTTGCAGCAAGGCCATCTGTTTGTGATTCTGTTAAACATGGTCTTACTGATATATCCAGGCCATCTAGTAACAGGGAATCCCTATCTCTATGGCCTGCTATCACAATGTCCAACAAGCATAGGCTGTTATATACTACATCGGGAAAACAACTTAATAGTAACAGTTAGACAGCAGGCTGAGGATGACACACATGTATGCTATTGTTTCAATTTATTCTCCTAGATATTATATTGAACAAGCCTGAAAGCCGAGCTTGCTTTAGTGGATCTACATGTTTATGTCTATGCTTGATATGTTTGTTTCTGATGGTTACTTCTTTCAGTTTTTTGTTATGATCGACTAGTTTGACGATACTGGAACAAGGGAAGTGAGATATGCATACTAGATGGATTTTTTAGCAGAAACATTGTACGAAGTAGCCTCGTGTTACAGATTTTTAGATGATCATGGTCTCCAGATATCAGATACTAAACTGGAAGAGGTTTGTTTCCTTCAAACATTATAATCTATAGCAAATCTATCTCGCCCTTAGTTGTTGAAAACGGTTGTCGATGATGATTTCACTATTGATATCTTTGGTCTTGGTTTTTGGCCAGTTCATAATGGTTCATTTTCTATAAACAGGTTGACAAAGAATTTGCACTAAAAATATACAGTGACATGGTGAGTGTTTGAGTTATGGATACCATATTTTATGAAGCACAGATACAAGGCAGGATTTTGTTTTATTTGACCTCCATCGGAGAGGAGGCTATTGGCGTTGGATCTGCTGCAGGTCTGAGTATTGAGGATGTTGTATTTTCCCAAGTAAATATTTGTCTTCAATACATAGGATTTCATTAGTATGTAATACCTTCAAGGTTCTACATATGTGTCTCTGTAATGTATGCATAGGATCTCATTAGTCTGCAATAACTTTGAGGCTCTGTAATGTGTGCAGTAAAGAGAGACTGGAGTACTCTTTTGGCAAGGTTTTACCCTGCAAGAATTTGTAAATCAATGTTTTGGAAATCGAGCTGACCTTGGAAAGGGAAGACAGATGCATGTACACTATGGATCCAATGCTTTGAATTAATTCACAATTTCATCTCCTCTGGCGTAATAATTCTCATTCTTGCTCTCAATATGTGGTTTCATTTGTTTGACGTTTATGATAGGCTTGATTATTCCTAGAGGACATTCTTAATTAAAATCTTCGGGGTGCATTTCCATGAAATTTTGATACAGAGATGGTTGTAGCTATGCATTCTTAGGAAGCCATTGGGCATAGGAATTAACTAAAATTTTCATATATTTGAAGTAATATTTCTAATGATAAAATAAGTAGCAAAGTTACATATTTTAGGAGTAAGTTATCTCGCACCGAAAGGAGTTTCTTGAAGGGATTTTAAATAAACTAATGAATCATGAATGATTGGGTAAGTGGGTAAAGTGTGAGAGGGTTCAATATGCACATTTTTCCTTTCCATTAATAAGTAGCAAAGTTACATATTTTAGGATTAAGTTATCTCTCACCAAAAGGAGTTTCTTAAAGGGATTTTAAGTAAACTAATGAATCATGAATAGCTGGGTAAGTGGGTAAAGTGTGAGAGGGTTCAATATGCACCTTGTTCCTTTCCATTAATGGGTTTTAATAGGTTTCTTTTGAGACTTTAGTGGTCATTAATGGGTTTTAATAGGTTTCTTCTGAGACTTTAGTGATCATATTGTATGGAGAGGGTTTAACGGAGTGGAAGAGATATGCCTATGGATTTGAAGGAGTGAAGAAGCCTTCAAGAGCAAACAATGTATTTTGTTTGGGAGATCCATGGAGGCAATGTCCTTTGAGGAATGAAGCGCCTAGTATGGGATATCTCTTCCACTCTGTTAAATTGTCCATAGCACAGATCTTGTGAAGAAAGGAGACAAATCTAAATAAGCTTGCAAGGAGTAAGGGATGGGTGCTAAACTCAGGTTGGACGCAGACTCGGGGAATTCTGTCTACAATAAATCATATGCTTTAACATGATGGATTTTTCATTGGAGCATGATATGTCAAGAATACAATCTAAAATTCTCAAGAAAAGGTTTGGTGTCTTTCCTCTCACCAAGAAGATTAGTTCAGCTCTTCTCCCCTTGCTCCACCTCTAGGATGCATAACATTTGGTAAATCTATAAGGGTTAGTTTTATTATTATTCACTTGTGTGGAAAATTTAACATTTCCTTGAGGAAAAAGTCACGACATAAACATGTAACCAACCATTCTTAGTCAAAATATGTATATTCCTATCAATACTAGAGAGCAAATGCTTTCAGTAGTTCTTCAGGATATCTCATCCAAAGTATTACTCTGTGATGTAATTATTAAACCTACAATATGATTCATTTTAGAGTATTTTGGACCAATGCTTGAGTATTATACTTTTAAGTACATCTAACAATTGATCTCATGGTCTGAAACATGCTAGGACAACTGAGAGTTTGTATTAACTGGATGAGAGTGGAGTCAGAGTGATAAATTTGATGTGATCAAGTAAAATGCAAACTTTTCTCACTAGAGCCTGGATGTAGAGATAACATAGAACTTCATCTTCAGATGTCTAGTGTATTATGAGATCAGAGAGACTTGATATTGCTTCTTTCAACATTCCTTCCTTAAATATAAGATTCTAAAACGTGTAGCTTATTTGTTAGAGATATTTTCATCTAGAGATACTGCATGTTGACTAATGATAGTACAATGGCTGATGTGTTCTACTGTATCACTTTAACTGCCACCACCTTCTCGGCTTGGTAGAGAAAAAGAAACAATTAAAATTTATTGATACCCAAAATTATGTAGTATCTAATATCTCCTTTTCAAGGGCATTGAGATGGCATAGCTTACCTCGTAGCATAATTGGATGCTGACATGAACAAGTCTTAGATTGCCAAAGAATCACCTTATCACTGTAGTAGAGATATTTATTATTCCCTTATCATACAGATTTCCCTCAAATGATAGGATAGGTATTTCATCTACCTCAACTGCCTCTTTGCACTTCCATGACACTCTTCCAACTTCTTTGTTATTGTCTCATTTGTTCAGATGACAATAGTTGACAGATTCTAGGAGTTCATAGTGGTTGGTAATGAGGTGTAGACCTTTCATTGGTGGAAACATCTCTTTTTTATTTATATTTACTTTGCATCTCTGTTAGATATGAGAATAATCTGAAAAAGGTTGTACATACATTTGAAAAACACAAGAAGAAGACTACATGCATGTCTACCATAGAAACATAAGTTAGAGTATTGGAAAGTCCATTTGAAGGAAATTTTATCTAAAGGGCATTATAAAGAAACAACTAATAAGGCAATTGGAGAATTCTATAGACAATGTTAATGCCATAATGGATATGTAGAATGATGCAAAATTTAGTGTCCTTCTAACTTCTAAATTAGTTTATAGGTAGTTACAAGCCATATGCAGTTACAATACTCCCATTTACAAGCCCTAAATTAGTTGATAGGTAGTTATGATACTCCCATCAACTGCAAGCCTGGAATCAATCTCAGCATCATCCTTCATCAAGGCATCACACCTCCCCTCCAATGACAACTAGAAGTCTCACGAAAATGAAATTAGAGTATTTCACATCCTCATCAACATGAGATGCAGTTAGAGCATCTACAATTGATGTTGTACTTGTTCAACAATTGCTTTGGTTTGAATTCATATTTTTCAGGGTCCTTGAGGGTGAGAGTTTTCTGTTGAGGGCCCACCATTTGTGAAAATAAATACTTGAACATATTAGCTACCCTTTCAACCAGTTCTAGAAGGAGAAATGGTGTTGTAATTATGCAAAATGTGTAATCTAATATCCCGGCATCCTCATTTTCCATTGTCATGTCAATAAAAACATTATTCTGGTGCTGTTGAAAAAGCTGAGTTTTTCCTTCCTCGCTTATGGTGGTTGCTATTATCTCCTATACAGCCGATTATTATGTCATAGTATTCATCCCAACTATACTCTGTCAAGGATTGTTTTCTTAAAGCACTTGTGAAAAATCCTTGGAAATTTTTTAGCAATGCAGAAATGTATTTTTCTTCCAAACTTCGTTATCACCATTTTCTACTAGTACTCAATGAAAGCAGTCACACTCAATTTTTCATGTACTGTTGGTATTGTTTTGAAATCAGTCACACTCGACGTCTCATCTATCAGTTTTGTTTCCCTTTTGACAATGTTCAAGTTAATGAAATGAATGTAAGTACACAATTTAATTAGATTTTTGCTTTCATTAATAAATATTGGTTTTCCATTGTATTTTTGAACTCTTGAAATGTATTTTTTTTCCATTGTATTTTTGAACTCATTGATTTGTAATTACTACTGCTATTATTGATTGTCCTTGGATGCTTCAACTTTAACACGGGGACCTTTGGGAGTGTTAAGTTGAAAGAAATGACCTTCCTTATATGACAATGATAAAACCTAGAATTATTGTACAGAACACATATGGAATACACCTTGAGAGAGAAAATAAAAATTTTACCCTTCGTCTTATGGGTAAAATGGTTGTTTCCCCACCTTGATTGTACACATTAGTCTTTTGGGTATTTTCTTGTGGGTATTGTGTGTGGTTCTTGTGGGTCTTGTCTATCAAATAGACTTTCTTATCCCTTGGATTTAGGCATGTCTACAAGGAGCACAATATGAGTGCAGACAGCTTATCCAAGGAAGCACTTGATATGAAGGCTGGTCTTATCTCCTTCTCAGAACTCTGGGAAGGAGAAATTATTGAGGAAGGCTTGATACAACTCTTTTAAGAGTTTTTTTCAGTATTTGTGGCATACTCATGTTTTTCACTTTTCAAGTATGGGACTCTTTATCCTGTCCTCTTGTATTAGCTAGGGATATATTCTTGTTTTGATTCCTCTAGGGTGTGTTTGTTCCACCCAAGAGGCCTCCTGGATAAGCTGTCTAGGCTCATTCTGTTCTCCTTATGGTAATGATTTTTCTGTCTTTCTTTGAGATTTTGAGTTTTGTGGGTGGAGAGTTGTTGGGTCGAGAGTTGGGTTGACAGCTACTGCAAATGCAAATAGATTTTTTTGTTTTTTTATATATTTTTTGAGGTTGACAGTATTTATATGTGACCTTGTGGACTGTATTTGTCTCACTCTGCCCTAAATGGGTCATAGAATCAACTAAATGGATATTTAGTTTTGACATTGAGGAATCATGCACATTGTTTCCCATAAGGTGTTCACTTAATTTTTCATGAGGGTTTATGGGTTGGTTTCTGAGTTTTCTGTGCAAGTCTAAAGTATGATGTTGTCTTTTTCTTAGTTGTAAAATGAATTCTGGGAAATCCATGCCACCTGTGGACAATGAAAGGAAATGAGCAACCCATGTACCTCATTTTTGGGCAGTTTTGGGCCCTATAACAGCAAGTTACAATAATAATTAAGCCAATATGGGTATTGTTTTGAACATTATTGGGTGTGTTTCACCTTCTAGCAGCCTCGTCATTCAATTTGGGCCATTTTTGTGGATGTGAGGCAGTTATGGGCACAATTTAGGACTATCCATGATGTCCTCCTAGAGCAGACAATGACAATATCTGAGGTATGGAAAAGCTAAGAGAAGAAATTATGGCTGCGCTAAGTGGAGTTTAGACCTCAAGCCCCAAGCCATGAGGCAATAAGTGTAGCTATTAAAAATTTAGTCCAGTTAGGTGCAGTTGTTTGTGGCCAGAAAGGCCTAAAAAAATTAATTGAATCTGGTTTGAATCTCATCAAGCTGGGTGTAGAACCTCGATTAGGGATTTTGATTTTTGTGGGTGGAAAGTTGTTGGGTAAACAGCTGCTGCAAATGCAAATAGATTTTTTTGTTTTTTATATATGTTTTGAGGTAGACAGTATTGATCCGTGACCTTTTGGTCTGTATTTGTCTCACTCTTCCCTACAACTACCTATCTATCTCTCTCTCAGGTATGTCCATTGTTTCATTGGTGACTTGTCTCCTAAGAGACAAAGTGTGATCGCATTATAAATCTAAGTATAGAAATTAAGGAAGGTCTAAACCACATTGTTTTCTTCTATTTGTCCATTTATAATATTTTTACATGTGCTTGACTAATTCTATTCATACATATCCTAGGTAACTGTAATTGATGGATGTACATAGTGCTGATATGTAGTAATCCTGTCTTGGTTTGGAGAAAAATGGGTCATAGCATCAACTGAATGGATATTTAGTTTTGACATTGAGGAATCATTCAAAAAAGAGTAAACAGAGCTTTGTAATTGAATCACATATCTTGAATCACATAGACTTGCAGAAGGCTCAATTGGGCCTTGGGCACAGCTACAGCAGAGCCAACATGAAATTCAATGTCAATAGAGTGGATAACATGGTTATACAGGCTATTAGTATTTTTTGATACCTTGTACAAGGACATCAACACCTTCTGCATGAGAGTAAGGTATCACAATTTTAAACTTAGTATTGTTTTTACTTTTTTTGGGTTTTATATGAAACAACATTTAAGATAGTTTAGTCAGGGTCAATTCTAACAGTTGTCAAGTTGAGGTCAATTTCCCATAAGTGTCTTTTAATTCTTTAGTTAGGACTCCTTAATCATATTTATACTGAAAGGTAAAAGGATTTGTTTATTAACGTAGATTTTTGAATGCTTATCATCCCATGTGATTGTTTATAGCTAGTATTATCTCATTAACATTTGAAATATGTATATTCAGTTGAAAAGGAAAACTGCAATTATTTTGGTAAATGAAAAAAACTTAATTAAAGTGCATATTTAAAATATAAGATTCAAATAGAGAACAACTATGATGGCAGTTATAAATTGAATCAGTGCTATGTCACAAAAAAGGTTACCAATCATGAACTAGTTCAAATTACCTTTACAACTAATACCTGATGGGTTAGTTTGTCGGGTATCTTTCATCAAATGACAAATATTTGATTACCAATTTGCTTTTCTATTTCTGTTTATTCACATGGATAGACATTTCAAGTAAGGTTCATTTGCATCTCTCCAATGCTTGCCTCACCATTCTTTTTATCTTCATGTAATTCCAACCTCTTAAACATTCAGGAGGGGAAATTATTGGCTAAGCTCACAAGGTGATTCCATTTTTAGTTATTCATAAGATCGCTGATAATAACAGATTTATATCTCTGGTTCAGTTTCCTCTTAATTCTTGGCACTTCATAAGATAGCTGATAATAATGGATTTATGTCTCTGGTTCAATTTCCTCTTCATACTTGGAACTTACTAACTTTACAATAGTCTAACGAGGTAGTTAAGGCCTTGATTATCCATGTTATTGTAGTAAGTCCTACCTATATTCTAGGCTGAAACCATGTGCAGGTAAAATATTGATAACCAGCATTCTAGGACTAGTAATTGTCCAAAAATAGGGTACATACTAGAGTGTAATGTGTAGTCATGTGCATATCCATGAGGTAGATCACTTTAGTTATTTTAACCAATTACATAGTTAAACCAAAATTTTCTTCTTATCTTTATTTATGTAAAAAGTCTTCATTTTTTTGGAGGGTTATGTTTGTTTTTCTCTTATTGTAATCCATTAAGTGTAGACATTCATAAAAAGGGTCTGTATAAATGTCTTTAGTGGTCAGGAATGTTTGGTTCTTTTTTTCATCTGAAGATTTCATAATAGGGACCTAGGAAAATTGTATTTGTTGCTTGCAGGCCAGTAGGATAAGGTGTTTCTTTGGTCAATATAGATACTGTGGATGGATGTGTATTTTTATAGTTAATCGTCCCATTCTTTCTTGTTGCATGCCCTATTTGATGATTTTGTAGCTTCAACATTAATTAATTAATTAGTAATTTATCTACAGGGAATAGTATTCATGGCATTTTCCTGAGCTGGTCAAGATTATTAATGACAACTATATATATGCACAGGTGGCAAAGTTTGTGAAGGATAAGTCCACTTTATCGCCTAAATCTTTACCTAAATTAATAGAAATAACTGGAGATGAAGACAAAGCCAAGGATATCATAGAAGTTTCTAAAGCTTCCATGGGTATAGACTCTAATCAGATAGATACTTGTTTATTGAAATGAAATAATGTTTATTCCAGTTGTAATTTAATCACATATCTTGAATCACATAGACTTGGAGAAGGCTCAATTGGGTCTTGGGCACAGCTACAGCAGAGCCAACGTGAAATTCAATGTCAATAGAGTGGATAACATGGTTTTACATGCTATTAGTCTTCTCGATACCTTGGACAAGGACATCAACACCTTCTGCATGAGAGTAAGGTATTACAAGTTTAAACTTAGTATTATTTTTACTTTTTTGGGGTTTTATATGAAACAACATTTAAGATAGTTCAGTCAGGGTCAATTCTAACAGCTGTCAAGTTGAGGTCAATTTCACATAAGTGTCTCTTAATTCTTTAGTTAGGACTCATGTCTTATAAATTGAATCAATGCTATGGAACAAAATGGGTTACCAATCATGAACTAGTTCCAATTACCTTTACAACCAATACCTGATGGGTTAATTTGTGGGGTATGTTTCATCAAATGATAAATATTTGATTAACAATATGCTTTTCTATTTCAATTGATTCAAATGGATAGACATTTCAAGTAAGGTTCATTTGCATCTCTCGAATGCTTTCCTCACCATCATTTTTATCATCATGTAAGAAATAGAAGACTGCAAGGAGAATGTAAAAACTCTTACTGTTGAATCCTAGAGAGACCGAAAGATCAAAATGAGTGAGGGTTCAAGGGACTTCAAGGAATAATCTCAATACCAAAAACATGGTCTATTGTCAACTATTCTAATATCCAAGGCTATGCTCAAGGGTGTTTTGAGGTTCTTTCTATCCATTGGTTGTGTGACTTGAAGCCTACACTTCCTGATAGAACTAGTATTGGAGGTTTATTTATAATGCCCCTTGTGATTGTAGCTATCTAGAGGTTGTAATTAACAAATGACGATCTTTGAGTTAGCAATGTAGGGATTTCTATCTACGAAATTTTTCTGCTAGAACTGAAGTATCTCCTGAAGAAGCAAGGTGATACATCTTTTGTTCTCCTACTATATGAAAATATTTAAGGAGCTATTACAGTCTCTGAATAAGCAATGATATCTAAAACTGATTTCATAGAAGACAAGATGTCTAAAGATGACATGTTCTAGTATAGGTTCCTGTATACAATGTACAAGAGCAATAATCCCTTTGAAGAGGATGCTTTATCTTTGTGTATTTGATGGGAATGAGCCTAAAGCTAGGCTAAACAAACACTAAGGCTGTCCACAAACTGATGGTGTTCACAAGAGTTGGCCAATAAGCTATATTTTGATTCTTTGCTTTTAATTACTTTATAATTTCCACTGTTAGTGTAGAATTTCCAATAGGCACATCAAGGTAAGAGATTGAGTTCTTTATAATTGGGAATTTCATAGTGGGTGAAGGTCTGGATTGTGTATTAGATTAAGATATTCGTATGTTTATAATACTCTTCAAAGTGTTTTGGGCATATCCATCATGGAGAAAATGTGCTTGAGATTTCATGGAAAGCAATGTTTTTTGTTAATCCAAAGTGGGTAGTGATGGTCCCTGCAGATGCTGTTTGCTTTTTTACATGATATCTAATTTCTGTTTTACTAGTTTTTTGAACTTGCATGTGCTCATTAGAAACTATATATTTAGTTTCTGAAAGTTTGAAACTTTGAACTAATGGGAGTTCACAATTAATAGATACTTGTACAAGGAAAAAACTTAGTTATGTTTGATGTATGATTACTAAAAAGGAAAAATCTCAGAATAATGGTGAGGTACCATTATTGGCTTTTATACTTCAAGTAGGTTTAGGGTTATACTTATGTATCATGGACATTTATTAATATTCATTACTCAGCATATGAGAGGTCCCCACATGGTTACTTTACATTAGAGGAAATTTGGGGTCTAAAATGGGCCTTATAAGAAAACGCGCCAACAATAAATTTTGTGAATTGGAATTCAAGAACCAATAGAATTTCAATAAAATGAGTCAACCATAATGGTTGAAATGACCTATTTGTCATAAAAGAAACCTATTTTTGTTTGTTTGTATTTTCGACATATCTTTCTGTGTTTTCACTCAAATTTCAAGAAAGAGAGCTCATTGGATGCGGAATTTAATTCTGCATCCAATGAGTACCCACACTACATACTTTTGATGGGCCCTGCTACCCTAAAAACAAGAAATACCTAAAAAAATGTGATGATGGACATCATCATCACATTTGTTATAGTGGATTTCACCACTCTAGGTGAATCACACTTTGTATAACCTTCCCCTGTCCCGCTGCAGACTCCTTAGACCTTATGGACCACTTTTTGTTCTTTGATGTTTCCTTGATCTTCCCTAAAAACACATGAAAAATTCTATACGGGACTTTTAAACCTATAAGCGTGTACATACGCGGGTTTGACAACTAAAACCGAGTACATCGGGATGTGTGCATAATCCAAATCCTTTTGGAGTTTTCCTTGAGATGGATCTGACCCATCTGACTCCTGACCTTCCCTATGCCTTGAGATTGCTTGGATTCGACCTTTCATTACCCCTTTGAAAATCTATATAAGGAACCCCTTGGTACATTGAAGGCATAAGAGAGAATTGAAAGCAATGAAACTATAGTCCATTGTTGCCGGAAATTATGCTTGAGTCTGCATCCCTTTGTCCCTTGGAGCACTTTTGTGTTCTCCTCAAGATTTCCTTTTTCTTGTGAGCTTGCTATCGAGAGATGGAGAATTGAAGTGGTGGAGGCCCAAGTGGGGGATTCAGTTTCTCTAGTTCATAGACGTGTCGTCAGAGGTTGTTTCTTGTAATCTCTGATTTATATTAATAGAAATATCTTTTCCTGTCCAATAATGTGTGTTTGAATGGATATTTTATTTATGGGATCATGTCAAACGCTTTTACATTATTGATTATATATGCTAGAATAGATCTAACACCATGATATATAGAATGCTTGTATTGTTTACTTGTTGTTGAGGAAGTAACAGATCAATTCAAGCTGAAGATTGGAAAGCTCAACGGGGATCTACTTCAACCGTTCGGAATAACGTACGAGGTCTGATCCTTTAGTGTTAGACATTTAATTTCTATTGCATATTGGAAAGGATTGATTTCTGGAGTCAAGCTATCTGATGTGGTACTCCAAGCCATAGGAATTTCTCTCCATAATAGAATTGGTGACTCCGCTGGGGAGTTCCTAGTAGTTGTCCTTTGGGGGTTGTTTTCTCGGCATTCAATGAATTTGAATTGCTCTTTCTCTCTTATTTCTGTGTCGGGACTGGGGGCATGTATGTATGGTAGAGTCTGATTGGTGTGAAGTTTGTCTCATCCTTTTTGTTTTCCTTGATTTTATGTACCTTTCTTCCTGTACGTGGGTTTTTTATTTACAGTTGCGTATACACGCAGTTTCCTCTATGATTTCCGCGTATACACGCGGGTTTACTGCGAACAGTCACGTATGCCCTTGATTTTTCCTTTTTGGGGAAGATAATTGGTCGCTGGGTGAATTCTAATGTTTTCTGAGTCTCCTTTGGCACTGCCTGAGTCTGTTTTTTACCTCTGTTCCTGACCAGAAACATTTTTTTAGGCTAATTTTTCTTTTTTAAGAAGGTTCTTGTCATGGCATTTTCAATTTTTTGTTTGAGATTAGTGCATTAGAGTTCTTTTACCTTAGTGCTTTGTTTGAGTGTTGTTTGGGTGTGCTTGCAGAGTCTAGGGGTCGTAGAATCATTCTTTTTCTTTTCGCATCTCTTTTATTTTCAAAAAATCCAAAAACATTTTCTTATCATCATGCATTGCATTTTGCACTTTGCATTGTACTTGCACTAGATAGATTTGCTTTGGAGTACTAGTTAGGACTTCATATAGGAAATTTGCATTTATCATTTGAAGAAGAATTGTGCATTTCATGTAGTAGCATACCCTGTTTTCATGGACACAATGCATTTGCATTGACTGTTAGGTGTGCATTTTTCTTCATGTTGCATCATAACACCACTAGTTACACGATCATATTCCTTTTTGAGTAATAAAGCCAACTAAAATCAACGCTAAATAAAATGAATTGCACTCTTTTCTTTTGTAGGGTGCACCAACAAGCTTAGGTTTCAGGATCTTGGAATAGTTCATTGTAAGTCAATTCTCCAAGATCACTAAACAACAACATCTAGGTGTCTTTCCAGGTGAGTGTGTGAAATCCTTGGTATAACCAATGTTCTCAGGATCCTCCTCTCAAAAGGGAGTTAAGCACGAGGCAGTGTGAGCGGTTATTGATTGGGATGACCCCTAGTCATAACTGAGTAGCACCGGAGATATTTCCAGGATTGTATTTGTATCTGGGGGCTCTTTTGAGAGTTTCAGGCTTTGCTACCCTTCCGATACTGTCAATCCCACCTGCAACTGTCTGCCTGAGCATTGATTATATTGAGGTGACCTTAGTGGCCTTACCTAGGATATCGAGGGGGTAATTCGCAGGGGTTATTCTATGGGTTTATCGACCAGGTTGGGGTCGGAAAACACAGTCACTTTACGCGTTGAAGCTGAGGGCCACAATAATTGTTTACGTACCTCCGCTTTTTGTGTATGGGAGTCTCAAGCCTCTCCTAGGCAAGACATACCTGCTTCATTTGGGAGCTCACTCATACAGCCCTTGTTTGCTTGCATTTGACTTTATATTTTATTAGTGATTTCTCTGTGCACAATAGTTGGCCTATGGTTTACGTAAATAGAGATTCTTTGCTATTTTTTGAGTCATTGTGGATTCGAGTGCGATTCTTCGTCGTTCTCATCATTTAGCAGGCCTTCTGCCTTCTACTTCTCCTCCTCCTTTGGGAGAGAGACCTAGACAGTCCAGGCGGACTATTTCACACATTGATTCACACACCATGGGAGACCGTTTAGAGGATATTCTTGAACTACCTCCTCCCATTTGTGTAAATGATGGGGAATTTACTCCTACTTATGATCCTTCACCCGACTTAGCTGAGTTAGGTCCTGTGATTTCTGAGATAGGACCCTTGCATGATAGACCTACTCACTCCAGATCTGATTCCCCATTGACGCGTTACCGGTATGGAATGTCGGAGGACGCTGAGACTCATTTTGAACCTGCCAGAACTAGCTACAGTAGTTATGCTACGTCTAGTTTCCCTACACATGATTTGACATTTCATGTCGAATCAGATTTTGAGCCTAAGACTATGCCTAGGGGCACTCTCATTCCTTACCATGTGGAGAGGTTTGGGAGCACTAGTCACATTGCACCTTCCGTCCTAGTGGTGGAAGCTACATCGTATCTCCCTCCTAGGTCTAGGGTTAGCGATCTAATTAGGATACCAGATTCGAGACGAGTGACAATAGGTGGTAATACATATATTATTACTCAGGTTCCTTCGTCCTTGGTCCCTAGTTCTTAAAATGTACATCCTCCACCTTATTCATGTAGTCCTTCGAGCCGATATATGGCTACGAGAGTCAGGTCTGTACTGCGGTTACTAGACTGATTGTGTCTCAAGTTCACATATCGCCCATTGCGTCGAGAGGCTAGGTTCATGCTTCTAGAGGTCATATTGCTACTTCTGGGTCTTATATCCCTACTTCTGGAGCGTATCTTCCTACCTACGGAGTGTCTCATGGGGAATCGCATGTGATGACCTATGGACCTTATTATGGGACACAATATGGACAGGTTTCTTCACCTTATGGAGGCGGGTATCAACAAACTGCTTAGTCTCCTAATTACGAATTTGTGGCTCCTACTAGTCAAGGTCCATCATACTATTGTACTTCCATGCCACCCTATATGGGTCATACAGGAGGAGGACACTATGGCCAAGGCCATGGTGGTAATCAACCCTATATGAACCAGGGAGTAGTCCATCGACCTCATCATCCTAGGCTCCCTTTCCTTGCAACGCTTAATCTTCCTAAATTATCGAGACTTACGAACGATCCTATGGCTCATGACCCGGCTTGGACAGCTGTCCCTACCAAGCTTCCTTCGGACATACCTAAGTTCGAAGGAAACTCGGGAGAGGATCCGAGAGAACACGCTACTACGTTTCACCTTTGGTGCTCTTCGAACTCATTACATCAGGACTCAGTTCGTTTGCAACTATTTCAACGCACCCTCACAGGGCCTGCTACAAAATGGTATATAGAGTTACCTAAGGGAGCTTTCGCTTTGCTCGACGACCTTGCGATGAATTTTCTTAATCACTTCCAGCTACCAGTGCGCTATGACATTGGTACTGAACTCTTGTCAACATTTTGGAAAGATAAAGCCACACATATTTATGATCATATTCAAGAGTGGCGTAGACGGAAGAGATTAATTAAAGCTTTTATACCGCCGGAATTCCTCCTTGAGTGGTTCCTCAAGTCGTTATTTCCATATATAGCGAAGGATGTTTCCACATCTAGAGTGCAGAATGAGGAACAAGCGATTTTTAGGGCACAAGAATTGGACTTAATCTATGCTCGGTCCGGTTTGTTGTATGAGATTATTCCCAATGCCCCTTGTTCTAGTTTCGATCCCAAAGTCAAACCTGGACCACATGCCGATGGAATTGTGGGTTGTGCAAGTGCGAAACCTACAGATTCAGTTGCAAAACAAGCTATTAAATTGTCAATCAACCAATCTGCTTTGGGACAAGCTACGGCTTCATCTCAACCCACCGAAATGGGGAATGTACTTTCTGTGCAATCGTCGGACCAGAAGGGTAACCAGCAGCCCGGAAGAAATAGAAAAAAGGGTAAAAATAATAATTGAAAGGGTGGGAATAAGAATGAGAATGGTAACAATAATGAAAAGAACGGTAGAAATGCTGGGGGGGACAAGCAAGTGAAATGTAAGGTTAAATTCCCTTGCAAGCTATGTAAGGCTGATCACCTCACTTACTTGTGCGCTCGGATTGAAGAAGCTTCGAGATTCTTAGCACAAGGCCTAGCTGTGCTAACTAACCCTTTACTGCATAATCAAAATACGAACTCGAAGTCCCATGAACACTCTAGTGATGATGATCCACCGGAGGGTAGTGGTCATGGGTGCATTAACATGGTCTGTTCTACGAAATTTGTGACTCGTGCGAAAGATTATAGTTCATCACAACCCAGCCTAGGCAAAGAGCCTGATCCACCAGGATCCCCTTTGCGCATTGAGAAACCTATGGATAAACCTGAGGCTGCACCTCACATTCCTAAGGGAGTTCTTAAGCATTCAAGGCATAATCCAAATGCCCGAGCCACCCAGAATTATTCAGTTGTCGAGGATTTGGGCCATACTCCTTGTGCGATGTCTGCATTGGAAGTGCTTCAGAGTTGTCCTTTGCAAAGGAAGGCGTTGCTTTCTTCCCTTGGTGTGAACGATGATGATTCTTCCTCTGTGATAAAATTTGAAACCGCAGGACATCAGCCTCGCTTGACCTACTATGTGTCTCTTTTGGTGCACGTAGAATTTCTTGGTATGACCATCAAACGTACTGTGATTGATGAGGGCGTTGCTGCTTCTGTGATGTCTTTGGCCTATTCGAAGGGTCTCGGTTCTCCTGAGCTGTCTAAATCAGTGACTATGTTAACTGCTTTCAATGGGAGATCTTTTAGGCTGCACGGCATTCTTCCTTCCCTTAAAGTCCATTTGGGGGGGAAGAATGTTGCGATTGAGGTTGAGGTGGTTGATGCGCCCCTTGACTATAATCTCCTGCTGGGTAGGAATTTGATGTACAGTATGCAAGCCATTTCTTCTTCCATGTTTCGCATTGTATGCTTTCCACATAATGGGAAGATAGTAACGATTGATCAAATGACATTCAAGAATCTGTCTGTTACCGCATCCTCAGGAGCTTCGATCCTGATCGTTGAACACTCTCAGCCGGCAACTAGGAGTGTGGGTGTAGGCATGTATCCATCCCTCATGGGAAGCTTTAGTTGTCCTGCACTGATCCTAATGATAGGATCTAGTCTCGATGAGGCTTTGACTTCTACAATATCAATGTATTTTCACATGAATCATATGGAAGACCCTTGGATTCTTCCTACACCAAGTACTTTGAGTGAGCTTTTCAAGACGAGTGTTCCATTGCCTGCAGCCATGATAGCTTATCAAGCTAATCTCAAGAGTGTTGCAGAGCCTAGTCCTTCCTCTTCACGGATGGAGGAGGAGGACCCATATGTGCTGTCGGCATGGGCATTACAGTCTTCTCATGCCCACAACTACCTTGATATGGTTTTCCCTTCAGATGAAGCAATTATTGAGGCTATGTCAGGATTTGAGCCACCATGGGAGGAACTTCATCATAGATCGTAATTTCTCCCAGAGCTTGACCGTTTGGAGCATGAGGATTTTAGGGCGGTTCTTAGTCAGAGAGTTGGTAGTCCTATGGTTCCATTAAGCTCTCCTGGTTCGATGGCTAATGGAAACATGGAAAACATATCTTCAACGATTCCTATCAAGATCTCTCGCAATCCTGGAACAATAGAGAATTTCTATATTAGGGTGGAATGTTCCCATGCTGAGATTATGGAATATACCGAGCTATTCAAGGAATTCCATGATATTTTTGCTTGGTCTTACGATGAGATGCCAGATATTGACCCTCATATTGTCGAGCATGAGATTAAGAATTACCCCAATGCTAAGCCTATTCGACAACGTTTATGTGCGGTGAATCCTAGGAAAGCACCCGCCATTAAGACAGAGATAGAGAAACTATTGAAAGCCAGTTTCATCTATCCTGTTCCCTTGACGGAGTGGGTTTCGAACCCCATTCCGGTGGATAAGAAGTAGGGAGCGATCCGCATATGCACTGATTTCCGCAATTTGAATCGTTCCAGTCCTAAGGATAAATTCCCCACACCATTTATAGATCAGATTTTGGATGAGTGTGCGGGTAGTGAGGTGTTCTCCTTTATGGACGGCTTTTTCGGGTATAATCAGATACATATTAAACCTGAGGACCAACATAATACTGCATTCATTTGTCCTTGGGGAACGTTTGCATATCGAAAAATGCCTTTCGGCCTTAAAAATGCTGGAGCTACATTTCAGCAGGAAATGACCTTGATTTTCCACGATCTCAAGTCAATTATCGAAGTGTTTTTGGATGATCTTGCTGCTCATTCTCGTATGAGAATGTGTCATCCCTATCACTTGAGATTGGTATTCGAAAGATGCCAGCACTATTCAGTTAGATTAAATCCTCATAAGTGCATATTTTGAGTGAAATCAGGTCGTTTTTTAGGATTCATCATTTCGAAAGAGGGTATAAGAGTCGACCCTTTGAAGGTTGAGGCAATACTTCAGTTGTCTCCCCCAAAGAATATTTGTCATCTTCAGTGTTTGCAGGGCATGGAAAACTTCTTACGAAGATTTCTTGTTAACTTTTCCAATTTGACTAGAGGCTTTATGCATCTCTTGAAGAAGGATACTCCCTTTTATTGGGATGAGCGAGCCCAGGAGTCCTTCAATGCACTCAAGCAAGCCCTAGCATCAGCCCCGGTGATTATTCCTCTGGACTATAGCCATGATTTCTTATTATATGTGGACGCATCCTTAATGAAAATTGGTATGGTCTTGGTTCAAGAGGATGAGGAGCTCCAAGAGCATGTCATATATTATCTAAGCCGAAACCTTATTGACGCAAAGATTCGTTATTCTCATGTCGAGAATCTTGTTTTAGCTACCGTACATGAGGTTCAGCATTTGAGACATTATATTCTCCTTCGCCAGACCTTGGTTGTGGCCCATGTCAATCCATTTTAGTTTGTCCTCACCCGAAGGATGATTGGGGGAAAGTATAATAAATGGATTGTCATTCTGCAAGAATTTGATCTCAAGTTTGTTTCAGCAAAATCGAAGAAATCTTTAATCTTTGCAGAGCTTATATCAGATTTTCTGAGCGAGGCCGAGGAGTTGGTTTGTGAAGATATGTTTGTTGACGAACACATCTTCTTAATCTATACATTAGACCCATGGTATGGGGATATCATAATATATTTATAAACACTAAACACCCCTACTCACCTCTCGCGAGATGAACGACGATGATTACGTAACGTCTCTAAGAACTACCTCATAGTGGACAATAATTTGTACCGCCGTGGAGTAGATTCCATTTTACAATTTTGTTTAACTCATGATGAGGCCGAGGTTGTGCTGAATGATTTCCATGGAGGGGCGTGTGGTGGTCATTTATCTGGGATTTCTACAGCTCAAAATATTTTGAGAGCAGGTTATTTCTGGCCATCGATCTTTAAGGATTGCGTTGATGCGGTCAAGAGGTACCACCCTTGCCAGATGTTTGCACGTAATATGTGCTCGAAGCCTACCCTGTTACATCCGATTATCACCGCCGGTCCCTTCACTAAGTGGGGGCTTGATTTTATGGATTACAACCTAGCTTCGGATGGGGGGCACCATCACATTATAGTGGCTATTGATTATTTCACGAAATAGGCTGAGGCTATGCCTACATTAAAATCTGATGGTGAGACAGCCACTCACTTTGTATTCAACCAAATTATTACTCAGTTTGGGATTCCGAAAGAGCTTGTCACTGACCATGGCTCGCACTTTCAAAACCGTATGATGGAAGAGTTGGCATCAAAGTTAGGGTATAAGCAAGAGCACTCCTATTCTTACTACCCCCAAGTGAATGGACAGGTAGAGGCAGTGAATACATCACTCAAATCCATTCTCCAATGAACCATCGCACAAAGCAAGAACAATTGGCACATTATGTTATATCCTTCTTTGTGGGCATATCGAACCGCGGTTAAGACTACCACTAGTTTTCCTCCATATCAGCATGTACATGGAGTGGAGTCAATATTGCCGATTGAATGCGAAATTCCTTCGTTGAAGCTATCTGTGGAACTCTTACCAGACACTTCACCTTTCGAGGAGCGTTTGGTTCACCTTGAGCAACTTGATGAGTAGCGTCGAGATGCCTTGGTGGCTCTAGAGGTTAATAAGCATCACGTTAAGGTCTAGTAGGATAAGTCTGTCCATCCAAGAGTGTTTAGTGAAGGATACTTGGTCCTTTTGTGGGATCAACTGAAAGAACCCTTGGGGGCAGGAAATTTAATCCTATGTGGTGTGGTCAAGCGTTTGTTAGAGAAGGGTTCCTATGAGTTAGTGGATTACGAAGGAACAACTTTTGTTATACACCTAAATGGCACCTCTCCGTCCGAGTGCCGACATCCCTCATGTTGGCACACAAAAGGACATCTATGGATAGAGGTTTTCCCAAAACACTATAGATTGGCTTACTACATGATACATTCCTCCTCCATCCAGCTGGTTACTTTGCCATTTTGCTATGTTATGTTGTATTCGCCACTCTCCACATATGCAACTCATGCATCATTTGCAAGTGTTGGTTGCTGCAAGTCGCGAATGGATGTATTTGCGGGTTGCTCTTATAGAAAGTCGTGAATCATTCACGGGTTGTCCTCCTACATACCCACGAATATGTCCCTTAACATTTAAACATAAAAACACACGATGATATGAGATTAGTTAATACATTTACCATTAATCCTCTTAACTGTCTCAACCTCCTCAACCTTCGAAACTGCCTTATTTCCTCCATATAAATACAGGCCTTGGGGAGGGTGTTAGAGATACTTTTTGAGAAAAAAGTTATGCTAGTGGATTGTATACAGAAGTATTCAGAGCAGTGGAACTCAGAATCCTTTGGTTGCACAGGAGTCCTTGTCTCAAGCGTTGGGTTGTAATCTGAACTCTTTCCATTGTTGATAATAAAGAGAATCCTTCTTCCATATGTGTTTCATGTATCTTGGTTTGATAAATGTTTATGTTTCTGCATCTTATATGTGATTTATCTAACCTGCTTATATATATATATGAATTATCTTGTATCTGGAAGATTGTTTCTTGACAGGTGAAAGAGGAGCAACCTTGAAGACTTTGGAGGTGAAGTAGAGCGGAAGAGGACTAGCAAGGATCGACCTTCGTTAATCAAGTAAGTCTTTCTAATCCTCCTATTTCCTTTACTGCACTTTAGAGTCAATTGTATCCAAGTTGATTAAGTATGTTGGCAACCCCATACCTATGGTTATTAGGTGTATAATCCTATACAATAGAACTGGTGACTCCGCTGGGGAACCCGGACTGCTGTAGGTTGTTTTCTGTCCCCTTGACCAGTCTTCGCTTGGAAGTCTGTGTGTGATATTTTATCATGTTTGTTATTTGCCTCAGTATTTGAAAGTATTTGGATTTTTCTTTGTTTTTGAGAAAAATTTTATACCCATTCGCGAGTTGTTCTTCTGAATAGTCGCGAATACAAGTTTGCATTCGCTGGTTGCTGGACTGGACAGTCACGGATCATCCGTGGGTTGCTCTTATAGACAGTCATGAATATGCCTGGAAGTAGGGATTTTTTAGTTAAAGTTTGCTTGTTCTTTTCTTTGTATAATCCCTGTTTTCTGAGTGGATTTTCCTTATGAATGTTGGGTAGCTTGTCTGAATACCTTAGGTGATCACAGTCTGTGCTTTTTTGAAAGCCCTTGAGTCTCTTTTGCTTGGATTATTTACTATTTTCATACTGAATTATTTTGGCCCGTTTGGGTTGTGGGTTAAGGTTTCTTTCTCCAGATCAGTGATCAGGGCCTTGGGCTCTATTTTTTCCATTCTATCTTCTGACAGTGGCTGGTTGTCACTTGCCTTTGTAAGTCTGCAGTTATTTTTATCATTTTTTGCACCCAAGCTAGGGTTCCTAGCCTCCCTTTGTTGGTGGCCTTTTGGTTCTGTCAGCCTGTTTGCTTCAGTTGGATGCTTTTATATTGTTTACTTGATTCAAGTTTGCTCAAGTATAGTGCATTGTAGATGCATAGTACAATTTAGAGTATTTTTAAAAGTGAAAAGAAAACATAGTTAAATCTTTTGCATTGTGATTTTTCATAAGTAGTGTTTATTTCAATTTAAAAATATTATCTCAAAAACTACAAAAAAAATAGGCTTAGTTTCTCTTATCGCTGCTTTCAATTCATCAATATATATTTGCAAGAAAAGAAAAATAAGTTTGTTTTTATAATGGCAATTTTTCTTTGAATACACCTTTATTTTCATTTATTTCTTATTTGAGTCAAAACATCATAAAGTATACCACTCCATTTCCTCTTGAGTAAAGAACAACCCTTTAAAATGAAAGCATAAATTAAAATTTACTAGTAAGTTTTGTTTTTTAGGGGCTTTTCACCTACTATCTTAGGCTAGACCTATGGGCTAGGAAGTGTAAACTTCCCACAAGTTATAAAACTCAGATGTATCTGACCTTTATTTAGGTAAACCCTTGACTTTATTGACTGTATCTGGGAAGCTCCTCTCAAACGGGAGTTAAGCACTAGGCCGCGTGGAGGCTTGGACAGAGGAGATAACCCTCCGAATCCTTGTCAAAGCGTAACTCAGGACTTTTACGCATCTGGGGATTCTATCCTAGACAGAGTTTCGGGCTCAGCTACCTTGCACATGCATACAATTTTGGCTTGCGACTGTCCCCCCAGACTGTTGGTATTGCCAAGGTAGCCTTTAGTCTCTTGTCTTTTAGGGTTCATACCTAGGTAAACCGGAAGGTTATTTCTGGTTCACCTTGAACGGGCTTGGAAGGTAACCCTTGTTGAAAGTGTAGGAGGGTGGTGGGTGATTCCTCCGCTTGTGCCTAAGAACCACTTCAAGGATGCCAAGTAATCGTTCATCAGCTTTCTTCAGGAAAGTATATCTTTTACCCTGGTTTGATTGCTTGAGACTTTAGGAATTTTTTTAGTGTATGCTCTGTGGTTTTGCCTATGTTTAGTTGCCCTTAGGGTGTGATTTGTTAAATTTCTAATTCTGGAGGACCAACCTGTTAGAAGGTCAAGAAGGTTGAGAAACCTTCCTCCTATCACCACATTGGAGCCTCCACCTTTGCCTCAAAGGTGGAGATTAGACATAGACGGTTCATTTGAACCTGTAGGAATAAGTGAAGTTCATGGTGAACCAGAACTCATTGCTAACCGTTTTGATCTTGACACAGTTGAGATAGAAGAATTGCAGACTGACGAGTTTGCAAGAAAATTTAACACCCCCTTGACTGATTTAAATGATCCTGTGATCGTTCAGGTTAGACCTTTTGATTCACTAGTTTTAGGTGTCCCTGTGGGTAGAATCATGTATTTTGCATAAGAAAGTCCTTTTGTGTTCACCTCAACCCTTCTGGTTGAAGGGGTACTACCTCCCCCGGTAAGTGCCCCTAGATCTAGTTTTCCTTCTACACCTTTGACTCTAGCGAGCCGGGTGGTTCAACCACTGGTTCACTCAAACCTAGGAGGTAATTCTGGTGACATGGTTACTGGGATTCCCAATATACCTACCATTCCTTCTTCCTTTCCCTATACTACCCAGAGTGGTCCGGTAGGATCCTCAGCATATGTCCAAGTATTTCCTTGGAATGGGGGGAATATCCCCCCATCCAGTCCATACGTAGGTCCATCTCCTTCATATGTAGGAGTGTAGTTTGGGAGCAACACCTCTTATGGGCAAATATTACAAACCCCTATTTCGGTCCCATACACAAGCTCTCCCTTTTCGTTGTTTAGCAGAAGGATACCTACTCCTGTCTTTAAGACCCCTGCTTCTATGGGGATGGCCCAAAATTCTTACACTGCACCTCCCACACACAATCCTCTGGCTTATGGATGGAATCCATTTCAGAGCAACCTTCCCACTTCACAACCGGTGTCAGGGGGCAACCCCACTTTTACCCATGGGAATTCGGGGGCAAGTCCCTCAAATCCCCAAGTTGGCACATTTACTACCCCAGTTTGGCCCAAAATTCCTTTCCTGGAAACTTTAAACTTTCCAGACTTGTCAAAATTAATGAATGACCTGGTGAGGCATGACCCCTTGTGGCCACCTGTTCCCACCAAATTGCCATCGAACATCCCTAAGTTCGAAGGTAAAGCTGGTGAGGATCCTGGGGCACATGCCACAACCTTCCATTTATGGTGTTCTTCAAATTCCCTGAATGAAGATTCAGTGAGGTTGAGGCTGTTCCAGAGGAACTTGACAAGTACCACGGCAAAATGGTATATTGAACTACCTTCTGCTGCTTTCAATAGTTTCTGGGACTTGTCTAGTTATTTTCTCAACCACTTTCAGATTCCGGTCCGATATGATTTCGAAACAGACTTGTTTTCTACTTTTAGACAAAACAAGGCTACGTCCCACATCTTGGATCATATCTAAGAGTGGAGGAGGCAAAAGAGCCTTATCAAAGCCAGCATTCATCCTGAGTTTCTGTTAGAGTGGTTCCTTAAATCACTGTTTCCATACATATCTAAGGATGTTTCTACATCAGGAGTAACGAATGAAGAATAAGCCATACTCAGGGCCCAGCAGTTGGATTTGATTTATTCACAATCTGGGATCTTGTATGAGATCATCCCTGAGGCACCGAGGCCTTCGCACGAGGCAGAGAAGCCTAAGCCTGGACCCCATGCCGATGGTGTGGTCGGATCCGTTAACTCTCCCATTGTAGAGTATTTGACTAAGCAACTTCACCAGTTGTCTATCAAACAGTCTACGGCGGAGGTAGTAAAGGCTGCCCCCTCCCCCCAGAATGCAAATTTCTTTGCACAAACCTCTCAGAAGGGCAATCAGCAGCCCGACGGGAAGAAAAAGAAAGGTAAGAAGGGAGAGGAAAACCAAAACAAGCCAAAGCCCACGAACAATGCTGATGGGGGAAAAAAAGAAAAGAAGAAGGTCAAGTTCCCTTGTAAGTTGTGCCAAGAGGACCACCTTACTCACCTTTGTCCCCTTATGGATCAATCCCAGAAGCTGCTTAAAGCTCAACAACCGGCTGTCCTGAAGGATCCTTTTCCCCAAGGACAGAACACTGCTTCAGCTTCTAACGTAGCAGGGGGCACTCAAACTACCCCTGACCCAAATTATATCAACATGGTTATATATTCAACTTTTTTATAGACAAGGAACAAAAATTATGATACTGAGACTTATGAGAAGGGTAAAGCTGTAGGTGAAACTTCGAACCCTCTCACGATAGAGAAACCTGCTGAAACTATGCCAAAGATACCGAAAGGTGTCTTCAAGAAGACTTTGCATAACCCTAACGCTAGGGCTAGTTCAAACTACTATGTGATTGAAGACTTAGCTCAAACCCCTTATGCAATGTCAGCTTTAGAGGTGTTACAGAGTTGTCATGCTCAACGGGATGCTCTCTTAGCAGCTTTAGGCAGCATGGACTCTTCGAGTCTCATGGCGAAATTTCATTTGTCTAATGTTAAAATTCACCTCCCTTACCATGTAGCCCTATCAATAGATGTCGTCCATCGTGGTAAGACCATTGGAAGGGCAGTTGTTGATGAAGGTGCCTCTACATGTGTTATGTCCTTGACCTGTTGGAAAGCTCTTGGATCCCTAGAGCTGGTCCCATCAAACACTTTACTTACTACTTTTGATGGAAGGTCCTTCCGTCCGCATGGTATCCTACCAACTTTCGAGATTAAGTTGGTAGGAAAATCAGTGTCTATTGAAGTAGAAGTGATTGATGCTTCTTTGGACTACAATCTGCTTCTCGAAAGGAGTTGGACTTATGCTATGTCCGCTATTGCGTCGGCCATTCTTCGTGTAGTGGTTTTTCCACATGAGGGCAAGTTGATTACTATTGATCAACTTGATTTTACCCGAAAAGGCCATTTAGAGTCTAATGAGTCCACTGTGCCATTGGTTGATTAGGTCAAACCTGCTGCACGGAGCTTGGGGGCTGGAATGTACACATCACTGATGGGCACATTTTATATTCCAGCCCCGGTAAATTACATTGGTTCTACTAGTGTGGGGAAGTCCATCGCTACGGTTGTTGATAGGACCGATCCTTGGGTCCTCCCAACTCCCCATGAACCTGAAGTGCCCTTATCGATAGTAGAGGTGGCTTATCAAGCTATCAATCAAGCTGCTGTTGATCCCATTCCAGATCCTCTAATAGTCTCTGATGATCTGGAAGAAGTCTATTTGCCCACATGGGTGGAAAACTCTTTACATTCTATAGATTGCTTAGACATTGTTTTACCTTTCGATGAAGCTATTTTGGAAGCCATGAGTGGACGTGATAAGATTTGTGAGGATCTTCATCATTGATCCTATTTTCTTCAAGAACTAAGCAGGATAGAAAACCAAGAGTTTCGAGTGAGACTGTCAAAAGATGTTGATATACCTATCAACCCTTTTCCTAGGGAAGGAGTGTTTGTTGAGGGGAATATGGCAAACATTTCCACCACTATACCTATTAACATCTCTCTGAACCCAGATGTCGTGGAAAACATCTATATAGGTGCAAACTGCTCTTCTGAGGAGATTGCCATCTATACTTCCCTTTTTAAGGAATTCCATGATATCTTTGCCTGGTCATATGAGGAGATCCCAGGCATAGATCCATCTATTGTTGAACATGAAGTCCGAACCTATCCTGATGCCAAGCCAGTTAGACAAAAATTAAGACCCGTGAACCCGCGTAAAGCAGCGGCTATGAAGGTAGAAGTTGAAAAGCTGTTGAAAGTTGGTTTTATATATCCCATAGCTTTGACTGAATGGGTGTCCAACCCTATTCCTGCTGATAAAAAGCAAGGGACTATTCGCATTTGTACAAACTTTAGAGACCTCAATAAAGCATGTCCTAAGGACAACTACCCCACACCATTTATTGACCAGATCATAGATGCATGTGCTGGAAGTGAGGTGTTTTCGTTTATGGATGGTTTCTCCGGCTACAATCAAATCCAAATCAAGCTGGAAGACCAACATAAAACTGCTTTCATTTTCCATTGGGGTTCATTTGCGTATAAGAAAATGCCCTTTGGATTGAAAAATGTTGGGGATACCTTTCAACAGGCTATGAACTTTGATTTTCATGACATAAAATCCATTGTCGAACCATACCTTGATGATCTTCCCGCACATTCTCGCAAGAGGATCCAACATCCAGATCATTTAAGGTTGATTTTTGAAAGATGCAGATATTATAAAATTTGCTTGAATCCCCACAAGTGTGTATTCTGCGTCGATTCAGGAAGATTACTCGGATTCATTGTCTCTAGTAGAGGCATCCAGGTGGATCCTTTGAAAGTTGATGCCATTGTAAATCTGCCTCCTCCTCGTTCTCTCAGGCAACTTCAAAGCCTACAAGGAAAGTCGAACTTTCTTCGACGTTTTATCGTTAATTATGCCAAGATCACTAAAGGTTTCATGCGCTTGCTCAAACAAGACACTCCATTTGTATGGGATGAAACCACACAACTTGTGTTCGAGGCATTGAAAAAAGCTTTGCCATCAGCACCTTTATTACGTCCACCAGATTATTCTAGGGATTTCATATTATATCTATCCACGTCGGAGTCGACCATTGGGGTAGTACTAGTCCAGGAGGACGATAAGATCGTTGAGCATGTCATTTATTATCTTAGCTGTGCTTTGGCTAGACTTGAGCTTTAGATACTCCCATGTTGAGAAATTAGCCTTAGCAGCTGTCTATGCTATGCAGAGGTTACATCACTACATTTTACTGAGGACCACCACAGTAGTGGCGGATGTGAATCTATTCCAATATGTTTTATCCTGACCGATTGTTGGGGGAAAATTTAACAAATGGATAGTCATTCTCCAGGAGTTTGACTTGGATTTCCAGTCCGCTAAGTCTAAGAAGTCCTTACTTTTTGCTGAGCTTATAGCAGAATTTCCCACTGAAGAAAATGTAGCAGTTGAGGATGACTCATTCCTAGATGAGCACATCTTCTTGATAGCCACCTCTAATCCTTGGTATGGAGATATTATTATATATCTCCAGACTTTGAATTATCCTGCCACTTCCTCTAGGGAAGAACAACGTAAGTTACGCCTTCATGCCAAGAACTACCTCATTATAGGAGATACATTATATCGACGAGGGGTAGATTCCGTCTTGCGTCACTGCCTTACTCATGAGGAAGCAAAGATTGTCATAAATGATTCCCATAGTAGAGCATGTGGGCGTCATTTATCTGGGTTAGCAATGGCCTAGAAGATATTGCATGCCGGTTATTTCTGGCCCATGATCTTTAAAGATTGTGTAGAAGCAGTGAAGCACTGTCATCCGTGTCAGCTTTACACTAGGAAGATGCAGTCGCATCCTGCTCCGTTATTTCCTATTGTCTCGGTAGGCCCCTTCATGAAATGGGGGATCGATTACGTGACATGCAACCCAGTCTCGGCTGGGGGGCATAAATACATCATTGTCGCTGTTGACTATTTTACGAAATGGGCAGAGACAATGCCTACTTTCAAAGACAACGGGGAAACAACAACTTTCTTTGTTTTCAATCAAATTATTGCAAGGTTTGGTATTCCCAAAGTGATTGTCACTTACCATGGCAATCATTTTCAAAATAATATGATGACGGAACTAACTACTATGCTCAGATTTAGACAAGAACATTCTTCTCCATACTATCCGCAAGCTAATGGTCAGGTTGAGGCTGTCAACAAGACTTTAAAAACTATACTTAAATGGACAATTGATGCAGCCCGTTCTAACTGGCACATCATGTTATATCCTACTCTTTGGGCTTATAGAACTAATGTCAAGACTGCCACGGGTTATTGCCCTTTCCAACTCGTTCACGGGGTGGAAGTAGTTACTCCGATTGAATGCAAAATCTCGTCCTTGAAGATAGACATTCATGTGTTACCTGATACGACTGATATTGAGGAACGTCTGGTACATTTAGAACACATTGATGAACAAAATAGAGATGCGTTGACTGCTAATCAGGCTCATAAAAATAGGGTTAAATCTCAATATGATAAAACGGTCAAACCTAGTGTTTTCTCTGAGGGGGAACTTGTCTTGCTTTGGGACCAAGATAAAGAACCTCTGGGGGCAGGAAAATTCAAGGCTATGTGGTTAGGACCCTATGTCATGTTGAAGGTATTAAGTAAGGGTGCATATGAATTAGTTGATTATGATGGGAATAAGCTTCCTGAGCCTAGAAATGGGCTCTACCTGAAGAAGTACTACGCTTAGGATTAGCACTTTTTCTTGTATTTTAATGTATGTATTTTTTATGTACATTAGGTTGTCAGTTTTGTTTTTTATATTATCTGCTGGTTGTTGCAGATGTATTCCAAAATGTATATAGGTTTTGCTGATGGCGCCAGCCATCACACTTGTAACCTGGCTTCGGCAGCATGGGTTATCTATTCTCCCTCAGGACAGCTTGTTTCCATGGGAGGCGCTTGTCTAGGTCCTGCTTCTAATAATGTTGTTGAGTATAGGGCTGTAATTGAGCTCCTATGGGATGCTTTGTCACGTGGCACCACCCAGCTTGAGGTCCATTTGGATTCTCAGTTGGTAGTCTCCCAGCTCAATCGAGTTTATCAGGTACGAAATCCTATCTTGTTACGTCAGTTCATGCAAGTTCGTTTATTGGAAAGACATTTTGAAATTATTACTTTCAATCATATTCCATGTAACCAAAATTAATTGATTGATGCATATGCTAATTACATTTTGGATTGGCATCTCACACGCATTTTATAAAAATATACAGCAAACATATAAAGAACACTTGTAAATAAGCCAACAACCAACATCAATATATATATATATATATATATATATATA